>CM040430.1:13278309-13878309 GCA_022702705.1 Papilionanthe hookeriana x Papilionanthe teres | reverse complement strand
AATTGGTTTGGTTTGGGCTAGGTTTGGGTCATGGGTCCAAATTGGGCTTTAAGGCCAAAAGTGAAATTGGATCCCAATTCCAATCAAATTGGGCTTGAATTTGGTCTATATTGGTGTTGGGGATGTTGAATTGAAGTTTAGAATTGAATTGGACCATAATTTGGGTCAATTGGGTAGGTTTGGTTTGACATTGGGTTCATTTTGGGTTAAAATGGGTCAAATTGGGGGTTTTGATAAACGTGGGGTAAATTGACAAAATTGGCCCATGGTGTAGTTGAACAAAATGAAATTGGGAATATTTGGGATTTTCTAGAATTTTCTGGGAATTTTCTGAATTTTTGGATTTTTTTGCTAAGAGGGGTATTTTGGGTATTTGGAGGGTATTGAGAGGTATTTTTGGAATTTTTGATATTTTTGGGCATGGATGACCAATTTGAGTAATGTGGGAATATTTGGGATTGGTTTTGAGAAATTTTGGGTGATTTGGAGGATTTTGGAAAATTTGGGTAATTTCGAGGGTTTTGGGTAGGCTAGGCAGGTGTAGGGTCCCGGGGGTAAAAAATTGAAAATTTGGAAAATTGAAAATTTGGAAAATTGAAGTGAAATGGAATCATTTTGGTTGAGCCATGAAGCCATATCAAGCCCACATGAGCCATGAAGGGACTCATTTGAGGCATCCACTATGTTGTTCCTAACCCTCTTGCGCGAGGGCTTAGGGGTTAAGGACCATCCATGTGAATCACCTTCATGAGCCAGGAGGTTAAATTGGGTATGGGGGTAGTTTCAAGAGGTATGTGAAAGTGTAGTGTATAGGTGTAGTGTGTGTGTAAGTCAGCCCCCTTCACCAGACCAGGCCACCCAGGGCAGTCCTAAGGCCAAAGAATCCTATAGGAACTCATCCTTTAAACTTGCACATTTGATTTCAACCCTCTAGGTGATTAGGGGTCTACAATCAAGTTTGTGGAGTTTGCAGGGAGTTAAGAAGTGGTTCGAATTTCTAAGTGGTGGGTCCCAATTCTAATCCTCTAGGATAGTCAAAGGAAAAACCTAAGGCTAGATCCTAAGCACTAAAAGGAAGGAGAGAAGACCTCATCAAAAATGAGGTCAATAGAATTTTATATTTAGAATTTTTCTTTCACCCATGCACTATTTCTATCTATAGAAAAACTTAAGTTTGGGGGAGGGAAAAAAAATCTTAACTATTATATGTTCTCAAATAACATATTTTCAAAAATTAGTACTATGATTTTTGTGATAAAATTTAATTTTAAATATTATATTTAGATTTTATCTAAATATTATAAAAGATTCAAAGAAATATTTTTTATAATGAAAATTAATTTTGCATAATAAGATATTTAGTATAAGTGGATAAGACTATAGTTAACTATTTAAATTAAAGAAAACGTAGTTTGAAATATTAAGAATCTTAGGAATTTAGTTGAGAAAGAAAAAATTGAGATTCAATAAAATAAAGACTATGAAGTACATATAGGGTAAAGAATGTTGAAAGTTTCGAATTTAGAAAAAGAAGAATGAAGTTCAAAATTATTAACAGGCTATAGTGATCCTCACTTAAAAAAAAAGAAAGAGAAAAGAAAAAGAAAATCCTAAAGAGTTTGATTTTGATGTATTTCATTGCAATAGGGAAAGAATCCTAAAGCAATGCGGTCTCGGATGTAAAATCCTCGACCCCAAAAGTTTGAATTTGATGTATTTCATTGCAATAGGGAAAGAATCCTAAAGCAATGCGGTCTCGGATGTAAAATCCTCGACCCCAAAAGTTTGAATTTGATGTATTTCATTGCAATAGGGAAAGAATCCTAAAGCAATGCAGTCTCGGATGTAAAATCCTCGACCCCAAAGGTTTAAATTTTGATGTATTTCATTGCAATAGGGAAAGAATCCTAAAGCAATGCAGCATCGGATGTAAAATCCTCAACCTCAAGAATTTGATATTGATGTATTTCAGTGCAATAGGGAAAGAATCCTAAAGCAGTGCAGTGTCGGATGTAAAATCCTCAACTTCAAGAATTTGATTTTGATGTATTTCAGTGCAATAGGGAAAGAATCCTAAAGCAATGCAGTATCGGATGTAAAATCCTCAACTTCAAGAATTTGATATTGATGTATTTCGAGTGCAATAGGAAAGAATCCTAAAGCGATGCGGTATCGGATGTAAGATCCTCAACTTCGAGAATTTGATTTTGATGTATTTCAGTGCAATAGGGAAAGAATCCTAAAGCAGTGCAGTATCGGATGTAAGATCCTCAACTTCAAGAATTTGATTTTGATGTATTTCAGTGCAATAGGGAAAGAATCCTAAAGCGAGTGCAGGTATCGGATGTAAAATCCTCAACCTCAAGAATTTGATTTTGATGTATTTCAGTGCAATAGGAAAGAATCCTAAAGCGAGTGCAGTATCGGATGTAAAATCCTCAACCTCAAGAATTTGATTTTGATGTATTTCAGTGCAATAGGGAAAGAATCCTAAAGCAGTGCAGTATCGGATGTAAAATCCTCAACTTCAAGAATTTGATATTGATTGGTAATTGATTTTGCAAAGATTTGTAGTGTTGATTTGAAGAGTGTGGAATTTTGGTGTTTCGAGAATTTCATGAAAGTTGTAAAAGACATTCATGGAAGGAAATAGATTAGGAGGGAATATGTAGATGCTACATATCCCATTCAAAAGAGTTGATTGAAAGTTGCTGGTTTAGATTGGATACAATTCCTTGCCACTAGATCCGAATCGAAAATCTCGTGGCTTCGTGTCAATGGAATCGACCGCTTCCATCCTATACAAGGGAGAGAGTAGAACGGATTGGATTTCAGATTTGGAAGGTTGAGTTTGAATTTGATTGAGGTTTGATTTGAGATTTGGAAAGATCGAATTTGAAATTTGATTGAGATTTGATTTGAAATTTGGAAAGATTGAATTCGAAATTTGATTGAGATTTGATTTGAAATTTGGAAAGATTGAATTCGAAATTTGATTTGAAATTTGGAAAGATTGAATTCGAAATTTGATTTAAAATTTGTGGTCATTTTGTTTGTCTTTTAACGATTCAAATTTTATTTTATCGTGAATTTGGAGTTTATCATTTTTTTAGATTTTTAAGGAAAGTTTTCTTTTATTTCTTTTCTGTTCTTTGTTAGAAGTTCATTTAACTTTTAATGGCGTTTTCCAGTCAATTTGCACAAAGAGGTGAAGGCCAAAATTGTGACATGGTCACTTTCATTCCAATCATGCTGAAGATACATCATACAACTCGATCTGGAATACATCTCATACAATCCATATAGACTCAAAACGGACTATGTATGATCTTTGTCGATCCATCCAAAAGGGTATCTATCAAAAATCCATGTCTGAATAGTGAGGTACATGGTCAATAACATCACCTTCCAAGCCATCCTTGGCAAGGATGCCGTATGGATGTACGTTGGAGGTGTGATATTTTTCATGCAACTCACAGCTCGTAAGGTCGGAGGCTCTCTAACTCCTGGTCCAGCTGGAAGTGGTAAGGTGCTTTCCTGTTGTCCATCCTTCTGAAAGTAACTGAGATCCGCTTCACTGGTACTCCCGGTATGCAATGTTTAGCGACATCTGCTCCGTTGCCCTTCGGTATCATGACGGAACCTACCGGTAATGGTATCTTTACTCGGCCCTCGGAACTCACCCGGGCCTCGCTATCCGGAGGTCGAATCCGAACATGATATTACACTCGTTCGGAAAAGAAACTGTGCGTAAAGGTCCGACAAAGTCGTGGTGATCTATGTGCGGGGGTATGCGATCACCCTTCTTGTAAATATTAATGATGCAACCTGTTGGGTATGCAATCTGGCAGCGTACCCTCCATGTTATCATTCTTTTTACCATCCTTTTAATAACTAATGGCATTGGATCCACTCGGCCATGACGGAGTATCCCCGGTGGGTTTCCCTTCCCGTCTTCCGCGAAGTTGTAGCGACATCCACATTGTATTGTAATTCTCCCCTTCCCCGGCATCCATCTTCGGGGTTCCGAGTAAGTGTTTTCTCTAAGCGACACCGCTCGGCCCATCCTTTTCAAATCCCGGATGCGATCCACGATTTGTTGTTGTTCGTATTCTGAGAACACGTCCGTATGTAGCTCGAGGTCTTCAAGTATATTGATTCTCCTGCCTCTGATTCTCTCGAAGTATTCAAAAGTTTTCTTCTCGACATTCTGTATTCTTTCTAGCTCGTATTCTGGTATAATTTGCAAATGGCGAGGCCTGGTGACGTACTCGTGGGATATATGGTTCAATCCCTTCACGTTCTCCCGCATACCTCGGCTCCTCGGGGATGATGTCCGTCGGGACATCCTCCGGGTTGCTTCGCAACAAGGTCATGCATTACCGGTGGCTTCATCCGGTGGCGAAGTAGCCTTCTTTCTTCCGTTCTTCTTGAGATTTCTCTGGTTTCTTCGTCATCCCGGGAGCCGGCCTCCTTCCTTCGAGTTCCGGCGAACCGGTATCCTTGAAGTATATGCACCGGCAGTAGCAATTGTCTCGTCGCGCCGGTCCGCTGCTAATTTAGTTAACATCTTGCGGATACGACGATTTTTATTTCTTCGTTGAGTTCGTCGTGAGAGTAGCTCTTCGTATTTCCCGAGTTTCGTGGGCGCGGTGCCGACAAGCTCGCCCTCCGCCGTAGCGACTACGCGATTTGATTCTCTTGTCCTCTTCGGTGTTTGTTTTTCTCTTCTTCTGCTCGGATTTGTGGCTTGGGCCACCCACTTTCATTACTCGTCCGATCGGGCGATTCCTCTCGGTCAATCGGGACCCGGTCACTTTCCTCGTATTGCGAGCCCGCCGGTGCGAAGTCCGAGTCAATCTCGATTATCGCTCCATCTTTCACCCTCTTTTCGTCGAGTGCAAGGCTTACGCCATTTCTAAAGTTCAGGACCAACCGCCCGTTCGACATTTCCCTGCGAAAAGACAAGGAAAAGGATCAGGGGCTGTACTAAGAACAAGAACATTAAGAAAATGTTTATTAAAGACACTTTTTTATTACTTTTGTATTTTTTTCAATTTAACAGGAATGAAATGGGATAGGATCAGGAAAGAGATTTTGATATGAAAGAGAAAACAAGGAAAACTTTATCATAATGATTTTATTTATTTTAGCACATTTTTTATTATTTTTGGGTTCGGACCCAGTCATAAGTAATTACTTCACCCGTGCTTCTAGGGATGAAAAATTCATTCTTTCAAAACATCAGGTAGCGTAATACTTCTTCAAGTATCGTCCATTGATCGGAAGCATATGTCGTTCTCCTTGGCAGTTCACTAGTTGGTAGGAGCCTCCTGAGTAGATCGCCTCAACCACAAACGGTCCCTCCCAAGTGGGTTCAAATTTTCCTCCTATCTTGCGGTGTGCAAGAATAGGTCTTTTGAGAACGAGAACTAAGTCACCAATTTTAAAGGTTCTTGGGCGGACCAGTCTATCATGGGCTTGAACCATCTTAGCTTGGTATAGTTCTAAATTCTCTGTCGCGCTGCAAGTCTTTTCCTTCCGAGCTCTCCAATTCCTCTAGCCGTAATTTGGCATTATCTTATGTCGTGATTTTGTTTGCAACTCGCAATCCCGAGTGAAGGAAGGCCGGACCTCTAAAGGTAACACTCGCCTCGGACCCATACACCGGAGCGTAAGGTGTAGCTTCGAGTAGGAGTTCGAAGGTTGTCCGGTAGGCCCATAAGGCTTCTAACAACTTCTCGTGCCAATTTCTCTTACTATCGTCCAAAGTTTTCTTTAAAATTTGAACGAGAGTTTTATTAAAAGCCTCGACTAGTGCCATTTGCTCTTGGGTAGTAAATTGTTGAATATCGCCGGTCGATTCCGTGTCTCCCGACAAAATTGTTGATTTGTGTGCTTCGAATGCCGACCCATTATCCGAGATGATCTCGCGCGGCACTCCGAAACGGTAGACAACTTGGTTCTTGAAAAATTGTAAGCACGTGGTGTGCTTTCACTTCTCCGAGTGGAACTCGCTTCGCCCACTTGGAAAAGTAATGCGTAGCCGCAAGAATGAAGCGATGTCCTTTTGAAGACGGTGGTTCTATCGGACCCACTATATCCGTGCCCCAACATTCAAATGGCCATGACGCAATTGTCGGATGTAAGCACATTTGGAGGTTGGTGTAGAACCACTCCGTGCACTTGGCACCGGTGACGGCTCTTGGCGATTTTCATGCGATCGGTCATCATCGAGGGCCGGTAGTACCCTAGTCTTTTAATTTTCATTTTCATCTTTGGACCCGACCGGTGAGCGCCACGAGTCCCGAGTGCACCTCTTTAACAATTTCACGAGCCTCGGACCCGCTTAGGCACCTTAGCCACATTTCGATCAAAAGACCTTCCGTATAATGTGTTGTTTATTAATGCGTAGGACGCAGTTCTTTTCTTGATCCGGTGGGCTAACGACCTATCGTCCGGTAGTTTTCCCTGTTTGCGTGTATCTATTAATGGTCGTCGCCAATCTTCCGTGTTTTCCGTCACTCGTTGCAACCGATTCTTCTCTTTTTTCCGATTTGTGTGTTGTGTCTATGTCGAGCCGTGATAGGACCCGACGTCCGTGAACCGACACTTCCATCGATTCATCTTGCAAACGAGCAAATTCTTTTGTGAGACGAGCTAGCGCATCCGCTAAAGCGTTTTCTTTTCGGGAATTTTGTAGATCGTCACATTCGAATTTGTTCCAACAACTGTATGGCATACCTGGAAGTATTGCTCGAGTCTTGGTTTTAAAATTCGTATTGTCCGGCGATCCGTTGAATGATTAACCGCGAATCCCCGTAGATGTTGATGTCCGTTATGCCCATTCGAATGGTTAATTCCAGTCCTGTTATGAGGGCTTCGTATTCTGCTTCGTTATTTGTACACGGCTCTATTAAGTGGTAGGAGTATCTTAACATCCCCCACTCCGGTGTTATAAAGATTAGTCCGATCCCTGCCTTACCGGGTACTATCACTTACGATTCTTCGTCTTTATGTGCTGAAGATGCTCCGTCGAAATACAATTCCCAACGTCGATCATCGTGGTCTTCTAGGTTCATTATTTGTTCATCCGGCAAGTCGTCATTGAGAGGCGATTCTCGCCGCAAAGGGTGTGCTCGCGAGGAAGTCCACTAGGACTTGTCCCTTTACGGCACGAAGAGGCACGAAAGTTATATCAAATTGCAATAATATCATTGACCACCTGGCAAGTCTGCCGGAAAGCGTTGGACAGGTCATCAAGTATTGCAATGGATTAAATTTCGAAATCAAGTTGACCTTGTGAGAAAGCATGTAATGCCTGAGCTTTTGAGCGGCGAAGATCAGGGCTAAACAGTGCTTTTCAATTGCGGGATACCTTATTTCCGTCGGAAGTAAACGACGACTTAGGTAGTAAAGAGCATTTTCTTTACCCTCATCATCGACACTGGCTAACGGGGCTCCGAGTGAGTCGTCTAAAGCCGCGGTATAAAGTATCGACGGTCTACCCGAGACCGGGGTCGCTAAGACAGGAGGTGTCATTAAATATTGCTTAATGTCCTCGAAGGCCCTCTCGGCATTTCTCTTCCCAAATAAATTTGGCGTCCTTTTTAACTAGTGCCGAGAAAGGCCGACACCTACTCGACAAGTTTGAGATAAAGCGTCGAAGATATGCCAGCTTCCCTTGAAAAGATCGTAGTTGTTTTAAGGTTATGGGAGGCTGCATTTCTAAGATAGCTTTAATCTTTTCCGGGTCGATTTCAATTCCACGATGTCGGACAACGAATCCTAAGAATTTCCCGGAGGTGACGCCGAAGGCGCATTTTAAGGGATTCATCTTAAGGTTAAATTGTCTTAATCGTTCGAAAACAATTCTCAAATCATACGAGTGGTTGTCCTTTACTTTGCTTTTGATGACCACATCGTCCACGTAGCATTCGACTTGATTGTGGATGAGATCATCAAAAATTCTTGTCATCGCTCTACGGTAGGTTGCTCCCGCGTTCTTCGATCCGAATGGCATCACCGTGTAGCAATATACTCCGATCGGCATTCGAATGCCGTAAGTTTTTCATCCTCTCGGAGCCATTTTTATCTGGTTGTATCCCGAAGATCCATCCATGAATGAGAATATTTCATGTGTTGAAGCGATGTCGATCATTAATTCGGGATCGGTAGAGGAAATTCATCTTTTGGACATGCCTTATTTAAATCTCTCGAAATCCACACAAATTACGATCCGACCATTCTTCTTCCCGATCGGTACCACATTGGCTAACCAAGTCGGGTATTGTTCTTCACGGACAAATTTAGCGTCTATTAGCTTTTTAACTTCAGCTATGACTTGTTGTTCGATTTCTAGACGCATTCTTCCGGGACCTTATTCGATCTGGAACGTAGTAGGATCCACTCTAGCTTATGAACTGCGACCTCCGGAGCTAAACCTAGCATCTCATCGTAGCTCCAAGCAAAACAGCTCTTTAAATTCCATTAATAACTTGATTATTTCTTCGGAGTCTTCTTTATTGAGTAAGGAGCTAACAAAGGTAGGTCTAGGTTCTTCGCTAGTACCTAAGTTAACTTCCGTTAACTCATCTATTGTAGATTTGATCTCTTCTTCGAATTCTGGTGGAGCGTCTCCAATTTGTAAATCTTCGAGTTCTTCTGTAGTTTCCATGCAGTTTTCATTAGACTCGCAGTGACAACCAAGCAAAATTCAGTGTCGTCAACTGATCCTACTGTGCCGAATCCGAGACCATGTTTTGAATTGGGTGGACGACCGGAGTTATTCCATAAATTTTCAAAATGTTGTGATCGACCTTTTGTCCATTGTCGAGGTAAGAAACCACGCTGAATTAAATTTTGAACACAGGGAGAGTACCACTCAAAAGGCAATTCCATTAATTTCGATGAAGTAGCATCTTCAAATTGTACATTATTTTCGGCTTTGGAGGAAGGAGCACCACGGTAGAATTTGATGGGCTTTGCACTACCGCTACGTACCTCTTTGACCTCCATACCCTCGATCTTATTAGAATGGATCGGGGTCAGGGTCATAGTATGTACATAGTGGTTAATCTTCTCGTACATCGATTTATATTCTTCGTTTCTTTCATCTTCGAGAGGGATTCGAATTGCGGCTTCTTCCGACTTATTGTCGCCGTTTCTTGTTCGATTTCTTTTTCTTCTTCGGAACTATCTTCCCAATCAACATTGATGGCTGGTTTCCTCTCGTCCAATCGTCCTAGCGTCTCGCCACGACCTCGTCCCCGGCCTCGACCTCGGATGCGAGTTGTGGAGAAACCTTCACCATCTCGCCGTAAGGGAGTGGTGAGTGATCGTTGGACTAGAATTTCAGGCTCTTCGTTGTCCCAAATTTCCTTTGCTTCATTTGTTATGGTATCTCCGGAGAAGATTGTTTTCTTCGGAGGTGCATAATAAGCCGCATCTTCATGGATTCCGATTTCATGTACGGAGAACGGTTGTAAGTCACCTTTAATGCACTCGTTCCCCTCCATCGTAGTACTTGATGCATTGATGTAGAGATGATGGTACCATCCGGTTTTCATGTATCCATGGTCGGCCCAAGTAGAGCGTTGAACGACGTTTCGAATCAATTATGTGAAATTTCGCGGTTGTCTTTGCTAAGTCACCGGTCTTCATTAGCAGTGTTATTGACCCGAGGGCTCTTTCTCCTTTCTGGTTGAATCCTCTTAATAACATTTTGTCTGCTTCGAGCTCGCGAGCATCAATTTCCAAGTATGCTAGCTTTCGGAGATTCATTATATTGATTGATGCTCCAGGATCCACCAATACTCTGGAGAGTGTAAACTTCCTAATTGTAATCGAAATGTACAACGGTCGGTTGTGGTCTAGTCATCCCAAGTAAGTAGATCATTGTCCGTGAAGGTAACTCCTCGCCGTTCCTTTAACGAGCAAACCTCATCTAAGGAATCTCCGGCCATTCGAGCTAAGCGATTTCTCGGATCAAGCAAGGCCTCGATCGAGCTTCTCTCATTTCCTTCGATAAGATGAGAGCGTCGTAAATGCTCGCTTGGTCGGTAGTTTCCTAAGATGGGCTAGCACATCGTAGTCCACTTTGTTTTCATTTGCCTCGGCTTCCTCCCGAATGGGTATTTCTTCTGCCGGGGTTGGTTCTTCCCGAACAACCACCGCTTTCCTTTGTCCTTTGGACCCATTCTCGGAGGCGAATTCTTCCACTTCTTAAGTTGACTTCGTGATTTCTTCGAATTTAGCATCGAGTTTGTTGGTGTCTCCTTCCGAATTGGAATGACAAGTTCTTCGAGATTAGCTTCGGAGTCCGAAGGCTCTAACTCTATTGTGATTGGAGCTCCTCGAAACTCGCAAATAGATTCGTTGCTTGTCGAACTCTCGTAGCCTCCCTGGTGGATGTCTTCTTCATCATCGTGATCGTCGAGATTGTGTATGATTTGAGAATTGTCATTTGTATCGGGATCGACGTCCGGATTAGGTTGATTGTCGCTAGTTACGTAATCATTAGAAACAGTCAAAACGTAGCCAACGCCATAACCCTCATTATTATAAGATCCCACCGGAGTGAGCAGATAATCATACAGAGTCAGAGGTTCGAGGGATTTCTCCCCGAATCGAAACAACTATCCTAGGATAAGCAACCCCTAGCCTAGCCTTAGGTGCCTCGGTCTTTCTTCTTCGTCAATTTTCTTCTTTTCTTCGACTCATCTCTTGTCGAGGCGGTTCTTCTATCGCAAGTGATAGCGCCGACTCGATGCGCTTTCGAACTCCGAATCGAGGCTCGCACCGAAGTGGTTTGGATGCGATCCAAAATCTTCTTCGAAGACTTCGTCCAAGCGGTAGTCCATCCATCATCAGCCGCATAGGGATCTATCGGAACAATGAGATCCGCTGAGATAACATCGACGGAACCTCCTTTCCGGGGTTCCTTCATGTATTCCTTCGGGATCGTTATATTCCCTTTTCGAAGATTGTCGTCGAGCCAACTTTTCAAGGTAATACAATCTTCTATCTTGTGTCCAAGCATCCGGTGGTAAGGGCAAAAGTCGGGATCTCCTTTATTGTCGACTTCTTCCGGTCTTTTAGGCTCGGCAGCTGGAAATCCGGAGTCTTCATCGATCGCGGAACATTTTCAGCATCGCCTCATTCTCGAACGGATACTCCTCGCTCGTAAGTTCCCTTAACGTACGTCGTGGACGAGGCGGTTGTTCATACCGTCGAGATGGCCGATAACCGGGCCGGGGTTGCCGGTAATTCCGTTGAGGTTGTCGCGGTCGTTCGACGATATTTGTATCGGTTGCTCGCCTTTATCGACCGCCGCGACGATCCCGTACTTCTTTTCAAAAGTTTTCACGGCTTCGTTTGTCTCGTTTTATCGGTGAAACTTAATTGCTTCGCCTCCTCTTGCAAGCTTCCGGCCTCGCTTAACAACTTCTCGAAAGTCTTAATAGTAAATCCTCGAGGAGAAGTGCTATCGGGCCATGGATGCTTTTTAGTAAAATACCGACTGCATGCTGTTCTTGTAACTGTGGCTCACACTTCATACTTAGATTCCTCCATCGATGTATGTAGTCCACCAAAGTTTCGTTCGGCTTCTGTTTCTCTACCACTAAATCACCTATAGTGATGTGGTGCCGAGCTCCGCAAATCGCTCGATGAAGAGGTTTTCTAATTCTGAAAATGTCTTCACCGAACCGTTTGGTAATTCCGCATACCAATCAAAAGCAATCCCTGACAGGCTGCTGACAAATTGTCGGAAGAGTAAAGCATCACTTCCGCCGACATTGCAACAACTGGCACGAAAATGTGCAACATGCTGCCGAGGATTTCCTGTTCCATCAAAGGTCTTGAACGTGAGGTGGTACAAAGCCTTTCGGATATTGGATGACGATCGAATTCTTCGTGGTAAGGTCTACCCGTCCGAATGGATGTCCCGCTCTTTGATTGTGCCAAGGCTTCTCGCACTCGCCGTTCCACCAAGCTCTTAATATCCTTTTCCGGAATCATGCTTTCGTGTTGCATCCTTCTTTAATCGATCATCCCCGTTGACGGATGTAATCTCCTTTCCTCCATCTACAATGTGAATAACTTCCGGGGTGTTTCTCTTTGGGGTCGAACTCCGACTCGGAGAGTGGCTAGGGCTACAGCCCATCTCTTCCATCCTTTTGCCATTCGGGCAATCGTATCATCTTCTCTTGAAGCCGCCTTCTCATTACTTCCGCTCCTCTCTTTCGCGCCGCAGGAGCACCTTGTGAGGCCGACGAAGCTCGTGTTTCAACCATGTTAATTTCTGCATACTCATCATCCATGAACTCTGACGAGTCAATTTCATCTCCGAATTTCTCTTCTCTCTCCCTTGCTAATCGTCGAATATCAGTCCTTAACTTTTCCATAAGCATCTTCTAAAGGTCTTTCTCGTACATCCTTGCAGCTTGTCATGTGATAACCGTCTGGTTTCCTTCTCATGAGTCTCCTTTACTGCAGTAGCACTTTCTTCGGATTCAAGTCTCCTGAAGAGACTTTCCTTCTCAGGCTGTTGCTTCGGCCTTAATTGGCCGGTAGTGGGACGCCATACCATCCTTCTAGCAGCAGAGGGCCTAGGACCGGATGGTCTGTCAGGTGAATGCTGGAAGGTGGTATCCTCCCTGATCTGTAAACCTGAAACAACAACAATGGACTAGCCTTCATCTTCTTATTAGGCTCTTCTCAGCAGATGATAGCGAGCATTCTACTCGCGGCCCAAGACGGGATTTGGCCGGCACCCGCCCTATCCTTCTTAAAATTTCCGATACGAGGCATCTTTCCTTCTTCGCTAACTTTTCAATCACAAGTCCGTAGTCGGGCAAGTGGTGCAACCCTAGCCCTTTTCTTTCCGTTGTCACTATAGTATGCGGGCCGAGGTAATGTAGAGGCAATCCCGCGGACATTTTCCTCGTCACCGCGGCGGAAAGGGGATGGAATCTACTTCCTTCCAAAAGGGGTGTATACTCGGACAATGGTATGTATTCAGTAGTGGTGTGTACTCGTGGATTTCTTCTAAGAAAGCGACTTCAGCAGCTCCGGCCTTCCCGGCAATCTTCCCGCCTCTCGTTTCTCCTCCGAGTCCGTGTTAGGGTGGAACCCTCGAGCCGGACCCAATTTCAAAAATAGAAGGTCTCGCACGGAAATCCGTACCCTCCACCGTAACATGCTCGTTACAAATTCGAACTTCCTTCCCCTTCGCTGGCGGGAGCCGGGGTAGGTGCGCAGACGACTAGACCGATGGGGGTAGAGATAACGGTCCTTCTATGGACAGCGGTACTCCTCTCGACTGGAACCCTTTGCAGAGGAGGAAATTCTCGAGTTGATTTAAGGTCGAACTCAATCATGGGTTTCTCGCTTCGACACTTTGTCCATCGGTGCGAAGAGAGTAACGTCGCCGATCTTCGACATTTGTGTTCTCAAATCCTTGTCCAAACCGGATGATCCCATTGTCGGCAACTCATCCTTGTAAACGGCGAGGTCTAGTCCATCGGTGAAGGAGAAAATCAGCTTTGGGGCTTCCATTTCTGCAAGGTAGATTCTGATTGTCAGTCCCAAGTTATGCTTCTTCTCATCAGGACGAAAAGAAAGGAAACAAAAAGAGTCCGAACACATTCTCGTTCATGTATATTTGTTAAAAGAGTCATTCATTATAGGGTTTGTTTATTTAGAACGGAATGTTCGAAGGTGTAGAGAAGGTAATCGAATTCGATTCGTAGTTGGAAAGGGAAAGAAAGTCTTATGCAAGACTTCTCGACTCGAAGGATCACTCCTAAACTAACACCTATCAGGGTCCACCCCACCTCGAAATGAGGTAAAAGGATATCTGAACCTCTCGTTTAGGGGTGTCTAAACAAGTGGCTCCTAAATCCGAGAGAATGTTGGCTATATTCGTTCAAGGTAGAAATGAACATAGTATTCCAACTGGAAAGAAGGGTAGTTTGATCCATTAGTGGACATGAATACACTACCGATTTTTGAAAGCAGTAACTATTCGATTAAAAATGGAGAGAGGAATCGTCCTCGACGGAGTCGCCGTAAATTGTACGGCTTATTTTTGAGTTATGGTGTTTTATTTGGGAAAGGGGGTCGCCTACGTAAATTGTCGGCGAATTTTAATTTAATTTAAATAAATAATTTGAAAAGTAGTATTTGATTTTGAAAATAATTTTGAATTTGAAAATTTTAAGATATGAAATCAAACTAATCTCACATCCCGAATAGTTTATATAAACGAGCGCCGCACTACAAACCGTGTATCTATCCCGAAGAATAGACACAATCGCTCGATAATGAGGCTCGATTAAATAAACTAGAGAAGTTTGTGACATCCGTTCGATCCGCGAACCAATTTTATAAGCCGACAAATTCCCCGTTTAATATGAAAACATTAAACAGTGGTTTATATTACCCTGGTTCTTAAAATTCCCTATAAGGGCAAGCCCCTATAGCTTAATTACATCTTAAGTGACGGGAATCACCTAAGAAAACTCTCGATAATAATCGTAGTTCCGCTCTCAAGAATTTCAAAGTTTAAGTTTTCAATGGATTGAATTTTAGAATTTCAATAGGAAATGGATCAAGTTTGGAACATTTTGTTTTGGGAATTCAAAGGAAGAAAGGTAGGAGAAATCACAGATTCGAAGCGAACTTCGGTAATTTCCCGACTATCCTATTGTTTGGCTTGGATTTAGGAAAGCCCTAATGTTTATTTAGTATTTTGATCTCGCCAATTTTAATTAGTTAGGACTTATATTTGTATGATAAAATCATACAAATAAACTTCGAAGATGTGAGGGTTTATGTCGTATCGGACGACTACCTCGGAGTCCTAAGACCGATTAGGGCTTAATTTACATGACATGATCATGCAAATGCCTAACGAAGAGTCGAGGATTTATGTTGCACCGTGCAAACTACCTCGAAGTCCTATGGCTTGGTTATTTAATTCTAAGAAAGTTTTGCTGAAGTAGACTCGGGTTTCATCGATGACGATGGCCGTGCCGCCCACCATGCTCCGAGCTCCTTGTTGTCGCAGAGGTTTAGTTGTAGAAGGTGATAAATCAAGAGATGAGGGAAGTGTTTGGTTTTAGAGAAAGTCTTAATTTCCATGTGTCTTTAATGTTTTAATTAAAACGAGTCTTAGAGTCGATTAAACGAACCGATTAAGATCCCACGGTTCCGTCATCCCGACACCGTTATTTTCATCGAATTCACTTAGTCCGTATGAATTTGCTAAACTCAACTAAATGAGTTCCGCACTTTCATTTAGACCGTGGGAAATCCCGTTAGCAACACGTGGGTTACATCATCCGAGGTATTCCCGATCATTCAATGAGACGTTTTAATTTAGTTGTAGTTGTAGTTTTGTTGTTCTTGTTTGTGATTAAATTTTGAGTTGTTTTATATTTTGAATGTTGTGGCGGTGAATTTTATCTTGTAGTGTCTTTTAATTTAGTTATGGGTTTCAGTTTTAGCTTCTGTCCTAAAGGTGTAGGTTTTCATGCAACTGTTGTTTATCATGCAAGAAAGGTAAAGTGCAACACGAATAAATGAATTGCAGTAAGATAAATTGCAACAAAATAAAAGCATACCCTGAGGGTCTTCCCGTCATCCCAAGCCGCACTTAAAATACAATTTAGAGCATTTAAGCATTTATAGCAATTTCTCAGGTAAAGCTAAGGGAAGGGTTATGGTTTTCTACCAAAATCCTAATCCTATACGCTAGTCATTCCTATGACGTCTAGTGTCTTCAATTTTTGGTTTTTAAGGATGATTTTCTTCACCAAAGAACAACTAAGCTCAATTTGTTCTTAAGGACGTTCCATCATATTGAGGAAGTGTTTAAGACGAATCTTAAACATCTTTTCAATATTTCGGGAATTGTCCTAAGTCCAAATAAATTTATCGTGCAGTGTGAATTAATTAGCCGTGGTGTTTAAGTTAAGTTTTATTTCTTGCTCGATGAATTAGGATGTTTGAATATCCTTATGAGTGAAGTGACATTTCATTTGATATTCCATTTAGGAGTTATAATAGTAAAAGCTCCTAAGGGCAAAATGATATTTAATGATTTTGTGATTCAAATTTAAGTTCAAATTAATGATTTAAGTTTGGAATAGTGTTCAAGTTATTTTAGATTTATTTTGAATTCTTCATGTCTTAGGTTATGTTATATTTAATTTAATTTAATTTAACTTAACTTAAATTAATGTGGTTTAGTTTAATTTAATTTAATTTAAGTTAATTTAATATGATATGCTTTAGCTTAAATTAATTCAATTTGATTTAATTTAATTTTGATTTAGTTTTAATTTAATTTAATTTAATTTAATTTTATTTAATTAAATTTTAATTTAATTTAATTTAATTTAATTTAATTTAGTTTAATTTAATTTAATTTAATTTAAGTTAATATGATTTAATTTTAATTTAATTTAATTTGATTTAATTTAATTTAATTTAATTTAATATAATATAATTTAATTTAATTTAATTTAATTTAATTTAATTTAATTTAATGTGGTTTTAATTTAATTTAATTTAATTTAATTTAATTTAACATTTTATTTTAAAGGGATTTTCTTTAGATAATTTAACTTTAATTTAATTTAATGATTAAGTCTTTTAACATTTTAAATTTTAAGATTGGATTATCATTTTAATTAGGGATTAAATATTATTGAAATGATTAATTTAGGGATTCTTAAATTAAAGAACAAATCTCTTCCTAATAATATCCCTATTTTAATAATTCCAATTTTATTATTCTTCCAAAATTTAAGTAATTATTTTATTAAGGTTTATTTTAATTATTTTTTTTGAATTGTTTAATAGGTTTCTACCCTTTAATTATTTAAATTTCAATCATCCAAATCAGATTAAGATCAAATATTTTACCTTTTCATTTTATTAAGCCTAAAGTTTTGATTAAGGGTTAAAATTTTAATTACCATTTTGCCCTTCAAGCTTAATAATCTCATAACTCACTAAATTGAGCTCAGATGAAATTGAAATTTTTATGTGGCTTTACTCATATGTCAATGAAGACATTAGAGGAGAAAATGTGATTTTTCTGTATTTAATTTATTTATGTAATTATTTTTGGTGGAAAATAAGGATTTTCAAGGAAAATTTAATAATATGACCAAGGGAAAGTTTCTGTCCTTAAGAAAATTATGGGACATTCCTAATGACCAGAGGACCACTTGGACCAATTTTTGTGATTTTTTGAATTATATTTTATTTATTAAAATTATTTTAATTTCTGGAGTATTAATTAATTTAAAAATAGAATATAAGTTAAAAAATGAATTTTATAATTTCTAAAATTCTCTCTGATATCAAGGATTCCAAAGAACCAAATTTTACAATTTTCTAATTTTTCCTTAATTTATTGGAATTATTTTAGTGGAAATGCTAGAAAATGTATTTTTTAATTTTAAAAATTACCCCAAGGCTTTAAAATTTAATATCTCAACCTAGAGACATAAGAAAAATATGGGGTTTGTTCCTAAGTAGTTAGAATTCAAAATGTGACATTTTGGTGAATTTTGCTATTTTTTGTAATTTTTATTATTTTTTAATTATTAAAATATTAAAATAATGATAAAAAATCAACTTTTTAGAAAATTGCAATTTTAATTTTCTTAAATTCCCTAATATCAGAGAGGCTCCAAAACCAATTTGGTGAATTTTTGAAAAGTATTTTGAAAGTTATGAATTTTCAAAGTTTAAATTGGCTAAATGGCTTAATCAACCCATTTAGTAGAGGCTAACCAAGTCCAATTGACTTGAAATTTTTATGGTGGATTCCTCTGATCCGAAAGGTCAGTGGAGAATTGATTTCAAGTCAATTTGATCTATGGTTAACTCTAATTAATTAAAGTTCAATTTTGGGTATTTAGGCCAATTAGGGTTAATCTGAGTGAATTAACTCAAGTCCCATTTTTCCTAGGGTTCTCTGGTCATAAGGAACATCACCAAATTTTCCTAGAATTTATTTCACAACATGCTAATTTTTGGAATTAAAATACTCAAAACAGCAACATATATTTGAAAAATCAATAACTTTTCACAGAGATGGCCTCTGACCTTGGAAAATTCAGGGAATGTTTCCAAGTTCGGAGGCTTCAAAAGCCCTATGGTCTCATGCCATGGTGAATTGTATGAATGCATGGAGAATTAAAACAATGCAGGGAGTAAATAATTAATTAAAAATAAAGTACTTGGACAAAATTAATTAATTTCTTTTCCACATTATTCTCCTCTCGTTCACCGAGCAAGAGGGTATTTTTATTTTATTTTTGTGATTTTTCTACACAAAGATATGGATTTTTGAAGTTCGGGATTTAAATAAATCGGAAAATACCCTATTTATCTACTTATCCACGCGGCGCCGACTCGACCTCGGTGGCTCCGAATCGACACGCGTCGCTCCCCGGTTCGGCGCCGCCATCCGACTCGAGCTGTCCGGGGCCCCGCGGTTCACGTACCATCCGCCGGTCCGACGCAATCCAAGCCGTCCACCCAATACACGCGCGATCCGACGGTTCTGTTCATCGTCTACGGCTGGTGCGATCCCGTGACCGTCCACACTCTAACCCTAAGAACTCTCTCGATTCTCAACGGATTTTCGTGTTCTTATGCTCTATGGATTCGTCTTGAAGAGACGAACACATCCATACGGTGAACATGCATTTAAATTGACTCAAATTAAAATGAGAATCTCTGGAAGCTCGGGAAGAAGAGGGAGTCCATACCTTTGCTCAGAGAAGTGAAGCTTCGATCTGAGAGTTGTGTCACCTTCGATTGGGTCCAAGTAAGCTCCAGATGAGGTCCCTTGGCCTGGTGAATTGTCTAGCTATGAAAGTCACCACAGCCGATCACAAAGTTTGGAGGTCGGAGCAACCGGGTGGCTTCGGAGATGGGGCTTTCAATGGGAAACTTCTCCTCTTGGTCCAGTGAAGGTGTAGGACCAATCAATTTGGGATTGGCTCAGCTGTGAAGAAGTGTCCTGGTTTTGGGCTAAAGTTTGAGCTCAAAATTGAGCTCAGCTGGAGGGAATTGGGGCTGGAATTCAGTGGGGATCAAGTGCTCTATGTGTGGAGAGTGATCTGGAATGATTTTGGCAAAGTTTTGGTATGGTCTGGTTCAACACCTCCTTTGGCCGAGAGGGTGAGGGGTTTAAATAGGAGAGGCTGGAGGGCCTCCGGGGGAGTCGAGGGTCGGATCGACCGCTCTTGGCAAGAGAAGAACAGCTACAATGGCCATTGGGCATGGGGCAGCTCAGCAGGTGAGAATTCCAAGTTTGGGCTCACATGTGAGCTCTCGGCTTGGTGGTTTCCGGCTGCTGTGGTGGCTGGCCGACCAGGCATGGGTCACCCTCAAGGTCAGGTGGGTCAGGGTTAGAGGTTTGTGCAATCAATTGGCCATTGCCATGTGTAAAGTGGCTGAATTAAAATGGAATGGGGGAGGGGTCATTTTGGCTTCAATTTGGTCAACCCATTGGTTTGGGTTGGGTGCACCTTCCCATGGCCTGATTTTGGGCTGAGAGGATCAGTTGGGTCAACCAAGGGAGGATGGTGTGGTCTCTATCCATGATGAGGTGGCTAAACATGGTATAGTGTGTGTCATGGATAAGGTTAAAAAGGCTTAATGAAAGGTTAGGAAAGGAGCCCCTCCTTTTACCATTAATGGTATGGTCACATGCCAAACTTTCATGGCTTCCTATGGCTTGTGAATGGCTCATGCATGGCTCCATGTGGCTTAGGGAAAAGTTTAGTCAATTTCATGAAAATGGGTTTTGTGACTTTTGGCATTTTGGTGAGAGTTGTCATGAGGTTTAATTTTGGAATAATCCAATGATGAATTTAGGACTTAGGTATTGAGTTTAATTGAAAGTATGATGAGGGGAAATGTCATATGGGCTTTGGGACCAATTTTGGGCCTTTGGATGTGGTAAAAGATGGGCTTTTAAAATGGTTTAAGGAATGGGCCTTTAAGTTTAAAAATGAATTTATGGATGGGAATTTTATAAAGAGGTTGGGCCAAATAATTGTTGAGTTTGGTTTAGGGATGTGTCATGAGTGGTTTGGAGTCAATTTGGTGTGATTTGGACTTGAATTGGTTTGAATTTGGGTTTATTTGGTAAGTGGGCCAATGTAGGTCAAATTGGGCTAACTTGGGCCAATGTTGGGCGAGAGTTGAAATTGATGTAAAATAAATGTTGGGAAATGTTTTTGGGAGTGTTTCAAAGAGGTTTTGGCTTTGGTTGGGTTTTGATTTTGGGATTTGGGCTCATTTGGGTTAGGGTTGGATTTTGGTCAAAATTGGGCCTTTTGGTTTTGGGTTGAATTTGAGTGGGGTTTAGATTCAAATTTTGGGCAAATCATGTTAGTGTTTTGTTTTTGGGGATGTTAGATAAGGTTTAGAAAAGATTTGGGATTAATTGGAGTTAAATTGGTTTGGTTTGGGCTAGGTTTGGGTCATGGGTCCAAATTGGGCTTTAAGGCCAAAAGTGAAATTGGATCCCAATGCCAATCAAATTGGGCTTGAATTTGGTCTAGATTGGTGTTGGGGATGTTGAGTTGAAGTTTAGAATTGAATTGGACCAGAATTTGGGTCAATTGGGTAGGTTTGGTTTGACATTGGGTTCATTTTGGGTTAAAATGGGTCAAATTGGGGGTTTTGATAAAAGTGGGGTAAATTGACAAAATTGGCCCATGGTGTAGTTGAACAAAATGAAATTAGGAATATTTGAGATTTTCTGGAATTTTCTGGGAAGTTTTTGAATTTTTGGATTTTTTGGCTAAGAGGGGTATTTTGGGTATTTGGAGGGTATTGGGAGGTATTTTTGGAATTTTTGATATTTTTGGGCATGGATGACCAATTTGAGTAATGTGGGAATATTTGGGATTGGTTTTGAGGAATTTTGGGTGATTTGGAGGATTTTGGAAAATTTGGGTAATTTCAAGGGTTTTGGGTAAGTTAGGCGAGTGTAGGGTCCCGGGGTCAAAAATTGAAAATTTGGAAAATTGAAGATTGGGTAAATGTAAGTGAAATGGAATCATTTTGGTTGAGCCATGAAGCCATATCAAGCCCACATGAGCCATGAAGGGACTCATTTGAGGCATCCACTATGTTGTTCCTAACCCTCTTAGCAAGGGCTTAGGGGTTAAGGACCATCCATGTGAATCACCTTCATGAGCCATGAGGTTAAATTGGGTATGGGGGTAGTTTCAAGAGGTATGTGAAAGTGTAGTGTATAGGTGTAGTGTGTGTGTAAGTCTGCCCCCTTCACCAGACCAGGCCACCCAGGGCAGTCCTAAGGCCAAAGAATCCTATAGGAACTCATCCTTTAAACTTCCACATTTGATTTCAACCCTCTAGGTGATTAGGGGTCTACAATCAAGTTTATGGAGTTTGCAGGGAGTTAAGAAGTGGTTCGAATTTCTAAGTGGTGGGTCCCAATTCTAATCCTCTAGGATAGTCAAAGGAAAAACATAAGGCTAGATCCTAAGCACTAAAAGGAAGGAGAGAAGACCTCATCAAAAATGAGGTCAACAGAATTTTATATTTAGAATTTTTCTTTCACCCATGCACTATTTCTATCTATAGAAAAACTTAAGTTTGGGGGAGGAAAAAAAATCTTAACTATTATATGTTCTCAAATAACATATTTTCAAAAATTAGTACTTATGATTTTTGTGATAAAATTTAATTTTAAATATTATATTTAGATTTTATCTAAATATTATAAAAGATTCAAAGAAATATTTTTTATAATGAAAATTAATTTTGTATAATAAGATATTTAGTATAAGTGGATAAGACTATAGTTAACTATTTAAATTAAAGAAAACTGTAGTTTGAAATATTAAGAATCTTAGGAATTTAGTTGAGAAAGAAAAAATTGAGATTCAATAAAATAAAGACTATGAAGTACATATAGGGTAAAGAATGTTGAAAGTTTCGAATTTAGGAAAAGAAGAATGAAGTTCAAAATTATTAACAGGCTATAGTGATCCTCACTTAAAAAAAAAGAAAGAGAAAAGAAAAAGAAAAGAAAAAGGATTGAAAAAAATCCCTCAAAAGAAAAGAAAAGAAAAGAAAATAAGTGAGGAGAAGCTTGAGGATATGTCTTATTAAAAATTGGCTTCATTTGGACTAACCTAAAAGGAAAACTAAAAACATTTCTGAACTTATATTTATGATTGGTTTCTTACTTATAGTTTCTTCATGAATTTCCTATCTTCTGAGTACTCTATGTGAATTAATATTGCAACATATAATCATTCTTGTAATGAATAGAGAACTAGAACTCTTAAACTTGATGAATAGATAGCCTTATGCCTGCAAAATTAATCTCATTATTTGGAAATCTTTCTGAGAATTCTTATTATAATATTTATTTAAATCAAAATGATAGTATTTCTGAATTAAAACTTTATCACAATAAATCATAATTTTTATGTAGTATTAAAGATTACTTGAGGGCAAGTAATAGTTAATTTTGGGGGATTTTAACCCAAGGAAAAAAAGGTCAAGATTTTCATGCTTATTTTATACTGATTTTGATGATATTGCACTTTAAAGAAAGGTATTTTTGGCGTTTTTATGCAGGTACAAAGAATTAAAAACAAAAGAATGAAAATATGCAAAAATGAGCGGATTTGGAGCAAAAAAGACTACATTATGCAAATTTGACCTAGGCTGTCGACGGCGAGGTCGAGGCCGTCGATGGCGTGATTTTCCCGAGAGTTCAGAATTAATTACAAGGGAGGCCGCCGACGGTGCGGATCGAGCCTGGCGACGGCGGGGTCAGCTCAAAGGCATAGTTTCTAGAAGGCCACCGACGGCGCCTCGAGGCCGACGATGGCGGGGACGGTGGATTGAATGTGGACGATTTTCAAAGCGGTGCCTTCGCAACTCTTAGAGACTCTTCTACAACTTTAAAAGGAACGAATTTTGGCCAAAAATGGGCTCTTCTTCTGGTCTCAAAAGTGATTGTTAGTGAGTCCATAGTGTAAAGAGAGTCAATTAGTGAGTTTAATTTAGTGAGTAGTGAGTTCAAATAGAGATTTTGTAAGGAATTATTTGAGGAATTGCAAGAGTGGAAGGGAAGTGAGAGTACTCTTCCACTTTGACGTTTCAAAGGAGAATTCTAAGAAAAAGATCCAAAGGAACTTCAAGGAGTTTGCTTGGGGAGGAATTTGAGATAAGTAGTGTTTATTTGGTTTTAGTTTGTAGAACTTTATTTTATTATATGAAATCTAAGTTTTATTGCATCCTCTTCATGAATTCTGAGTAGTTGTTCTATCTTTGTCCTGGTTTTAATGTTTTTGTGAAATGATTATTGACCAAAGAAAAATATGTTGAGAATTTCACACAGATTTTACATTAATTTTGATGATATTGCACTTTAAAGAAAGGTATTTTCTATATTTTGTTGTAGGAATGAAGATTTATAGATAATGGAGCAAAAAGATGCGAAAAGGAGCGAATCTGGAACAAAAAGGACCAAAAGAGACAAAAGTTGAACTTGCCCGTCGACGACGAGAATAGGCCGCCGATGGCGTGTTTTTCCCGAGAGTATGCAAAATATTATAAAGGATCCCACCGACGGCGAGATCGAGCCCATCGACAGCGAGCCTGAGCAATTGGCATATGTTCTAGAAGCCCGCCGACGGCGAGAAGTCGGTTCAAGCAAGATTCATTGAATCTGGATGCTTTTTGAAGAGGTGCTTAAGTAATCTTTGGAAATATTTCTCCCTCTTTAAAAAAGAGATGAATTTAAGCAAATGTGTGTCCTTTTTGTGGTGTGAGTGTCCTTTTTTAGTGTCCTTCTTAAGAGTCTTTTAGTGTTTTTAGTGTTTTCCAATGTGTCATTAGTGTGTGTTGTACATGAAGGAAGAGTCGGAGGAACTTCAAGGAGTTGCTTGGGAAGAAAATTGAGATAAGTTGTGTTTATTATTTCCTAACTTTGATTTATATATGAAATCCAAGTTTTGTGTTATTCTTCCTATGCATTCTGAGTAGTCTTCTCTGTCTTTCTCCTTGTTTTGAGATTTTGTGAAATGAAAAGTTGAATTAGTTGTGCCTAAAATATTCGATAAAAATTGTGATAATCTTTTTACTTAAATTGTAATTTACTTTCAATCTGGCTAATTGATCTGTTAAAATTTGTTGATTTAACAACTAAAGTAAAGATTACATCCAAGATTTGGGGAGGTCAAAGTCCTTGAAAGGAGGGTGCAAATAAATAGAGAAATATTACTTATCAGACGTAGAATTGGAGATTTTAAAGTGACAGTCTAAAATCCTCAATTCGGTCATATCGTTTGGGTGCTAAAGTGTAGATGTTAGCCCTCAGGCGAGGGGAACGTAGGAGCTCCGAAGTGAGAGCCGGTATCCTCCCAGCCTAGCCGTAGATTCAGTAACCAAGCATAGGATTAGTCAATGTTCTTTATACCTGGACCAAAGGGTAAAGAATAGGAATGCTCTTATTTGGCACAATATAATTCTAACTAATTTAATTATCCATTCACTTAATTCTCTTAACAAAGGGGAAGATACTTTTCTATATTGCAAACTTTCGTTCAAACATTAGTGGTAGAGTTTAGTATAATTGTTCTTAATTTACGTTTACTAGATACTTATTTTAACTGTTGTTATTAGTTCGTAATCTCTAAAATTCCCTGTCGGATTGATATCCAGGACTCTATTAGAGCCCTGTATTACTTGAACGATACGTATACTTGCGTTGATAAGGGGTGACTTGCTATTATTGAATATTTATTTTTACATTTGTTAACACTTATAACGTTAGGCATAATGCCCGCGGATCAAGTTTTTGGCGCCATTGTCGGGCAAGGAAAGTAATTATTAAGGTAATTAGTGCAATAATTATTAAGATAATTACAAGAGTAACGGACTATTTTAATTTACATAAGTTTTAATTTCAACTGTGTATGTGAAAATTTGGAACTAAAAATTTAATACCTTATGATTCGAAATTAGAACACACTATTAAAAAAATTAGAAAACATAAAAGAGAAATTACAAATTTAAATCAAATGGAGAATAATCCAGTAAATGAGAATCAACCGAGACCTTTAAGAGATTACACTAATCCTACATTCGATGAAATTCACATAACTATCCAAAACCCTGATGTAGCGGCTAATTCATTTGAGCTTAAACCTGCAATTATCCAAATGGTATAGAATAATCAATTTAGTGGTTCACCAAATGAAGATCCTAATTTACATCTCGCTAGTTTTTTAGAACTTTGTGCTACTTTTAAATATGATGGAGTATCTAATGATGCTGTTAAACTTAGGCTTTTTCCGTTTTCTTTAAGGGATAAGCCTAAGATGTGGTTAAATTCGTTAGCACCTGGATCTATTAGAACTTAGGAAGAATTATCACAAAAATTTCTATCCAAATATTTTCCTCCTTCAAAAACTGTTAAGCTTAGAAATGATAATCGATATACGAAGCTTGGGAGAGATTTAAAGATCTTCTTAGGAAATGCACAACATCATGCGTTACCAGATTGGTTAATTTTACAAACTTTTTATAATGGATTAGTTGGATCTCTTAGATCCATTATTGATGCTTTCGCTGGTAGTTCATTAATGGCAAAACCATTTGATGAGGCTTATTCATTAATTGAAGAAATGGCTACCAACAATTTTCAATGGCCTTTTGAAAGGCTAAATCCTAAAAACATAGCTAGTATCCATGATTCTGATGCAATATCTATGTTAGCTTCTCAGATTGCTGGTATATCTAAGAAATTAGATCATTATGGAATGAATTATTCTCCTACTATAATGGAAGAAAGTTCATCTGGGCAATTTGTGGATGTTCAACCTTCTTATGAAACTTTAAATGCTATTAATAACATACCCAATAATCCTTATTCAAATTATTACAACCCTAGTTGGAAGAATCATCCAAATTTTAATTGGAATAACAATTCTACTGATCAACAATGGGCGAACAACTCAGTAAACCCATTAGGAAATTCATCTAATCAAGGAAATCCTAACTATAAACCTTCATATCCACCTGGATTTAATAATAACTCTCAATTTAAGAAAAAGAAGTTATATATGGAAGAATTGATATTAAATATGGGTCAACATTTGCATAATCAAGGAAACCAGTTACAAATTCAAGGAAACTAATTACAAAATCAAGGAACTGCTATTAAAAATATTGAAACTCAACTTGGGCATATCGCTACTGCACTTAATAATAGAATTCCTGGAACTTTTCCTAGTAATGTGGAAAATAATCCTAAAGACAAAGGAAAAGAACAAATAAAAGCGATACAGCTACGAAGTAGAAAAGAATTAAAAACATGAGTTCAAAAAGAAATAGAAACTGAAAAATAGAAAATGGAAACTGAAAAATAAAGGGATCAACAAGATCAAGATTTAGAATATCCACTAACACCAATGAAACTTACTATAGAAAAACCACCACCACCATTTCCTCAACGATTAAAGCAACATAAAAAGGATAAACAATTTTCTAAATTCATTGAAATCCTGAAGAAATTAACGGTGAATATTCCCTTTGTTGAAGCATTAAAACAAATGCCCAATTATGTGAAATTTATGAAAGATATTCTAAATAAAAAGAGAAAGTTCACTGATAATGAAACTGTTACACTTAGCGAAGAGTGTAGTGCAATTATTCAGAGAAAGCTTCCTGAGATATTAAAAGATCCTGGTAGTTTCACTATACCTTGTGCTATTGGAGAATAAATTTATGGAAAAGCTTTATGTGACTTGGGAGCCAGCATTAATCTTATGCCTCTATCAATTTATAAAAGATTAGGATTGGGAGAAGTCTCACCTACTTCTATAACTTTTCAGTTAGCTGATCATTCAGAGACTTGTCCTAAAGGAGTTATCGAAGATGTGTTAGTAAAAGTGGATAAATTTATCTTTCCTGTGGATTTTATTGTTTTAGATATGGAGGAAGATAAAGAAATACCTATAATTTTAGGGAGACCTTTCTTAGCTACTGGAAGAGCCATGATTGATGTTTAAAAAGTAGAATTAACTATGAGAGTAAATGATCAAGAAGTAACTTTTAACATTACAAAATCAATGAAATACCTAGCTATTGAAAAAGATGATGAATGTTTTCGAATGAAAATTCTTGAACGTCTACGAAATGAATATTTTAAAGAATATTTTCAAAATAAACAAGAAATAGAAAATGAAGAATTATTTGAAAAACCAGAAAATGAAGAATTAGATTATATACAAGAAAAATTTGAGATGCTGGATGTTACTGAAAATGCTGAAAAAATATAGTTCCGTCGATTATAAAACCTCTTGAACTTGAGTTGAAAATTTTACCTACTCATCTGAAGTATGTATTTTTGGGAAATTCTTTAACTTTACTGGTTATTATATTGGCAGAATTAAACGAATTACAAGAGCAGAAACTTTTAGACACATTAAAGAAATATAAGAAAGCATTTGGTTGGACCTTAGCAGATATTAAAGGAATTAATCCTTCAATTTGTATTGACATAATTATTTTAGATGATGAACATAAACTAAGAGTTGATCCCCAAAGGAGATTAAACCCAATGATGAAAGAAGTAGTCAAGAAAGAAATTTTAAAATGGTTAAACATATCAGTGCTTGGGTAAGCCCAATTCATTGTGTTCCTAAGAAAGGAGGAGTGACTGTAGAAGCTAATGAAAATAATGATTTGATACTTATCAAACAAGTTACTGGATGACGTATATGTATTGACTATAGGAAATTAAATACGGCCACTAGAAAAGATCACTTCCCTTTACCATTCCTAGACCAAATGTTGGATAGACTTGTTGGGCACAAATACTTTTGTTTTTTAGATGGATATACTGGCTACCATCAAATTCTTATTGCTCCTGAGGATCAAGAGAAAACTACATTTACTAGTCCTTATGGAACTTTTGCTTTTCAAAGAATGCCTTTTGGATTATGTAATGTACCTGCAACATTCCAGAGATGTATGATGTCTATATTTAGTAAATTAATTGATGATGAAATAGAAGTATTTATGGATGATTTCTCTGTATTTGGAACATCATTTGACGCATGCTTAGATCATCTTGAAAAAGTTTTGGAGTTATGCGAAAAAACTCATTTAGTTCTAAATTGGGAGAAATGCCAATTTATGGTTGCAGGAGGAATTGTATTAGGACATAAAATTTTGGAAAATGGCATGGAAGTAGACCCTGCAAAAATTCAAGTTATAGCTAAATTACCACCTTCTCCTACAGTGAGAGCGGTAAGATGTTTTCTTGGACATGCTGGTTTTTACAGGCGTTATATAAAAGATTTTTCAAAAATAACCAAACCTCTGTGCCAACTTTTAGAAAAGGATAAGAAATTTGAATTTACTAAAGAATGTTTAAATGCTTTTGAATTATTAAAGGATAAATTAATCACAGCACCTATAATAGTTTCACCTGATTGGGAGAAACCGCTTGAACTTATGTGCGATCATTTGTCAAGATTAGAACATCACGAACTATCTGACACTGACAATAAAATTACAGACAGTTTCCCTGATGAACAACTTTATAATATAAATGAGTGGAAAATACCTTGGTATGCTGATATAGTTAATTATATTGTAAGTGATATTTTACTACCCATGTTAACTCTGCAACAACAGAAAAAATTCTTTCATGATGCTAAAGCGTATTTTGGGATGAACCATATTTATATAAGTAATGTAAGGATCTTATTATTAGGAGATGTGTACCTTATGAAGAAACGGAAATGATTATTCAAAAATATCATGATTCTGAATTTGGAGGACATTTTGGGACTGCAACTGCACATAAAATTTTACAAGCTGGATTTTATTGGCCTACTCTCTTTAGAGATGTTTACAGATATATCAAAACTTGTGATAAATGCCAATGAGTAGGTAATATATCTAGACGAAATGAAATGCCTCTGAATTTCATATTGGAAGTTTAGATTTTTGATGTTTGGGGATTAGATTTCATGGGACCATTTATTCCTTCATTTGGAAACTCATATATATTAGTTTTTGTTGATTATGTTTCTAAATGGATTGAAGCAAAGGCCTTACCACGTTGTCATGCTAAGAGTATTTCAAAATTTTTAATAAAAAATATTTTCACAACATATGGAATGCCGAGAGTGATTATCACTGACGAAGGATCCCATTTTAGGAATAAATATATTCAAATATTGGCAGAAAAATTTAATATTATTCATAAAATATCTACTTCTTATCATCCACAGACCAGTGGATTAGCTGAAGTTTCTAATAGAGAAGTTAAACGGATTTTAGAAAAAACTGTAAACCCTAGTAGATCAGATTGGTCCACCAGACTAGACACTGCATTATGGGCATACAGGACTGCTTATAAAACTCCGATTGGAATGACTCCTTACAGACTTATTTTTGGAAAAACTTGTCACTTACCAGTTGAATTAAAACATAAATCATATTGGGCGATTAAAGAATTTAATTATAATTTGAAAGATGATGTTGAGAAGAGATTGTTGCAGATGAATGAGTTAGAAGAATTAAGGAATGAATCTTATAAAAATGATAGAATCTATCAAGAGAAAATGAAGTTATGGCATGATCGGAAGATTAACCAGAAGAAATTTGAACCAGGACAAGAAGTATGGCTTTACAATACAAGACTGAAATTATTTCCTGGGAAATTGAAATCTCGATGGTTAGGACCTTTAACTATAACTCAAGTGTTTACATATGGAGCTGTTGAAATTGATGATCCAAAGGCTGGAAACAGATTCAAGGTAAATAGACAGAGATTAAAACCATATTTTGAGGGTAAAAGACCAAATTTTAAAGAGGTTTTATTGCTCAGTCAACCTGATTAACACCCTGAATAGGTCGGGCTGACGACGTTAAACCAAGCACTTTATGGGAGACAACCCATAGTTATCTTTATTTTCATGCGTTAATTGTGTATTTGTGTGATTTATTGTTAGTTTGTGGTATTAATGAATTCTACTACTCTTATTTACCTTATAATCATCACGATAATTGGATCCATAGAAAAATTTAAAACACATTCGGACCGGAGCGAAACTGAACAATTTTTGCCTTTGCCGCCGACGGCGAGATCGAGCCCGCCGACGGCGAGTTCAGCGAGTGGACGGTTTAGAGAGTTATTTTGACGGTTTCTGGCAATTCTAAGTGGTTTTTACTCTTTTAGAAACTCCTAGAACTCCAATTCTAAACCATCTACCTTCTAAAAACGAATTGAAACTCCACCAAAACTCATCCTTATGGCATCCAATCACCCTGAAATCCCTAGATCTCGAGTGTTCAATAGAAGAAAACTTATCAGTTGCGAGGCTCAGCGCTTATTCAATAAAGCTATGATGAAAAAGAGATTGATCAAGGAATGAGGATTCGTGAATCGAGGAGAAGAGAATTCGACGACGCCTATCGAAGAAATGATTATGCGACGACGTTGGGAAGTATTGTGCGATACAACCTCTGCAGTAGTCATCCCTGTAGTAAAGGAATTCTATGCCAATTTACACGGAATCAACCACAGAGTCGTCTATGTGCGAGGCAGATGGGTAACTTTTACTCCTTCTCAAATTAATGAGTTATATTCTATCGAGAACACACCCGTTTGCCACTATTCCAACTTTGTCCCTACAAGGAATAATATGAATGAAATCTATCGTTACTTGACTGATGAAGCGGAAGATTAGGAAATGAGAGAAAACGGGTATGTCAATTTCTCTGCAACAATTCTAAATCCCGTTTCTAAACACTGGTACTTTTTCATTTCTTCAAAACTGTTACCAACTATGAGAGTCAGCAAAGTTTCTAAGGAAAGTGCAATTCTGAACTACTTTATTCAAGCGGGATTACCTATTCATGTTGGTTCGATAATTGTGAAGTCTGCTTTAGGCCTAATTGTTCATGGATTAATTTATGGACTTGGACATCCTTCTACAATTTTTGCACTCTGTAGTCAGAACCAAGTTTCATATAAAGCCTGAGAGAAGATACTTCTGCCTTGGAAACCTTTAGATCCATCTGATATGTTTCCTACACTTGATGATAGTAACAATGTGGCTATTACTATGGATCAAACATCTCAGAGTTCTTTATCAATACGGCCTCTGACTGATAAAACTATATGATCTTACGGAAAATCAAAGGACTGAAAAAAGAGGTACAAAATGTGATGACATTAATTAATAACATATCTGATTTATTTGATCATATTGACTGGAGAATGAAAGAACACTTCTATCATTCTGGACATCTTGAGGCTAGTTTCATACGGCTTATGAGAAAGAAAGGATGGATTGATGAAGATTCTACAGAAGTGTTTCCTTACAGGCCCTTCTACAATCTTTCTGTGCATTTACGTTCTATGGGAGATATCAAAAATGAGTTTAGCACCGATTCTGACGAGTAGAAGATGTTCATAACTACTTATATGTTGATTTAGGTTGGATTTAAATTTTTGTGGTTTGCACTTGCTTTATTTTAGATTTTGATATTTGATCTCAGTATAGATGAGACTATGCATAGATTGTTTGTTTTCAGCATTTTGAGTATTGTGGTTTGGATTGTGACGCTGAATTTGATATATTAAGGTTGAGAAAATACCTTATTGTGTACAAGTATTGTAAAAACTTGGATTTTATATAAAAATTGTGATGTTTGTGTTGTGTAAATTTATTTCCTTTTGAGTTAAATAATATCTAATCACAGTAAAATATGTTTAAATCGATTGATCGGACGTTAACGAGGCTTAAAAATATAAAAATATGAAAATTTAAGAATTTTTTAGAAAGCCCGCCGACGGCGCCCTCGACGCCGCCGACGGTGGATTTTTCCTGAGAGTTTAGACCTATTTAAATTTAATAGCTCGCTGACGGAATGATTTTTCTGCCGACGGCGAGATTTGTAAAACGCCTTTATTTGACCGGTCAACCGCCACTATTCATCATCCCCAACCTCTAAACTCTGAAAAAACCGACCTAGGGCTTGAGAGATCTTGGATTTGAAGCGTTTTCAACCCATTTTGACACCGGATTTCTTCTTCCCTTTGTAAGTGCTTCACTCCCATGCAAAAATTTTTGATTTTTACCGTGTATTTCTTCCACATTTAGGAATTTTGGAAAATCGAAAATGTGGAGAAAATAGTTGGAAAAAATTCATGGAATTCATTTTAGATTACCTTAAGTCACCTTTGGAAGCCATTCTAGTATTATTTTGGAATTTAGTTAAGATTTTTGTAAATTTGATAGATCGAGAAATGGCTCCACGACAGAAGAGGTGACTCGACTTTGACGAGACTCATTTTGTGAATGCTAAGGCTCAATCAAGGTACAAATCTATTATCAAAGAAAAAAAATGCATTCAAGACAGAGTTTTCGAGAATCCGGGAGGAGCTGTGGAAGAAACTATTAAGGAGCGAAATTGGGAGAATTTTTGTTATACGATAAACAGAGCTGCAATGGAAGTTCTAAAGGAATTTTACGCCAACCTGACCCAGATAGAGGACATGCCTGTAAAGGTGAGAGGATTTTTAGTTGATTTTAATGCTGCTCGGACAAATGCTTTCTATGAAGTGCGAGATCTTTAGACCGATGATTTTGAGACATTTGGGACAATGGAAGGACAACTGAAGAATGTGATTGACTTTCTCACTGATGGGAAAGGAACATGGAAAATGAAGCAGTGTGAATGGGTAAACTTTCCTCTCTCTATGATGAATGCCACCTCTAAGGCTTGGCACTATTTTATTTGCTCTAGTTTGCTACCTACTTATCATCATAGTGAAGTATCAAGAGATAGAGCAGTTCTGAATTTTTGTATTCAGAACAACAGAAGTATAAATGTGGGAAGGATTATTTATAAAAACATTTTAGCCATTGTGAATAGTGAATCAGGAGGAGGACTGGGACATCCTGGTCTGATATATGCACTCTGCCAGTTATCTGGAGTAGAGGCTAGAGATGATGAGGAATGGGTTCATCCTATGAGACCCATTACAAAGGGTAATATAAAGACTTATGAATCCCACAAAGGATGGAGATTTGGGACAAGGAGTGTTGCACCTTCAACTAGTAGGGATATTCCCTCTACTAGCTATGATCCTCCTGCCCATACTTCTCCTACACTCTATATTTGATGAATGAAATGAATCTGCAGCAAAAAAGTTTTAAAAAGTTGGATGAAAAGTTGGAGCATATAGATCAGAGGATTGAAGGATTAGAGTGGAGGCACAATTACGATAGTGAATATCTCCAGAGGCTTTTTGAGTTTGAAATCTCTTACATGCTGAGAATCACTATAGGAGAGGAGAGCTTGATGTGACATTTCCGGAGTGCCCTCGTTATACACACTACCGGCCCAATCCACCTGCTGATCAGGGAGATGAAGATATAGGATGGGATTTTAATATTTTCCCTTAGATTCTGTGATCTGATATTTGTTGTTATATGTATGTTTGTTTTCTTTATTTTAGTAATTCTGTTCTGGACTTACATTTATTGTGTTGTGTAAGTTATTTACATTAGTGTAGTTTTGTTAAGAGCAAATAGTTATTTTTATTTATTGCAAATTGTGACAGTAACTCTAAAATTGAATTAGTAATATATATGTGATCGTTATGTTTAATGTGCTTAGTATAGTGTAATTAAATGTAGTAGGAAATTGTGTTAGTAATTTGTGCTTATTTAAAAATTTTCTTACCCAGCAAATTCTCTAATGTTATATATGTATAGAAAGTTTTTAATATTACATGTTAATTAAGTGATGAGACGCAAAAGGAACCTACAAAAACTTCAAAGGAAAAGGGAAATACCTAAAACACAAAGGTATGATTTAAATTCACAGTATTTTTCTCTTTCCACCAAAATGATTAGATAGAAAAATTTAAGTTTGGGCGAGGAAAGAATAAGATTATTATTATATGTTCTCAATTAAATATTTTTAAATTATCATTATTAAAAATGATTTCTGTAGTAAATTTAATTCCGTCGACTAGAATTAATTTATCTAAATACTATAGAAGGTTAAAAGAAATATTTTTGGTGATTAAATTAATTCTATGGATTAAGATATTTGGGATAAGAGGATAAGATTATAGTCAACTATTTTAAGTAAGAAAAACTATATTTTGAAATATTGAATATCTTAGGACTTTAGTTGAGAAAGAAAAGATTGAAACTCAATAAGATAAAAACTATGAAATACATATAAGATAAGGAAATGTATCAAGTTTCAATTAAGAAGAGAAAATGAAGTTCAAAATTATTAACAAGCTATCCATATACAGTCATCCTCACTTGAAAAAAAGAAAAAGAAGGATTGAAAAACAATCCCTGAGAAGAAAAGAAAAAAAAATATAGGATTGAAATGCAATCCAAATAAAAAGAAAAAAAAAAGAAAGTAAGTGAGGAGAAGCTTGAGAAGATGCCTTATAAAAAATTGGCTTCATTTGAATCAACCTAAAGGGTAGACTCAATTACATTTCTGAACTTATATACGTGGATTAGTATTTTTACTAAGTAGTGTTTTCATGAATTTCCTATCATCTGAACATCCTAAAATAATTTAATATTGCAACATATAGTCATTCTTGAAATGAATAGAAGACTAGAACTCTTAATCTTAAGGACTAAATAGCCTTACATTTATAGAGTTAACTTAATTATCTAAAAATCTTTCTAGTAAACTTTACTATAATATTTATTTAAATCAAATTCATAGTGTTTCTGAATTAAAGCTTTATCACAATTAATCATTACTTTTATGTAGTATCATGATTACTTGAGGACAAGTAATAGTTAAGTTTGGAGGATTTTGACCAAAGAAAAAAATGTTAAGAATTTCACACCGATTTTACATTAATTTTGATGATATTGCACTTTAAAGAAAGGCATTTTATATATTTTGTTGCAGGAATGAAGATTTATAGATAATGGAGCAAAAAGATGCGAAAAGGAGCGAATCTGGAACAAAAAGGACCAAAAGGGACAAAAGTTGAACTTACCCGCCAATGGCGAGAATAGGCCGCCGATGGCGTGTTTTTCCCAACAGTATGCAATATATTATAAAGGATCCCGCCGACGGCGAGATTGATCCCAATGACAGTGAGCCTGAGCAATTGGCTTATGTTCTAAAAGCCCGCCGACCCCGCCAATGAGCCCGCCGACGGCGAGAAGGTCGATTCAAGCAAGATTCATTGAATCTGGACGCTTTTTGAAGAGGTGCTTAAGTAATCTTTGGAAATATTTCTCCCTCTTTAACAAAGAGATGACTTTAGGCCAAATGTGTGTTTTTTGTGTGGTGTGAGTGTCCTTTTTGAGTGTCCTTCTTAAGAGTCTTTTAGTGTTTTTAGTGTTTTCCAAGGTGTCATTAGTGTGTGTTGTACAAGAAGAGTCGGAGGAACTTCAAGGAGTTGCTTGGGGTGAAAATCGAGATAGTTTGTGTTTATTATTTCGTAACTTTATATGAAATCCAAGTTTTGTGTTATTCTTCCTATGCATTCTGAGTAGTCTTCTCTGTCTTTCTCCTTGTTTTGAGATTTTGTGAAATGGAAAGTTGAATTAGTTGTGCCTAAAATATTCGATAAAAATTGTGCTAATCCATTAGAGTCCTGTATTACTTGAACGATACGTATACTTGCGTTGATAAGGGATGACTTGCTATTATTGAATATTTATTTTTACATTTGTTAACACTTATAACATTAAGCATAACACCCGAGAATCAATTATATAATTAGTATATTAAATAAATTATGAAAGAAGTTGTGATGGTACTATACCTATACTTACTTTACTACACGAATTGGCCATTTGTATTATTAAAATCCGTGAAGAATTCTTAAGACCTGACTGCAGGCTAAGGATTCTTAACTTGTATGTATCACAATTCTCTTTGCAAGGTAGACGAGTAAATCCTTATAGGGAGAAGTGTAAATAAATAGGGAAATAATATTATCGGGCGTAGAATTGGAGATTTTAGAGTGACAGGCTAAGATCCTCAATTCAGTCCTATCGTTTGGGTGCTGATGTGTAGATTGTTAGCCCTCAGGTGAGGAGAACGTGGGAGCTCTGAAGTGAGAGCCGGTATCCTCCCAGCCTAGCCGCAGAATCAGTAGTCTAAGCATAGGATTAGTCAATGTTCTTTATGCCTGGACCAAAGGGTAAATAATAGGTATGCTACTATTTGGCACAACACATTAAAAACTAATTATAATTATCATTTCACTTAAATATCTTAACTAAGGAGAAAGATTCTTGCTATTATCTATATTTGAACATAATTATAGTTGTAGTATTAGTAAATTATTAGTTAAACTAGTTTTTAATATAAGTTTCATATTATCATCGATTGCGTATTAGTGACAGATAGACATTTCGATTTAGTTCTAATTTTGAATTAATTTCTATAATCCTAAGTCCATAAAATTTATTATATCTTTCCCTGTGGGATCGATATCCAAGACTCCATGAGAACCCTGTATTACTTGAATGATATGTATACTTGCGTTTGAAAGTAACTCTGCGATTAAAAGATTAAAATATTTAATTGTTACTAAAATAATTTTGAATTAGATTAAAGCTCAGAGTGGTTCAGGGAACCACCAAGTAAACCCATTGGTGAACTAAAAAAACCAAGGAAATAATAATTCTAAACTAACCTATCCTCCAGGTTTTAACAGTGCATTACAATTAAAGGAGAAGAAGTTGTCTATTGAAGAAGTGGTGTCACATATGGGAAATCAATTGCAAATTTAAGGAGCAACTATCAGAAATATTGAAAATCAGTTGAGACAAATTGCAAATTCATTAAGTAATAGATTCCAAGGAATGCTTCCGAGTAATACTGAAATGAATCCAAGAGATAAGAATAAAGAGCATGTAAAAGCAATTCAGCGAGAAGTGGAAGAGAGTTGGAAGGCGAGTTCGAAGAAAGCTGAAGTAGTGAAAGAAGAGATTGAAGAACCAAAAGAGGACGCTCTGAAAGGTTTGGAAAGACCAATTTCTCCACCTAAGGTTGATTTGGAAAGCCACCACCTCCATTTCCTTAGAGACTTCATCAATAAAAGTTGGATAAGCAATTTTCAAAATTAATGAAGATATTTAAGAAGCTTACTATTAATATTCCATTTGCTTAAGCCTTAGAACAAATGCTGAGCTATGTGAAATTTATGAAGGATATTCTCAACAAAAAGAGGAAGTTTGAAGATAATGAGACAATTGCACTTAGTGAGGAGTGCAGTGCAATAATTCAGAAGAAGCTTCCTGAAAAGCTTAATGATCCTAGTAGGTTCACAATTCCATGTGCAATCGGAGACAGATTCTATGGAAAAGCTTTATATGAATTAGGTGTAAACATTAACCTTATGCCTCTATCAATATTCAAAAGACTGAATTAGGAGAAATAACTCCAACTACTGTAACTCTGCAATTAGCAGATCGTTCAATCACATATCCAAAAGGGGTTATAGAAGATGTTTTAGTTAAAGTGGATCAATTTATTTTTCCTGTTGATTTCATTGTGCTTGATATGGAGGAAGATAAAGAGATACCCATCATTTTAGGAAGACCTCTCCTAGCCACAGGCAGAGCAATGATAGATGTGCAAAAAGAAGAATTAACGATAAGGGTTAATGATCAAACTGTTACATTCAATATTTCAAAATTGATGAAATATCCTGCAATAGGTAAAGATGATGAATGTTATAGGATCGATGTTATCAGATATTTGAGTGAATGTCATTTCAAGTCAACTTATGAAGAAAAACTTGAAAGAGAAGAATTGGAACACAAGCAAGAAAAGGAGTTACATAATTCTGAAGATTTTCATGAGGAAGAATTAAATTATGTTCATGAAAATTTTGAATAGTTGAATATGGCTGAAAAAGATAAATCTTATGGTCCATCAATTGAAAAACCTCCTAAACTTGAGCTAAAATTGCTTCCTGATCATTTGAAGTATGTTTTTCTGGGTGAATCCTCAACCTTGCCTGTTATAATTTCATCTCAATTGATTGAAAAAGAAGAAGAGAGTTTGCTTGAAATTTTGAAAAGTACAAGAAAGGCTTTGGATGGATAATTGCTGATATTAAAGGCATCAGTTCTTCAATTTGTATGCACATAATTCTTATGGAAGATAATTAAAAACCTTAGGCTGGTCCCCAAAGGAGATTAAATCCTATCATGAAAGATATTGTTAAGAAAGAAATTTTGAAGTGGTTGGATGCTGGAATTATCTACCCTATTCAGATAGTGCATGGGTTAGTCCTATTCACTGTGTTCCTATGAAAGAAGGAGTAACTGTGAGAATTAATGAAAAGAATGAATGATTCCAACAAGACAAGTTACAGGGTGGTGAATATGCATTGATTATAGAAAATTAAATCTTGCCACAAGAAAAGATCATTTTCCACTCCCATTTCTAGATCAGAGGTTGGATAGACTGGCTGGGCATTAATGCTTTTATTTTGTAGATGGATACACTGTTTACCACAAAATTCAAATCTCTCATAAGGATCAAGAGAAAACTATGTTTACCAGTCCTTATGGTACGTTTGCTTTTAGAAGAATGCCCTTTGGTTTATGTAATGCCCCTGTTACATTTCAGAGATTATGATGGCTATTTTCTGTGATTTAATTAAAAAAGGGATTAAAGTTTTTATGGATGACTTTTTAGTATTTGGAATTTCATTTGAATCATGTTTAAAATATTTGTCTAAAGTTCTAAAATGTTGTGAAGAAACTAATTTAGTCCTTAACTGGGAAAAATGCCAATTTATGGTTGCAGGAGGAATTGTATTGGGACATCGGATTTCAGCAAAAGGTTTGGAGGTAGATCCTACAAAAATTTAAGTTATCTCTAATTTACCTTGCTCGACCAATGTAAGGGGAATTAGAAGTTTTCTGGGACATGCTAGATTCTACAGGCGTTACATCAAATACTTTTCAAAATTACAAAACCTTTATGTCGTTTACTGGATAAGGATGAAATTTTTGATTTTGATGATGATTGCCTAAAAGCCTTTGAAACATTAAAAGAAAAATTAATCACTGCACCTGTTATAATTTCACTAAATTGGGAAAACCTTTTGAATGAATGTGTGATGCTAGTGATTATGCTATTGCTATTGTTTTGGGTCAGAAATAAGATAAAATTTTCAAAGTTATTTATTATGCTAGTAAAACTCTTAATGAAGCTCAAATTAATTATACCACTTCTGAGAAAGAGTTATTAGCTATAGTATTTGCCTTTGATAAATTTCGATCATATTTAATTGGAACTAAATGTGTGTTACATACTGATCATTCTGCTATCAAACATTTAATGAAGAAGAATGATGCGAAGTTGAGATTGATTAGATGAATTCTTTTTTTACAAGAATTTGATTTTTGAGATAGTAGATAGGAAGGGTTCTGATAATCAAATTGCTGATCATTTGTCCAGGCTTGAAAATGAAAAATCTCTCTGTGATGCTGAAGAAATTAATGAATATTTTCTTGAAGAAAAACTATTCACTGTTAATCAGTAGCATGTTCCGTGGTATGCCGACATAGTAAACTTTATTGTCAGTAATATTATACCCTATGGTTTGACATGTGAACCACCCTGCGCTTTAATCCAATTTGAGTTTACTTTAGTAACAATTAAATATTTTAATCTTTTAATCGCAGAGTTACTTTCAAATGCAAGTATACGTATCGTTCAAGTAATACAGGGCTCTAATGGAGTCCTGGATATCTATCCCACGAGGAGAGATATATTAAAGCTTACGGACTTAGGATTATATAAATCAATTCAGAATTACAACTAAATTGAAATGCCTGTCACTAATATGCAATCGATAATAATATGAAACTTATATTAAAAACTAGTTTAACTAATAATTTACTAATACTACTACTAAAATTAAGTTCAGATATAGATAATAGCAAGAATCTTTCTCCTTAGTTAAGATAATTAAATGAAATGATAATTATAATTAGTTTTAATGTGTTGTGCCAAATAGGAGCATACCTATTCTTTACCCTTTGGTCCAGGCATAAAGAGCATTGACTAATCCTATGCTTGGACTACTGATTCTGCGGCTAGGCTGGGAGGATACCAGCTCTCACTTCGGAGCTCCCACATTCCCCTCACCTGAGGGCTAACAATCTACACATGAGCACCTAAATGATATGACCAAATTGAGGATTTTAGCCTGTCACTCTAAAATCTCAAATTTTAAGGCCGATAATATTATTTTCCTATTTATTTGCACTTCTCTCTACAAGGATTTACTCGTCTACCTTGAAAAGATAATTGTGATACATACAAGTTAAGAATCCTTAACCCACGGTCAGGTCGAATTCTTCACGGATTTTAACAATACAAATGACTAATTCGTATAGTAAAGTGAGTTTATGCATAGAACCATCACAACTTCTTTTATAATTTATTTAATAGACTAATTATATAATCATTTCACAAAAACATCAAAACCAGGATAAAGATAGAACAACTACTCAGAATTCATGAAGAAAATGCTATTAAACTTAGATTTCATATAATAAAATAAAGTTCTACACACTAAAAAAAATAAATAAACAATACTTATCACAAATTCATCTCCAAGCAAACTCCTCGAAGTTTCTCTGGATCTTTTCCTTGGAATTCTCCTTTGAAACGTCAATGTGGAAGAGTACTCTCACTTCCCTTCCACTCTTACAATTCCTCAAAGAATTTCTTAAAAATTCTCTATTTGAACTCACTACTCACTAAATTAAACTCACTAATTGACTCTCTTTACACTGTGAACTCACTAACAATCACATTTAAGACCAGAAGAAGAGCCCTTTTCGGCCAAAATTCGTTCCTTTTAAAGTTGTAGAAGAGTCTCTACGGGTTGCGAAGGCACCCCTTCGAAAATCGTCCACATTCGATGTATTTCTGGAACAATCTACCATCCCCACCGTCGGCGGCCTCAAGGCGCCGTCGGCGGCCTTCTAGAAACCATGCAATTAAACTGTCCCCACCGTCAGCGACCTCCCTTATAATTAAATCTGAACTCTCGGGAAAATCACGTCGTCAGAGGCCTCGACCTCACCATCGGCGGCCTAGGTCAAATTTGCATAATTTAGTCCATTTTGTTCCAAATCCGCTCATTTTTGCATATTTTTGTTCTTTTATCCTTAATTCTTCATAGCTGCATAAAAACAAAAAAATACCTTTCTTTAAAGTGCAATATCATCAAAACCAATGAAAAATAAACATGAAAATCTTGGCCTTTTTTTCTTGGGTCAACATGTCAGGAAAGAATAAATTTCTGTCTGATGCTAAGACTTATTTTTGGGATGACCCATTTTTATATAAACAAGGAATGGATCTTATAATTCAAAGATGTGTACCTTTGGAAGATAATTATTAAATTATTCAAAAATGTCATGATTCTGATTATGGAGGACATTTTGGAGTTGATAAAACTGCGTATAAAATCTGACAATCTGGATTTTATTGGCCCACAATTTTTAAGTATGTGAATGCTTATATTAAAAATTATGATAGATGTCAGCGTGTAGGCAAAATTTCTAGAAGAAATGAGATGCCCCTCAATTATATGTTGGAAGTTGAAATATTTCATGTTTGGGATTAGATTTTATGGGTCAATTTACACCATCTTTCAGAAATGTTTATATTTTGATAGCAGTAGATTATGTTTCCAAATGGATTGAAGCTATTGCTTTAACTCAATGTGAAGCTCAAAGTGTTGCAAAGTTTTTGAGAAATAATATATTTTGCAGATTTTGAATACCAAGAGTAATCATAACTGATGAAGGAAGTCATTTTAAAAATGCGATTATTGAGAAGTTAGTAAAGAAATTTCATATAAATCATCGCATTGTTACTGCTTATCATTGTCAGACAAGTGGTTTGGTTGAATTATCCAATCGTGAAATTAAAAGAATATTAGAAAAGACTATTAATCCAAACATAAAGGATTGGTTAATCAAACTGAATTATGCTTTGTGGGCCTATAGGACTGCCTACAGAACCACTATAGGAATGTCCTTATATAGGTTGATTTTTTGAAAAGCTTGTCATTTGCCTATTGAACTTAAGCATAAAGCATATTAGGCTATTAAAGAGTTCAATTATAATTTGAAAGATGCTATTGAGAAAAGATTATTACAATTAAATGAGCTTGAAGAGATAAGGAATGAATCTTATGAAAATGCTAAGATTTATAAAGAAAAAATGAAGTTATGGCATGATCGGAAGATTCTTACTAAAAATCTTGTGCCAGGATAGAAAGTTTTGCTATATAATGCCAGATTGAGAATTTTTTCTGAAAAACTTAAGTCCAGGTGGATGGGTCCATTTATTGTGATAAAAGATTATTTTTATGGAGCTGTGGATATTCAAGATCCTAAGACTGGAAAAATATTTAAAGTTAAAGGTCATAGACTTAAACCTTATTTTTCAGTCGATCAACTTAAATTTGATGAAAATATGATGTTAGGTCACTCAGAATGAGTTCTGGGTATGTCAGGCTGAAGACGTTAAACCAAGCGTTTTGTGGGAGGCAACCCATAGTTATCGGCGTACTTTACTTTATGTTTGCTTTGTGTGCTTTGTTTGGTTTGTTTTTATGTTATGGTAGTAGTATTTTGGAGTTTTTTTATTTTAAAATAGTGTTTAATTGACCTTATTATATGACTTAGAGGAGTCAAAATGAAATTTTGATATTTGGCAGACTTGTGCTAAATTGAGCACTGGGGGCTAAGCGCCGCCTAGTTGGCGCTTAGGCGCCGAAGTTATGAAACATGTAATAATTGAGGTTCTAGAAGCCTTGATCGTAGGGAAGTGGGTTTTGAAGTTATCTTGGAGTTTTAAAATGTATAAGGGCGGGTTATGCACTTCTAAAGTCTATGAAAAGGCCCTGGATTAAGAGAAACACTTGCCCCAAGTCCTATTTTCATTCCTGAATCTTAAGAAGAGTGTTTTGAGTGCATCATGTCTTCCTGGGAGAATGTGATCAAGAAGAGATAAGATTCCAATAAGAGTACGTTTTTTTGTGACAGTGCTAAAGAGTTATTCAATGGATTTCTCGTCGTTAGTATTCAAGGAATTGCAGAAAAGATTGCAAAGATCGAAGCCCAAGTGACTTAGATTGAAGCAAATATTAATGAAACTAACACACATTTGGAGCATATGGGATCGCAACTCAAGATGCAATTCAGTCATACAAGTCATGTGGAAGAAGCGGATAAAGCGATGTTCCTGAAGAACAAGTGGTTAGAAGAAGAAGATGTAAGAGTGTTCAATCATCACCCGTTCTATCAAGTTTATATTCCAGAAGGGTCAAATGGAAATAATAGTGGTTCTGGATATATTCCGTCTATTGGAGAATGGAATTAAATGTAAGTTTGATCTTGTGATTTGTTTTCTGTATCTTATGTTTTATGTGTTTGATTTTTTAAGTGTTTGATGTTTTATGTTTGAGATTTGTTGCACTTTAATGTGTGAATATTACATCTTAATATGTAAAACTATCTTTATGATTATTGAGTTCGTTTGTGAATTTCATCCAAAGTGTTTGGATAGAAATTTTTAGTTTGTATTAAGTGTGGTTTGTTTTTAATGAATATAAGTTTGTGTTTATATGAAATTTGATCGGAATTGATGGATATTAAAATTTGAAATTGGAGTATTGGAGATTTATGAGGAAGAGACAATTATTTTGAGAAGATTAGGGCTGATTAACTAAGAGGTTTAGTGAATTGGTTTTCAGCAGCTAAAAACCCAAAAATCGCCATTTTTAACTTCCCTGTTGTCTTTAACCTCTAATTTTTGCAAAAAGGAGCCTAGGGCATCAATATATTGGATCATTTAAGAACCGATCTCAACAAAAATTGTTATATTTGGATTCCTTAAGGTAAGAGTACTACTACTAAGTAAAATTTTTTTATTTTCACCATGTATTTTGAGTACATTTTGGAAAATCCTAAAATCACTATTCATTGTGAAAATTTGAGAAAAATGATGAGAAATTACCTGGATTTAGTGGAGATCACTTTTGGATATTAATTTAGTAAGTATAGTTTGATTTTGGAATTTATGGTAATTTTTTCGTGATTTTTTAGAAATGGTTCCAAAGTCAAAGCCTGTGAGAGAAAAGATGATATTTGATTCTGACTAGTTTGTTAGTGCAAGAGCTGAGGAACGATACGTCAACGCACTACAGCCACATAAATTGATTCCTGAGCGTGTGTTCAGTAAGCCAGAAGAGGTCATTGAGGAGATGACTGCTTGAAGAAATTGGGAGAATTACTGTTGCTTCTCCGCTGTTGCTGTTGTTTCTGTAATCAGAGAGTTCTATGCAAACTTTCCTGCAGAAGAAGAAATTTTAGTGATGATGAGGAGGCAAAAGTTCATTTTTCATCTGCGGTAATCAATGTCTTTTATTGACTACCTCCTGATATGTTTTGTTTTTATTCGAACTATCATCCTACTGAGGGAGAGTTAAATGAGATAATGGCATTTCTGACTGATGGAAGAGGATTATGGAAGATCACAAATGATAGAAGAGTCAATTTCCAAGCCTCTAAGTTAAATGCCACTTCTAAAGCATGGCATTATTTTATCTCATCTAAATTGTTGCCTTCAAGTCATACTAGTGAAGTTACAAGCGAGAGAGCTCTGTTGAACTATTGCATTCAGCAAGAGAACCTATAAATATTGGATCAATCATTTTTTATTACATTTTGAATTGTGTCATATCTACCACTACTGCTGGTATGGGATTTCCTTCCTTGATTCATTCATTATGTGAACGGTCTGGTGTGAAATTTGAAAGTTGGGAAGAGGTCCTTCAGCCTTTAAAACCAATTACCAGTGTAAACGTTGGAGCTTACACTGTACATGCAGAGTTTGGTTGGAGAGAAGGATTTGGAAGGGCTTATACTACTTCTGCTTTTGCTGCTTCTACTTCCCGTGCTACTGCTTCTAGTGATTCACAGACTGGACTATTAAGAAAGATTTTGAAGAAGGTGAGTCTTATTCGTGAGCATATTAGAGACATGGATGGTAAGATGGATAATATAGAATAATATATTGTTAAACATGATGAATATGAGGAGAATTATCAGTATTATTTAAATAGAGTGATTAGAGGTGATATGAGTGCTGAGATGCCCCCTCATCCATTCTATATATCTTATATCCCATCCAGAGATTGGAACGAGCAAGATGATGACGATTATGAGGATGATTAGTGGATTTGTTTATTTTTATATTTTATGTGTTACTAAGTTTCTGTTGATGATTTGATGTATGTTATGTCTTGTGTTTTATTTCGATATTGTGTTTGTGGTGTGAACTCTAGTAATATGTTGATTATAGTTAGAGTATTATTTTTTCATGCATATTCAGATGTATCTTTGTTGGATTAATATTTTGTATGTTGTTTTGTGTGATATATGTGTAGTGTATTTGTTTATTTTTATATTTTATGTGTTACTAAGTTTCTGTTGATGATTTGATGTATGTTATGTCTTGTGTTTTATTTCGATATTGTGTTTGTGGTGTGAACTCTAGTAATATGTTGATTATAGTTAGAGTATTACTTTTTCATGCATATTCAGATGTATCTTTGTTGGATTAATATTTTGTATGTTGTTTTGTGTGATATATGTGTAGTAGTAAATGTTTTAATGTGTATGTTGGGTCAGATTTTTTATAGTGATTATTTTAATTCCAAAACTGTTAGGAGAATATGGAACACTATTAAAAACTATTATTTAAAAAATGCATATTTTAAAACTTTTCAAAATTTAATACTACCATTTGTTATCTAGTATTGGTGTGATTTCAATTATTTTCAGTTGGTGTGTATTTGCTTTGAAAACCTCCACTATTATAGAAGTCCTTCGAAGTTTTAAAATTTCTATTTAAAAAAAAAAAACTGAAAATTTTGAATTTGATTTCTTTTTACTCCTCTTTTTAAATTATTATACTTTCATATTTAGGATATTAAGATTCCTGCAAACATATTATGTTAGTTTTTAATTCTCACTCATGTATCATTTCTTATGCTTAAATGTTTTATCCTAACTAAAAATTAAAGTATGGGGGGAAATTTTAAAAACATAAAATTTTTCAAAAACCTAAAATTTTATTTGTTCTCAAGAATGCTTAAAATTAATTTGATTTTTGATTGAAAACAATTATGTATATGAAGTTATATTAAAGGAACAAAATTTTAAATATAGAAATGAATAAGAGAATTTAGTTAAAATTTATAGTAATAATGAAAAACATAAAGTTAAAATTTTCTTAGTAAAGAAATGTTAAATATAGTTCAACTATCTTTAGTAAGAATTTTTTTTTTGGATAAATACAAGATTTGACTTTTATTCTTCAAAACTTAAATTTCTTTTATTGATGAGTAATTTTCAAATACTATTATTATGATTTTTAAGTGAAAGATGTATATCAGACCTTTACTTTAAATGAAAGGGTGGAATTCAAAATCATTAAAGACCTATCCAGATATAGTAATCCTTGTCTTATAAAAAAAAGAAAAGAAAAAGAAAAAAAAAGTGAAAAGAAAAATTATATAAAAAGGAAGGAGAAGCTTGGGATTTAAGGGTCTAATCAAAAATTGGTTCCATACCTAAAGAATAAGATATAAGTTCTGAGAAAATCTAAAGCTTAAAGGTTATAATATAGTAAGTAAAATTTATTTAACTTGGGTTCAAGTTAGGTTAACCTAAGTTATAGGTTTGATTTAGGTTCAATGTATGTTGAACCTAAAGTTTGAGTTAACTTGGGTTCAAGTTAGGTTGAATTCAAGTTAGATTTTGATTGAATTAGGTTCAATATGGGTTGAACCTAATGTTTGAGTTAACTTGGATTCAAGTTAGGTTGAACTCAAGTTAGATTTTGGTTGAGTTAGGTTTAATATGGGTTGAACCTAATGTTTGGATTAACTTGGGTTCAAGTTATATTAAACTCAAGTTAGGTTTTGGTTGAGTTAGGCTCAATATGAGTTGAACCAAAAGTTTGTGTTAGGTTAAGTAGAGTTTGGGTTGAACCTAAGATTTATGTTGAGTTAGGTTCAATTTGGGTTTAGGTATGATTAAACCTTAGTTAGTTATGGTTTAATGATTTAATTAGGTCTAATGGGTTAGACCTAGTTAGGGTTTAGATATAATTAAACCTTGGTTAGTTAAGGATTAATGATTTAATTAGATTTAATGGGTTAAACCTAATTAGGGTTTAATGATTACTTAAACCTAATGTAAGTAAGGTTTAAGTTGATTAATTAGGTTTAATATGGGTTTAACCTAATTAGGGTTTAATGATTACTTATAACTAATGTAAGTAAGGTTTAAGTTGATTAATTAGGTTTAATATGGGTTAGATGATTTCTTAAACCTAATGTAAGTAAGGTTTAAGTTAATTAATTAGGTTTAATATGGGTTAAACCTAATTATGGTTTAATAGATACTTAAAACTAATGTAAGTAAGGTTTAAATTGATTAATTAGGTTTAATATAGGTTAAACCTAATTATGGTTTAATAGTTACTTAACCTAATGCAAGTAAGGTTTAAGTTGGTTAATTAGGTTTGATATGGGTTAAACCTAATTAGGGTTTAATGGTTACTTAAACCAAATGTAAGTAAGGTTTAAGTTGATTAACTAATGTAAGTAAGGTTTAAATTGATTAATTAGGTTTAATATGGGTTAAACCTAATTATGGTTTAATAGTTACTTAACCTAATGCAAGTAAGGTTTAAGTTAGTTAATTAGGTTTAATATGGGTTAAACCTAATTAGGGTTTAATGGTTACTTAAACCAAATGTAAGTAAGGTTTAAGTTGATTAACTAATGTAAGTAAGGTTTAAATTGATTAATTAGGTTTAATATGGGTTAAACCTAATTATGGTTTAATAGTTACTTAACCTAATGCAAGTAAGGTTTAAGTTGGTTAATTAGGTTTGATATGGGTTAAACCTAATTAGGGTTTAATGGTTACTTAAACCAAATGTAAGTAAGGTTTAAGTTGATTAATTAGGTTTAATATAGGTTAAACCTAATTAGGTTTGATAGTTACTTAAACCTAATGTAAGTAAAGGTTAAGTTGATTAATTAGGTTTAATATAGGTTAAACCTAATTAGGGTTTAATGGTTACTTAAACGTAATGTAAGTAAGATTTAAGTTGATTAATTAGGTTTAATATGGGTTAAACCTAATTAGGGTTTAATGGTTACTTAAACCTAATGTAAGTAAGCTTTAAGTTGATTAATTAGATTTAATATGGGTTAAACCTCATTAGGATTTATTAAGTTAAACCTAATGTGATTAAGGTCTAACTTGGTTTAATTAGGTCTAATTGATGTATTAAACCTACTTAGGGTTTATTAAGTTAAACTTAATGTGATTAAGGACTAACTTGGTTTAAATAGGTCGAACAGATGTATTAAATCTAATTAGGGATTGATTTATATTAAACCAAATGTTTTTAAGGTTTAATGATGTTTAATTAAGCCTAATGATGTCTTAGACCTAAATAGGGGTTTGTCTTGAGTCTATTTGGAGTTAAACTCAACATTGGCCTAGTCCATTGTGAACTAGGCTAGGTATGATGAGGAGAAGGATTTTAGGTTTTTAAAATATTAATTTATAATTAATAAATTTTAACCCTAACTTAAACTGTCATTTTAAATTTTAAAAGGTTAAGTCTTGTCATTTTAGGGTTTTGTGTCTATCTCCCTAAGTCATTTAACCAATTCCAAAATTTTATTTTCTTAATTTTTAATTTTATAATTATTATTAGAAATAATTACAAAATTTCATGAAAATTAGGAAATCCTATGCTAGAGAATTTTCCTAGCCTTAGAAAAATCAGGAGATGTGTCTAAGGGCTTAAAGGTTATTCCCTAAAGTTTTCATTTTTTTCTGACTTATAAATTATTTTTAATAATTAAAATACTCCAGAGAGTATTTACTTGAATAAAAATAAAATGTAACTCCTAAATTCAAAATTTCAATTCCACATTGTTGTCCTCACTGTCTTAAGTTCAGGGGTATTTTTTGTCATATTTTTATGATTTTTTTGTGTCAAGATATAGATTTTTGATTAGTTTAAGGTTAATCAGCAATTAATAAAACCCTTAACTAAACATAAATCCCTAAAGGTACCGCGTGTCCTCGGATCAATCGAAACGTGGCTGATCCGCCGCAATGCTCCGAACAGTGGATCAGATGAGGGTTAATCTCGGTCGTCCGTTTTTAGAACATAAAAACAAACGACATCGGTTCGTCTCCCTCATCTCCTCTAAGAGCGCAGACCATCCATGATCTAGGGACAATTTCTCACTCAATTCTTGATGGAATTGAATGGAATTTGTTCCTAAAGCTTCATTTGGAGATGACAAACCCATCCAAACGGTGATGTTAGGATTTTGAATATGTTCGTTTAACAATGTGTCAAACCCGAACGCCATTAATGTTAGATAAACCATACCTTGGCCTTAATCGATGTAAGCTTAAATTTAATGGCTTTGAAGCTTCATCTCGACCTCAGAAAGCTTAACCCTAACTCAATTTGGAGTTAAATCGAGCCTAGGTATGAGTTTGACCTTGAGGTGTGTCAGCTTGAGAGGAAGATGTGGAGCAATGGGGTAGAGCCTATGGGGATGGCCAATTTCAATTAGGCTCATCTTCATAGGGTTCTAGAAAAGCTTATGGAATTATTAATTAAAGGTTATTAAAGGTTTTGAAGAGTTTCATTTTAGGCTTGGATTTTGTCCTGGTTTCAGGTAGGGAAATTAGGGCAAATCAGTGAGTCTTTAGAGCTGATTCAATTGGGGATCAACTGCTTAGGGTATGGGGAGAAACTTTGAAGTTCAAAGTTAAGAGAATTGGGCAGTGTATGTGTGTCTCCAATTTTTTGGTCCCTCTCTTGGTGTTGTCGAGTTTGGCTTATTTATAGCCATGGGAGGCTATGGCTAAGCTTGGGCTTCTCTTGAGGGAGGTGTTAACTCATTTAATGATGGCTTATGGATTGAGTTTCAGCTGAGGGATAAGCATGCTTGATTTCCCAAGGTTAATCCATGTGAGGTCCATCCATGGTGAAGGATGAGTTTAAGTCTTGGCTTCCCTCCATTGGAAGGTCTAGGAGGTGGATAAGGCTTGACAAACTTTGCTAGAATTACCTCCCATATATGAGATCTATGTTTCATTTAATGAGATTTAATAGGACATGACACATAAGCCAATTATTTATCCTTTACATGGCTTGGTCATGATTATATTTAGCCATGGTGGAAGGTTGATTTAAGCCATGTTTCTCTCCCATTGGATGATCTATAGCATGGTGGTGGTGTCACATAAGTTAGTCGGCCACCTCTCTTCATGGGAGGAGGTGAATCATCCTGTCGGCGTATTTTTTTTAGGTTTTAAAATTTAATTTAGGTATATATATATAATTTGGAAAGTAGCATTTGATTTTTGAAAATAATTTTTAAGTTTGAAAATTTTAAGATGTAAAATCAAACTGATTTCACATCCCAAATAGTTTATATAAACGAGCATCGCACCACAAACCGTGTATCTATCCCAAAGAATAGGCACACTGCTTGATGATGGGGCTCGATTAAATAAACTAGAAGATTTGTGACATCTGTTTGGTTTGCGAACCAATTTTATAAGCCGACAGGTTCCCCTGCTTAATATAAAGGAATTAAGCAGGGTTTATATTACCTGGGTTCTTAAAGTTCCCTATAAGGGCAAGCCCCTATAGTTAATTATATCCTAAATGTCCGAAGACACTTAAGAAAACTCTCGATAATGATTAGTTGTTTTGCTCTCAAGAATTTCAAAGTTTAAGGTTTTCAAACAATTGGATTTTAGAAATTTCAATTGGAAATGGATCAAATTTGGAGGTTTATTTCAGGAGTCCAAAGCAAGAGAAGTAGGGGAAGCTGGAGATCCAAGAAGAATCTTGGCCACTTCCCAAACTATCCTATTGTTTGGCTTCGATTTGGGAGTTTATTTAATGTTTCATCCTGCCTGTTTTAATGAATTAGGACTTATATTTGTATGACATAATCATACAAACGGCCTCGAAGATGTGAGGGTTTATGTCGTACCAAACGACTACATCGGAATCCTAAGACCGGTTAGGGCTTAATCTGCATAAGAAAACTATGCAAATACCTAACAAAATGTTGAGGATTTATGTTGCACTAGGCAAACCACCTCGAAGTTCTATTGGTTTGTTGTTTAATTCTAAGAAAAGTTTAGCTGATGTAGATCCGAGTTTTGCTGACGACGATGGCCGTGCTGCCCACTATGCTCCAAGCTCCTTATTGTCGCAGAGGTTCAGTTTTAGAAATCATAAATCAGGAGATGAGAGAAGTGTTTTGGTTTAGAAAAGTCTTAGAGTCCAAGTGTTTTAGTGTTTTAATTAAAACAAATCTTAAAGTTGATTAAACAGAACCGATTAAGATCCCACAGTTCTGTCATCCCGGCACCGTTATTTTCATCGTATTCACTTAGTCCAGATGAATTTGCTAAACTCAACTGAATGAGTTCCACAATTTCATTTAGACCGTGGGAAATCCCCTTAGCAACACGTGGGTTACATCATCGAGGTATTCCCGATCATCCAACGAGACGTTTTAATTTAGTCAAAGTTGTAATTTTTGTTGTTCTGTTTGTGATTAACTTTTGAGTTGTCTTATATTTTGAAATATTGTGGCGGTGATTTTTATCTTGTATGACTTTTAATTTAGTTTTGGGTTTCAGTTTTGTGGCTATCCTAAAGGTTTCAGTTTTCATGCAACAATCTTATTTATCATGCAAAAAAAAGTAAAGCGCAGTTCAGGTAAATAAATTGCAATAAGGTAAATTGCAATAAAGTAAAAGCATACCTGGAGGGTCTTCTCGTCATTTCCAGCTGAGACTTTAGTATTGCATTGTATATATGTGTTTATAATTTTGCAGAAATTAAAGCATGCCAGAAAACAGGAAGAAGTAGAACTAAGAAGAAGTAACTACTTAATCCTATGATGTCTATGTAAATGTCCTGGTTTTCTACCAAGTCCTATGATGTCTATGCGAATTTTTATATTGTGTTTCAATGAACTTTGTTAATTTAATTGAGGATGGTTTCGCTAAGCAGACATATTAAGTTTAATATACCTCAGAGGTATCCAAATAGTCAAAGAAGGATGCAGATCCATGCTTCCCTCTCATATCCTGATGAAAAGTCTCGGGCTCATTTAGACTTATTATGTTGCTTAACAATTCATCCTACCTATAACCTTATGCTTAATGAACACAGTTGTTCGGGGTAGGTTGGGGCAGATGGGTTTTGGTGTGGTTTGGATTTGGATTTGGTGGCAACTGGTAGTTTGGTTTGGATTTATGGGAGTGCTGAGAAGATTTGTTTGAGTTTATGTTTTAGATTTGGTTTTGGTTTTGGTTTGGGTTTTGGTTTGGGTTTTGGTTTTGTTTTGGTTTGAGTTTTGGGTTTTGGTTTGGTTTGAGTTTGATTTTGGTTTTGGTTTGTGCTGGGATTTGAAACTAGGGATTTTGAGTTTGGAATATGAATTGGGAAGGTTATGTGGACATCGAGTAAAAATTTGGGTTACTCCATGCATTCACTAAGCATAAGGGTATTCTTATTATGTTTTCTACACCAAGTTGTGATTTCCTAGGGGTCTTTATAAAGGGAAAAATAAACTATGCTTTAGGGGGGCCTATCCTAGGTTTGATTGTTATCGTGTTTGTCATGGTATCGTATTATGATCAGGACTGTTGTATGTTGTGATTGTTGTGTTGTGTCATGTATGTGTTACCATTATTTTTAAATTATGATTGTATGTATGTTATTGTTTTGTTTTGTTTTTGTGTTGTGTTATTGTTGTATTAATGTTATTATCATTATTTATTTATGTGTTATTTTATTATTGTTTATGTTGTTATGTGTTATTATTCTTTGTTATTTTTATTATGTGTTGTTTAAAATTATTATCTTTTATTTGTTATTAAAAATTATTATTATCTTTATTATTTATTTAATTTATTATCTTATTTAATTCATTATGATTTATTTACTTTATCACCATTTATTTGTTTTTCTTTTTTTTTTTTATTTAACTAAATGGTTGTTATTTATTTGTTTTATTTAATTAATTGTTATTTATTTAATTTATTTATTTTATTTTACTTTAACTTAATATTTATTTATTTAAATTATTATCTTTAATTTTATTTTAACTTATTTTGTTATTTGATTTAATTTTAATTTAATTTAATAAATTATTATTTACAATTACTATTTAATTTAATTTAATTTAATTTAGTTTATTTCATTTTAATTTATCATTTATTTGCATTATTATTTAATTTAGTTTAATTTATTTAATTTAATTTAATCAAACTTAACATTATTTATTTATTTATTTTAATTTAATTTAATTTAATTTCATTTATTATTTACATTATTATTTAATTTAATTTAATTTATTTAATTAATTTAATTTAATTTCATTTATTATTTACATTATTATTTAATTTAATTTAATTTAATCTAACTTTATTAATTTAATTTAATTTAATTTAATTAATTAATTTCATTTCATTTCATTTATTATTTATTTACATTATTATTTAATTTAATTTACTTTAATTTTTTTAACTTATTTAATTTAATATTTATTTATATAATTGTTTTCGATTTATTTAATTATTATTTAATTTAATTTGTTTAATTTAATTATTATTTATTTTTTGGTTTTATTTAATTTTAACTATTTAATTTTAATTTAATTTATTATTCATTCATGTTATTTAAATTATTTTCAATTTATGTATATACATATATGAGTGTTATTTATTTTATTATCCTTTATATTCATATCATTTAATATATATTTAAATTATAAGTTATTTTTATTTTAATTTATTATTGTTATTATTTAGATGTATATTTAAACTTATTATTTATATCATTTATTTATCATTTATATTATTATTTATTTAATTATAAGGCTTTTCATTTTCTCTCTCCTTGATTATTCTTTTCTTTATTTAAAGTTATTATCATTTATATTAAGTTACTATTTATTAAAATTATCATTCACATATGTATTTATATTTTAAAAGGGGATTCTTATTTATTTACTTTATTTTCATTATTTAGTTAGGTTTATAGTTATTTATTTTTATCACACTATTTTTTATTATTTACATTAATTTACATATATATTATTTTTCATTTAGTTATTTATCAATTTTATGGTTTATTTTACTTATTCATTTAGTATTTTTAGTGAGTTATTTTATTTAAAATTTAGTATAGTTGTTTTATTTAAAATTTAGAAAAGTTATTATTTATTATTTATAATTATATCACTTATTATTTTTTTATTATTATATTTCATTTCATTTTGTTTTGCTTTTATTTCCTTTAAGTTTATTTCTCCTTTCCTTTTTTTTTTATTTTCATTCCCTTTATGTTATGTTCATTTCTTTTAAATTTTAAAAATTTATTTTTTTAAGTTAATGAAACTAGGTGGTAGTTTTGTAAATACTAAACTAGTAAGCTAATTAGATAATTTGCATGAAAGGGAAATTTAGGGCTAAACATGAAAGATTTAAAAGCTAAATGACTTTTCGTAAAAAAAAATTCCTCAACCTAAGCATATAAAGATTTAAACATGTATATAGCTTGCATGAAGAAATTTTAAAACAAAGCATGAAAATAGGGAAGAAATTTGTATATAGCAAGCATGAAGAAACAACTTTATAACTAAACATGAAAATAGGAAAGAAATTTTTTTTTTTGTTTTTTTTTCTTTTTTTTGTTTTTTTTTTAAGCTAGAATACTCACAAAACAAAAGAGAGGGGGAGCAACTTACCTTAGCTTGGAGGAGGTGATGGAAGAACCTTGAAGAAGCTTTTGTTGGAGATGAAGATCCTTGTGGAAGCCCCTTTGGTGGAGACCTCACGGCTAGGAGGAGTTGGGAGTAGGATGGAAGTGGCTAGCTTAGAAGGAGGAGAAGAAGAGGAGAGGGAGGCTCACGGTTTTGGAGAGGAAGTGAGTGAGTGAGATGGTGTAAGTGAAGTGAGTAAAATGTGTGTAAGGGAGTGTAAGTGAGATTATGAGGGGGATTTTGGATGAGGCTCACGGCTAAGGATGAATGGGAGAGTGAGGGAGAGATATGGTGGAGGTGAGGAGGAGTTATGGTGGAGGTGATGGATGAGGGATGAGGTGGCATGTAGGGTGAGGGAGAGGTGAGGGAGAGGTGTGGAAGTAAAATATTTTTCTTTTTTTTTATTTCATTTATTTATTTATTTAAGATATATATTTTATTATATATATAATTATTTTAGGGGTGTCATGATGTATAATTTAATTAATTTTGATTTTAATTTGATTTAATTTGAATTCTTAGTTTAATTAGATTCATTTGGGTTTGGGCTAACATAACTTGAGTTTGAGTGAGAATGAGGTCTAGGTGTCTGGATAAATATTGTTCATATGATTGTGATGAAGATTTTTCATGAAGACACAAAGTGGTTTTGAGCTCATTTGGAGGTTCAATTTTGGCATGGATTGGATTTTTGATTTTTTGGACCATGTTGGCTTCGGGTCAAATTATATTGGGTTTGAGTGGGAATGGGGTTCCGAGGTCTTCAGAAATATTGTATATATGGTTGTCTAGAAGAACTTTCATGAAGAATAAAATGGTTTTGACAAGGTTTAGGGTGTCAATTTGGTGGATTTAGAACATGTGTCCAACTTGGGTCAAAATGGGGAGGTTTTGGTCCAAAATGAATTTTGGGTAAGACCTGATCTCAAATTATGGGCAATTGATGATCCAATTAAGTTTAAGGAGGTGTTATAAAGAGTTTTGAATTGAAATTTTGGAGGAATTGATTGACATTGGCTCACTTTAAGAGTTTTGGGTTATTTAGACCAATTTGGGGATTCTGGATTTCAAGTGGAATTGGATTCAAATGAGGGTCACATTGGGCTTGAATTTGGTCTAAGTTAATATTGGGGATGTTGAATTTTGTTTTAGAATTGAATTTGATGAAAATTGGGGTCAATTGGGTCAAGATTGGGTTTGGTTTAGGCACCTTTAGGTTAAATGGGCCAAGTTGGGATTTTTTATTGAAAATGTATTAATTTGGCAAAATTCACCCATAGTGTAGTTGAACAAAATGAAATTGGAGATTTTTAGGATTTTCTTGAATTTTTTTGAGAATTTTTTGGAATTTTTTGGATTTTTGGGCAAAAAGGGTATTTTGGGTATTTTGAGAGTATTGGGGGGTATTTTTGGAAATTTTGGAATTTTTGGTCATGAATGGTCAATTTGAGTGGAAAGGAATATCTTGGAATAATTTTTTAGGAATTTTGGTGAATTTGAAGAATTTTGGGTAATTTAGGGAATTTTGGGAGGCGAGGGGGCCAAAAATTGAAATTTTGGAAATTTGAAGGTGGTTTCAAGGTGAGCATGATGTAATGGTTTAAATTGAGTTATAGATGAAGGGTCACCCTCATTTGGTCCTCTATGTGTTGGTCCCTACCACTTAGTCATAGACTTAGGGCTGGGCTACCCACATGAGTTTCCAAAGAGTTCAGGGTTGAAATTAAGATGTGCAGTGTGTGTATGTTGTGAATGTGAAGTGTATGAGTGGTGATCTCCAGACGTCCCTCAGGGCAAATCCTAAGGTCTTACCACCTATAGGAGACTTCCCCTAGGATTCCTTATGCTTGCCTTTTTTCCTACCAAAAGGTGGAGGTGAGGCCTTAAGCATATGAAAATCCCCTAGTGAAGCAAGAAGAGTTTTGAATTTCTATGGGGAGGGTTCTATAACTAGTCCTCTAAGAAAGTCACTAGGAGAGTCTTATGGCTAGACCCTAGGCTATTCTAAAGAGATACTAGACTTCAACCAAAAGTGAGGCCAACAAATGGAACCCCAATAGGTGTGGTGTGTCGGACAGGCACACCGCGCATATTGGTGTTGACCGAAAAGATCAACAAACCAACACAAAGCTGCCTAAGTAAAATACTTAAGACAGAACGTAGAATTAAGAGAGAGTTGTTGTTTCCACTGGGGAAAGGAGGCAAATTTTCAAATCACAAGATTTCGAGATATTGGATTTTAGATTCGTTTCATTTTTTTTATTTCAAGTTTTAATTTTGAGTTCGAATTTTGATTTGATCAGAGTTTTGATTTAAATTGAAGTTGGATTCAAAGTTGATTTTAAGATTGATTCCGTGGAAATTCTGGATTTTGAAATGAGAATTGGAGCCTAGGGAGGAATCCTAAAGCAATGCGGTTTCAGATGTAAAATCCTCAACCTCTAAAATTTGATTTTCGATTTGAACCATTGCGATAGGGAAAGATCCTAAAGCAATGCGGTATCGGATGTAAAATCCTCAACCTCTAAAATTTGATTTTTGAGAGTGAACCATTGTAATAGGGAAAGATCCTAAAGCATTGCGGTACCGAATGTATAATCCTTAACCTCTAAAATTTGATTTTTGAGAGTGAACCATTACAATAGGGAAAGATCCTAAAGCAATGAAGTATCGGATGTATAATCCTTAACCTCTAAAATTTGATTTTTTTGAGAGTGAACCATTGCAATAGGGAAAGATCCTAAAGCAATGAGGTATCGGATGTAAAATCCTTAACCTCTAAAATTTGATTTTTTTTTTTATTTGAGCCATTGTGATAGGGAAACAACCTAAAGCAATGCGGTATCGGATGTAAAATCCTCAACCTCTAAAATTTGATTTTTTTTTATTTGAGCCATTGCGATAGGGAAAGAACCTAAAGCAATGCGGTATCGGATGTAAAATCCTCAACCTCTAAAATTTGATTTTCGATTTGAACCATTGCGATAGGTAAAGAACCTAAAGCAATGCGGTATTGGATGTAAAATCCTCAACCTCTAAAATTTGATTTTTTTTTTATTTGAGCCATTGCGATAGGTAAAATTTGATTTTTTTTTTTATTTGAGCCATTGCGATAGGGAAAGAACCTAAAGCAATGCGGTATCAGATGTAAAATCCTCAACCTCTAAAATTTGATTTTTGTTGATTTTAACTATTGCAATAGGGAAAGAACCTAAAGCAATGCGGTATCGGATGTAAAATCCTCAACCTCTAAAATTTGATTTTTGATTTGAGCCATTGCGATAGGGAAAGATCCTAAAGCAATGCGGTATCGGATGTAAAATCCTCAACCTATAAAATTTGATTTTTTTTATTTGAGTCATTGCGATAGGGAAAGAACCTAAAGCAATGCGGTATCAGATGTAAAATCCTGAACCTCTAAAATTTGATTTTTGATTTGAACCATTGCAATAGGGAAAAAACCTAAAGCAATGCGGTATCGATGTAAAATCCTCAACCTCTAAAATTTGATTTTTTGATTTGAACCATTGCGATAGGGAAAGAACCTAAAGCAATGCGGTATCGGATGTAAAATCCTCAACCTCTAAAATTTGATTTTTTGTTTATTTGAACCATTGCGATAGGGAAAGAACCTAAAGCAATGCGGTATCGGATGTAAAATCCTCAACCTCTAAAATTTGATTTTTGATTTGAACCATTGCGATAGGGAAAGAACCAAAAGCAATGCGGTATCGGATGTAAAATCCTCAACCTCTAAAATTTGATTTTTTTGATTTGAACCATTGCGATAGGGAAAGAACCTAAAGCAATGCGGTATAGGATATAAAATCCTCAACCTCTAAAATTTGATTTTTGATTTGAACCATTGCGATAGGTAAAGAACCTAAAGCAATGCAGTATCGAATGTAAAATCCTCAACCTCTAAAATTTGATTTTTGATTTGAACCATTGCGATAGGGAAAGAACCTAAAGCAATGCAGTATCGGATGTAAAATCCTCAACCTCTAAAATTTGATTTTTGAGAATGAACCATTGCAATAGGGAAAGATCCTAATGCAATGCGGTATCGGATGTAAAATCCTCAACCTCAAAAATTTGATATTTGTTGATTTGAACCATTGCGATAGGGAAAGAACCTAAAGCAATGCGGTATCGGATGTAAAATCCTAAACCTCTAAAATTTGATTTTTTTTTTTTTTTTGATTTCATGATTGACTTGCAAAGATTTGTAGTGTCGATTTGAAAAGTGTAGAATTTTGGTGTTTGAGAATTTCATGAAAGTTGTAAAAGATTTTTGTGGAAAAAGACGGATTAGGAGGGAATATGAGGATGTCACATATCCCATTCAAAAGAGTTGATCGAAAAGTTACTGGTTTGGATTGGATACGATTCCTCACCATCAGAACCAAATCGAAAACCTCGTGGCTCCGTGTCAATGGAATCGACTGCTCCTATCTCAGACAAGGGAGAGAATTGAAAAGATTGGATTTTAGATTAGGAAGTTTTGAATTTGAATTTGATTGGGATTTGATTTGAGATTTAATTTGAGATTGCATTTGAAAGTACAGATTGGAGATTCAGATTTGAGGTTTATTTTTAATATTGAGATTCTTTTTTTTGTTTCGATGATTCGAGTTCGTTTTGATTTAGATTTCAATTCGATTTCAGATTTCATTTTGATTTAAAGTTTCTTTTTGACTTGAAGTTTGTTTCGTTATCTTTTTTGATTTTTTATTTTATTTTTATTTTATTTTATTTTTTTTAATTGTCATTTTTTTTATTTGTTGTGATTTGTTGGGGGAATTTATTATTGGTTTCTTTTTGTGAAGTTTTATTTTATTCATTTATGCCTCATGATTTTTTATTTTTTCTTTTATTTTTATTTTTATTTTTATTTTTTTTTGTTTTTTTTTTAGTTAGTGTTTGGACCCAGTCATAAACAAGTGCGGCATCTGTGCTTCGTAGAACGAGTTTGTCTTTGAAACATCAAGATGCGCAGTTCTCCTGGAGGTACCGTCCACTGACCGAAGACCTTTGTAGAAAATGACCTACTCTTCGAGGTACTATTGGAATTATATTCTTTCAAGTACCTACAAAGATGTGTTACTTCTACAGACACCACAGCTGAAGGAACAGGAACTTCGTAGCTTCGTTTGTAACAGTCGTCACTCTTTACCGTTGATTTAGGAGGATTGTCTAGGCTATCTTTGCAAAGTTGCCCTAATACCCTTTGAATTGATGTTGGATTTGTATCCTCTGGTATTGAAAGGCATGACTTCAAGTTCGAATTTCCATTAAATGCTAATAACATAGCTCATTTCTTTAATTCTTTCTTTCTGGGCCTAAGTAGATTCAAAATTTATGCTTATGTGATAAAAATATTTTTCATTGGCCAAAGATATTTCTGAGTCAATTAATGACCGACCAAAAGACATAAAATCACTTGACTCTCTTCAAAGCATAATATCAGAGGAAACTTCTTAAGGTAGTCTTTCAAGTTTTATTAATCGGGGGATGATTAAGACACCGATTTTTGATTATATGCTTGCCTCAAGCTTCTTCTCAGGGAGCTTAGTTGATTTCTCTTTTCTCTTTTTTTTTATATATTGAGCTATTCGCTTTTTTTTATTGAGGATTACTATATCCAGTGGAGCACATGTTAAAGATTTTGAATGCCTGAATTGGGACAGCAATTTTTGATTTTGTGCTCACCTCAAGCTTCTCCTCAGAAACATTTTTTTTTCTTTTTTTTTGTGCTCCTTTTATTTTCTGAGAATTACTGTATCTGGCAGTGCATATTTCTGTTAAAGATTTTGAATGTCAAAACTCTCCCAATTAATAAATCTGAAATGGTTTCTTAACATGAGTCATGGGATATTATAACTCATCCAAAAGTCTGGACCCAGTCACATGGCAGAAAATTAAAAGACTCTTGATATCCCGGATAAATTACTCGTATTTCAACCACACTATTTCATTTCAAAGTTTACTTAGGACTCGATCGGAATTCCTTAAAGTGAAGGACTTAGTTATTAGGGCATAAATTTCATTCTTTACGAAGTTACTGTCTTATAAAAATATCCAACTTTGAGCTTTCCAAATATTGAACAATTCTGAACAAAAAACTTTTTCCGTTCATTTTCATTCATAGCAGTGGGAGGGATGTGACAGATCGACATCAATCCTGCAAATTTCCCTTTACATTGGTAGAAGTAGTACAATGGTAGTCAAAAAGTGTCTTCTTTGTTGTTAATTACGTAGGAGTCAGCTAGAACAAACAGATCGACCGAAATCATATTGATAGAACCTTTTTCAGGTTCTTTTCAAATATTCTTCCGGGAATGTTACGTTCCCATTCTTGAAATTCTCTTCGAGCCAGTCTTTGAAATTACGACACTCTTCTATGGTGTCTCCAACGAACTTGTGGTACGGACAGTATCTTGGATGTCCTTTCTTGTTGATTTCATCCAGTCTTTTTGGCTCAGGTAACCGGAACTCAGTGTTCTTGATTAGATTGCGGAACATCTTTCTTGCTGCTTCGTCTTTAAAAGAGTACACATTGTTTGTTCGAGCAACCATTGTTGGAACTTGTCTTTCATTCGTCTGGTAAAGTCTTTGCTGAAAGGATTGCTGAGCGTTCTGCCTGGGACGTTGGAAGGTCCGCTGATGTTGTTCAACCTGTACTTGCAATTGTCGCTTTCCCCTGTTAACCACAGCAACTTTCTCAGATTCCTTCTCGAATATATTTGTTGGCTCTAGCTCGTTGGCTTTTCCAAGAAAACCAAATTGTTTAGCATATTCTTGAAGTCTTTCGGCTTTGTTAGGTAACTTCTCGAATGTCTCGATTGTGAATCCCTTGAGCAAGAGACCAACTGGACCGTGAATACTCTTTAGAAGAATTTCAACTGCGTGCTGCTCTTGCAACTGTGGCTTGCATCTCATGCTGAGATTTCTCCAACGCAGGATGTATTCCACCAAACTTTCATCTGGCTTCTACTTCTCTTCCACAAGACTGCCTATAGTAACGTGGTGTTGAACCCCAGCAAAACGCTTGACAAAAAGATTCTCCATTTCTGTGAAAGTCTTCACTGAACCGTTCGATAAGTCTGTGTACCAGTCGAAGGTGATTCCTAAAAGGCTGCTCACAAACTATCAGAGCAGTAGCGCCTCACTACCCCCCGCGTTGCAGCAACTTGCTCGGAAGTGTGCAACGTGCTGACGAGGGTTTCCAGTCTTGTCAAAAGTCTTGAACAAAGGTGGTACGAAACCCTTGGGATATGGGACGACATCGAACTCCTCCGGGTAGGGTCTACCCTTTGAAATTGACGCGCCCCCTTTCGATTGGGCTAAGGCTTCCTTTATCTGCTGTTCGACCAACTGCTTAATGTCTTTCTCTGGCATCATATTCTGAGATGAATCTTTCTGTGGACGTTCATCTCGGTTTGCAGAAGCGACTTCCCTTCGTTCGTCGGTAATATAGACAATCTCCAGCTGGTTCATCTCTGGGGATGCTACTTGCTGTGAGTGTGACTGTCCTTGCGCTGCAACCATGACAGCCGTCATTTCTTCGATATTCTTCTCGAGGCGGTTAATAATTTCATCTTTTTGCTGTGAGGCCCTTTGCCATTCATCCGCAGTGTCCTCCTCACGAAGAGGAGTGTCACTCGCGGCTAACATGGCTCGGGTCTCAACGAAGTTGATTTACGCGAGTTTGCCCTCCACGTAACTCGTTAGGTTGTAATCTTCATCTTCGGTATCTTCTTTTTGATCTTTAGACGGTCGTGCAACGTCGGCTCGGAGCTTTTCCACAGCGGTCTCAATTGACTTTCCTTTGATAGCTTTAAGGTCAGTTAAAGGTTTTCAAGAAACATCACTTATTCCATCGAGCAGCGGCGTCGTCATCTAGAAGTCAGTTGAATAACCCAAAATCGTATTTATAGAACCTTTTTCAAATTCTTTTAAGCACTCATTCGGGATTATCACATTTCCACTTCTGAAATTCTTCTCGAGCCAATCCTTGAAGCTGAAGCAGTTTTCTATGGTATGGCCGAGCATTCGGTGGTATGGGCATCGGGTGATCTTTCTTGTCGGCCTCCTCTGGTTTCTTTGGCTCCGGTAGTCTGAATTCTGGCATCTTTATCAAGTAACGGAATATCTGCGACACTGACTCCTCTTTGAACGGGTATACCTTGCGTAATCGTTGATTTATTGTCGGACCTCGTCTCCCATCTATCCGGTATGGTCTCAATCGGAACAATCGTTCTTCAGACCGATACGGTTGTTGTCGCGGCTGCTTGATCTTCAGAATTCCCTGATTGCGCTTCCATTCCTGTGCCTTTGCCATTTGTATGGACTTCGAATTGGACTCAATCTTGAATTTAGAAGATGGCAAAACACAAGCATCGACTGACTTTTCTTCATGTAGAATATCTTTTCCTTTAGTTAGCGGAGTGACTGGTACAGCGGTAATGAATCCTGCGGTAAGAGCAGAAACAGTCTCAGGAGCAGTCCCAATGGCATCTGAGTTCTTTTCAATCCAATCCTTCTTTGGCATGGGGAATTCCTCAACAGACTTCATGTTGAACGTTACAATAGGCTTAACGGACTTGCTCATTTCAGACTTTGACACTGCAACGGCCACATCCCCGAACTTGGCTTCAACATCATCGAACCCTTGTCCGAATTTGATGACCGCCAGCTCAGGCAGCTCGTCTCTATTGACGGCGAACTCAACTCCGGAGGCGAAAGAAAAGATCAACTTTGGCGAAGACATCGTTCCTGGCATTTAAAGAATTTCTGGAAGTCAGTAATGTCCGGTGTCTTGTAGTTTAAACTAGAAGACTCAAGTGACCGCACTCGTACTATAAACTGGGCAATTTTCTTTATACATTTTTTTTGTTTGGATTTAATTTATGTACATTATTCTTGTATTCTTTTATTTTATTTTGGTGCTTTCACCTTATTTTATTATTATTATTTTATTTTATTTTATTTTATTTTTTTTACATTTGTTAATAGTGTTTACTTAATTTCAGGATTTAAACGAAAGGTACGAGAGTAGAGATTTGGTTTGACTTACCGATAGCAAATCAAACCCAAGAGATATGGAGCAAAAGTGAAATTCAGGACCTAGTCCTGGGCTGAATTCATAACGCATCTCGCACACAACACACCTATTGGGGGTCCGACCCCACAAAATCAAAAGAAATCCCTAAGGATTCCCGAACCACTCTGTTTAGAGGTGATTAAACAGATGGTCCCGAAATCCAAAAGAGTTGACTATGCTCGCCCAAGAAAGAAATGAGTGAAGCATGTCAACGGAAGAATGGTAGTTTGATCTACTAGGGGCATGGATTTACTACCGATTTATGAAAGCAAAACTATCTGATCAAAATGGAGAGAGGAACTATTCCCCAGCGGAGTCGCCAGAAGCTGTCGGCGTAATTTTTTAGGTTTTAAAGTTTAATTTAGGTATATATATATAATTTGGAAAGTAGCATTTGATTTTGAAAATAATTTTTAAGTTTGAAAATTTTAAGATGTAAAATCAAACTGATTTCTCATCCCAAATAGTTTATATAAATGAGCATCGCACCACAAACCGTGTATCTATAACAAAGAATAGTCACACTGCTTGATGATGGGGCTCGATTAAATAAAATAGAAGATTTGTGACATCTGTTTGGTTTGCGAACCAATTTTATAAGCCGACGGAGTTCCCCCGCTTAATATAAAGGAATTAAGCGGGGTTTATATAACTCGGGTTCTTAAAGTTCCCTATAAGGGCAAGCCCCTATAGTTAATTACATCCTAAATGTCCGAAGACACTTAAGAAAACTCTCGATAATGATCAGTTGTTTTACTCTCAAGAATTTCAAAGTTTAAGGTTTTCAAACAATTGGATTTTGGAAATTTCAATTAGGAATGGATCAAATTTGGAGCAGTTTATTTCAGGAGTCCAAAGCAAGAGAAGTAGGGGAAGCTGGAGATCCAAGAAGAATCTTGGCCACTTCCCAAACTATCCAATTGTTTGGCTTTGATTTAGGAGTTTATTTAATGTTTCATCCTGCCTGTTTTAATTAATTAGGACTTATATTTGTATGACACAATCATACAAACAGCCTCGAAGATGTGAGGGTTTATGTCGTACCAAACAACTACCTCGGAATCCTAAGATCGGTTAGGGCTTAATCTGCATAAGACAACTATGCAAATACCTAACAAAAAGTTGAGGATTTATGTTGCACTAGGCAAATCACCTCGAAGTCCTATGGCTTTGTTGTTTAATTCTAAGAAAAGTTTAGCTGATGTAGATCCGAGTTTTGCTGACGACGATGGCTGTGCTGCCCACTATGCTCCAAGCTCCTTATTGTCGTAGAGGTTTATTTTTAGAAATCATAAATCAGGAGATAAGAGAAGTGTTTTGATTTAGAAAAGTCTTAGAGTCCAAGTGTTTTAGTGTTTTAATTAAAACAAATCTTAAAGTTGATTAAACAGAACCGATTAAGATCCCACGATTCTGTCATCCGGGCACCGTTATTTTCATCGGATTCACTTAGTCCAGATGAATTTGCTAAACTCAACTGAATAAGTTCCACACTTTCATTTAGACCGTGGAAAATCCCGTTAGCAACACGTGGGTTACATCATCTGAGGTATTCCAGATCATCCAACGAGACGTTTTAATGTAGTCAAAGTTGTAATTTTTGTTGTTCTGTTTGTGAATAAATTTTGAGTTGTCTTATGTTTTGAAATATTGTGGCGTTGAATTTTATCTTGTATGACTTTTAATTTAGTTTTGGGTTTCAGTTTTGTGGTTATCCTAAAGGTTTCAGTTTTCATGCAACAATCTTATTTATCATGCAAAAAAAAGTAAAGCGTAGTGCAGGTAAATAAATTGCAATAAGGTAAATTACAATAAAGTAAAAGCGTACCTGGAGGGTCTTCTCGTCATTTTCAACTGAGACTTTAGTATTGCATTGTATATATGTGTTTATAATTTTGCAGAAATTAAAGCATTCCAGAAAACAGGAAGAAGTAGGACTAACAAGAAGTAACTACTTAATCCTATGATGTCTATGTAAATGTCCTGGTTTTCAACCAAGTCCTATGATGTCTATGTGAATTTTTATGTTGTGTTTCAATGAACTTTGTTAATTTAATTGAGGATGGTTTCGTTAAGCAGACATATTAAGTTTAGTAGACCTCAGAGGTATCCAAACAGTCAAAGAAGGATGCAGGCCCATGCTTCCCTCTCATATCCTGATGAAAAGTCTCGGGCTCATTTAGACTTATTATGTTGCTTAACAATTCATCCTACCTATACCCTTATGCTTAATGAACACAGTTGTTTGGGGTAGGTTGGGGCAGATGGGTTTAGGTGTGGTTTGGATTTGGATTTGGTGGCAACTGGTAGTTTGGTTTGGATTTATGGGAGTGCTGTGAAGATTTGTTTGAGTTTATGTTTTAGATTTGGTTTTGGTTTTGGTTTGGGTTTTGGTTTTGGTTTGGTTTGAGTTTTGGGTTTTGGTTTGGTTTGAGTTTGATTTTGGTTTTGGTTTGTGCTGGAATTTGAAACTAGGGATTTTGAGTTTGGAATATGAATTAGGAAGGTTATGTGGACATCGGGTAAAAATTTGGGTTACTCCATGCATTCACTAAGCATAAGGGTATTCTTATTATGTTTTCTACACCAAGTTGTGATTTCCTAGGGGTCTTTATAAAGGGAAAAATAAACCATGCCTTATGGGGGCCTATCCTAGGTTTGATTGTTATCGTGTTGGTATCGTATTATGATCAGGACTGTTGTATGTTGTGATTGTTGTGTTGTGTCATGTATGTGTTACCATTATTTTTAAATTATTATTGTATGTATGTTATTGTTTTGTTTTGTTTTTGTGTTGTGTTATTGTTGTATTAATGTTATTATCATTATTTATTTATGTGTTATGTTATTATTGTTTATGTTGTTATGTGTTATTATTCTTTGTTATTTTTATTATGTGTTGTTTAAAATTATTATCTTTTATTTGTTATTAAAAATTATTATTATCTTTATTATTTATTTAAAATATTATCTTATTTAATTCATTATGATTTATTTACTTCATCACCATTTATTTATTTTTCTTTTTTTTGTTTTATTTAACTAATTGGTTGTTATTTATTTATTTTATTTAATTAATTGTTATTTATTTAATTTATTTATTTTATTTTACTTTAACTCAATATTTATTTATTTAAATTATTATCTTTAATTTTATTTTAATTTATTTTGTTATTTGATTTAATTTTAATTTAATTTAATTAATTATTATTTACAATTACTATTTAATTTAATTTAATTTAATTTAGTTTATTTCATTTTAATTTATCATTTATTTGCATTATTATTTAATTTAGTTTAAGTTATTTAATTTAATTTATTATTTATTTAATTTAATTTAATTTAACTTAACATTATTTATTTATTTAATTTAATTTAATTTATTTATTTAATTTCATTTCATTTCATTTATTATTTACATTATTATTTAATTTAATTTAATTTAATCTAACTTTATTTATTAATTTAATTTAATTTAATTTAATTAATTAATTTAATTTCATTTCATTTATTATTTATTTACATTATTATTTAATTTAATTTACTTTAATTTATTTAACTTATTTAATTTAATATTTATTTATATAATTGTTTTCGATTTATTTAATTATTATTTAATTTAATTTGTTTAATTTAATTATTATTTATTTTTTGGTTTTATTTAATTTTAACTATTTAATTTTAATTTAATTTATTATCCATTCATGTTATTTAAATTATTTTCAATTTATGTATATACATATATGTGTGTTATTTATTTTATTATCCTTTATATTCATATCATTTAATATATATTTAAATTATAAGTTATTTTTATTTTAATTTATTATTGTTATTATTTAGATGCATATTTAAACTTATTATTTATATCATTTATTTATCATTTATATTATTATTTATTTAATTATAAGGCTTTTCATTTTCTCTCTCCTTGATTATTCTTTTCTTTATTTAAAGTTATTATCATTTATATTAAGTTATTATTTATTAAAATTATCATTCACATATGTATTTATATTTTAAAAGGGGATTCTTATTTATTTACTTTATTTTCATTATTTAGTTAGGTTTATAGTTATTTATTTTTATCACACTATTTTTTATTAGTTACATTAATTTACATATATATTATTTTTCATTTAGTTATTTATCAATTTTATGGTTTCGTTTACTTATTCATTTAGTATTTTTAGTGAGTTATTTTATTTAAAATTTAGTATAGTTGTTTTATTTAAAATTTAGAAAAGTTATTATTTATTATTTATTATTATATCACCTATTATTTTTTTATTATTATATTTCATTTCATTTTGTTTTGCTTTTATTTCCTTTAAGTTTATTTCTCCTTTCCTTTTTTTTTATTTTCATTCCCTTTATGTTATGTTCATTTCTTTTAAATTTTAAAAATTTATTTTTTTAAATTAATGAAACTAGGTGGTAGTTTTGTAAATACTAAACTAGTAAGCTAATTAGATAATTTGCATGAAAGGGAAATTTAGGGCTAAACATGAAAGATTTAAAAGCTAAATGACTTTTCATAAAAAAAAATTCCTCAACCTAAGCATATAAAGATTTAAACATGTATATAGCTTGCATGAAGAAATTTTAAAACAAAGCATGAAAATAGGGAAGAAATTTGTATATAGCATGCATGAAGAAACAACTTTAAAACTAAACATGAAAATAGGAAAGAAATTTTTTTTTTGTTTTTTTTTTGTTTTTTTGTTTTTTTTTTAAGCTAGAATACTCACAAAATAAAAGAGAGGGGGAGCAACTTACCTTAGCTTGGAGGAGGTGATGGAAGAACCTTGAAGAAGCTTTTGTTGGAGATGAAGATCCTTGTGGAAGCCCCTTTGGTGGAGACCTCACGGCTAGGAGGAGTTGGGAGTAGGATGGAAGTGGCTAGCTTAGAAGGAGGAGAAGAAGAGGAGAGGGAGGCTCACGGTTTTGGAGAGGAAGTGAGTGAGTGAGATGGTGTAAGTGAAGTGAGTAAAATGTGTGTAAGGGAGTGTAAGTGAGATTATGAGGGGGGATTTTGGATGAGGCTCACGGCTAAGGATGAATGGGAGAGTGAGGGAGAGATATGGTGGAGGTGAGGAGGAGTTATGGTGGAGGTGATGGATGAGGGATGAGGTGGCATGTAGGGTGAGGGAGAGGTGAGGGAGAGGTGTGGAAGTAAGATATTTTTCTTTTTTTTTTATTTCATTTATTTATTTATTTAAGATATATATTTTATTATATATATAATTATTTTAGGGGTGTCATGATGTATAATTTAATTAATTTTGATTTTAATTTGATTTAATTTGAATTCTTAGTTTAATTAGATTCATTTGGGTTTGGGCTAACATAACCTGAGTTTGAGTGAGAATGAGGTCTAGGTGTCTTGATAAATATTGTTCATATGATTGTGATGAAGATTTTTCATGAAGACACAAAGTGATTTTGAGCTCATTTGGAGGTTCAATTTTGGCATGGATTGGATTTTTGATTTTTTGGACCATGTTGGCTTCGGGTCAAATTATATTGGGTTTGAGTGGGAATGGGGTTCCGAGGTCTTCAGAAATATTGTATATATGGTTGTCTCAAAGAACTTTCATGAAGACATAAAATGGTTTTGACAAGGTTTAGGGTGTCAATTTGGTGGATTTAGAACATGTGTCCAACTTGGGTCAAAATGGGGAGGTTTTGGTCCAAAATGAATTTTGGGTAAGACCTGATCTCAAATTATGGGCAATTGATGATCTAATTAAGTTTAAGGAGGTGTTATAAAGAGTTTTGAATTGAAATTTTGTAGGAATTGATTGACATTGGCTTACTTTAAGAGTTTTGGGTTATTTAGACCAATTTGGGGATTTTGGATTTCAAGTGGAATTGGATTCAAATGAGGGTTACATTGGGCTTGAATTTGGTCTAAGTTAATATTGGGGATGTTGAATTTTGGTTTAGAATTGAATTTGATGAAAATTGGGGTCAATTGGGTCAAGATTGGGTTTGGTTTAGGCACCTTTAGGTTAAATGGGCCAAGTTGGGATTTTTGATTGAAATGTATTAATTTGGCAAAATTGACCCATAGTGTAGTTGAACAAAATGAAATTGGGGATTTTTAAGATTTTCTGGAATTTTTTGAGAATTTTTTGGAATTTTTTGGATTTTTGGGCAAAAAGAGTATTTTGGGTATTTTGAGGGTATTGGGGGGTATTTTTGGAAATTTTGGAATTTTTGGTCATGAATGGTCAATTTGAGTGGAAAGGAATATCTTGGAATGGCTTTTGGAGAATTTTGGTGAATTTGAAGAATTTTGGGTAATTTAGGGAATTTTGGGAGGCCGGGGGCCAAAAATTGAAATTTCAGAAATTTGAAGGTGGTTTCAAGTTGAGCATGATGTAATGGTTTAAATTGAGTTATAGATGAAGGGTCAACATCATTTTGTCCTCTATGTGTTGGTCCCTACCACTTAGTCATAGACTTAGGGCTGGGCTACCCACATGAGTTTCCAAAGAGTTCAGGGTTGAAATTAAGATGTGCAGTGTGTGTATGTTGTGAATGTGAAGTGTATGAGTGGTGATCTCCGAACCTCCCTCAGGGCAAATCCTAAGGTCTTACCACCTATAGGAGACTTCCCCTAGGATTCCTTATGCTTGCCTTTTTCCTACCAAAAGGTGGAGGTGAGGCCTTAAGCATATGAAAACCCCTAGTGAAGCAAGAAGAGTTTTGAATTTCTATGGGGAGGGTTCCATAACTAGTCCTCTAAGAAAGTCTCCAGGAGAGTCCTATGGCTAGACCCTAGGCTATTCTAAAGAGATACTAGACCTCAACCAAAAGTGAGGTCAACAGTTAAGAGGAGAATGACACACATTTTCCTTACCCCATTGTTTATGTTTTTTGCTTATGATGACTTTAACCCAAGTGACGGCTTAACTTCATGATTTGGTCTTTCTCAATTGGGTTGGGGAAGAGGTGCTTGATTATTCATTAAATATTTCTCCAAGAGTTAATGAGGGAGTGACACCGCATTATTCTTTCATGATGATTTCATAATGGGGGTTTTAACCATGGTTAAATGATATGTCATGGGTCATTTAATGTTTTAACTTATGGGTAAAGTGCCTTATGGGTCATGTATAACCCATATGATGTCATTAATTATGTCATTGTTGGTTTTTTAGATTAAAAACCATTTATTGTGTCGTGTGTGATGTCACATTTCCATTTCATGGCTTATTCAATCATAATTTCATTTTTAATTAAATATGTAATTAATTAAAAATATTGTAAATTATAATGTTAATCAATAAATTGATTAAAATAATTTTTGAAATTAATTATTTAATCAATTTTGGTTCAAAATGAGTTATTTTGACCAAATTTGGTTAATGTTGACTAGGGTTGACCAATTCTAGTTCAAGGGTGTCCAATGTGACTCATCCAACCTTGTCATGGTTGGGTGCTGCACCAAAAATATATACTATTTTTGCTATATAATTTTACCAATTTTTTGTTATATTGCACTCTAAAGAAAGGTATTTTTCATGATTTGTTGTAGGTATGTTGATTTTAGGTGATTGGAGCGAAAAGAAGCGAAAAGGAATAAATTCGGAGCAAAAAGGAGCAAAAAGGAGGAAAACAGCTTCTGGCACCGCTGGCGCCAGAATGGCCGCTGCCAGAGCCATTTTCCCCAGAGCTCAGCAAATATTCAGAAGATAGAGCGCCGCCGGTGCTCAATGTCGGTGGATTTCAAATTTGAAGAGTTTTGGTGACTTTTTGAAGGGATGCCTAATCCACTTTTAAAATACCCATTTTTATGTCTTATTTATGATTCAATTCTTAAGGATATTATGCTTTAATGAAAGGTATTTTTATGTTTTTGGATGTAGATGATTAAAAAAAAGAGTCCAAGAAGGAAAAAGATGGAAAAAGGAACAAAAAGGAGCAAAATGAAGCTTATGGAGCAAAATATTGGAATTATTGGCCTGGCGCCTAGGCGCCAGAATCTGGCGCTTAAGAGCCAGTTCGATACAGTCGCAGACAAGATTTTTAATGACTTTGGGCAGTTATTTTGAGGGTGTTAAGCAGTTATTGGAGCTTCTAGAAGACTGGAAGTTACTCGTAATATATAGACATGTGATACAATGCATCTGGATGCAGGGAAACGGTTTTAATCGCGAAGAGGTGTGACCCAAAGTGAAGGGGTACGAAGACCTGGTTAAAGAGTCTGGCGCCTAGGCGCCAGATTCCGGTGCCTAGGAACGACAGTTACCTTCTAGAAGATACATTGTATTTGGACGAATTTTGAACAGGTGCCTTAAGAAAACCCTGGTCAAATTCAGAGCTCTATAAATAGGAGCCCATTCTACAAAAAAAATTGCATCTTCTCTCCCCCCTCTAGTCTCATCTAGTATTTTAGTTCTCTTCCACATTTATGGTGCCACTTTCATTAGTATTTTGAGAGTTTATTTTGAGTGTTTAGTGTGTATTAATTATGTTGAAGTCTTTCATCATTGCATTGGAGTCAGTAGGAGTCAGCGGATCACTTGAAGGAACACTTCAGATAAGTATTTGTACTTTGGTTCAAAGTTTTATAAATATGTTTTGTTGTGTGATTTCAATGTGTTCTGAGTAGTTAGTTATCTTTCTCCTTTCAACTATGAAAAGATAATAAAATAATTAAACTTTGGTGGAGAATTTAACTTTAAATATTTATAAAAATTGTGATGATATTAATACCTGATCTTTGTTTACTTTTTAAACTAGCCATTTAAATTGTTAAAACCTATTGAAGAATTCTGAGACCTATCCGGAGACGAGTTCTTAACTAGTAGATATCACATGAATCCTTAGGTAATCGCAGGCTATACGCGGGTTATTTAAGGTGAAGTGCAAATAAATAGGAAGATATGATTTATTGGGTGTAGAATTCATTAGTTTTTAGAGTGACAGACTAAATTCTAATAATTTGGTTTATAGAAAGGGATCGGGTCACTAGTAGGGCCGACCAAAGCCACCCTTGGACATCTAGTAGTGTGAGCCTAGATTAACCCATTCTACTAATAAAACATCCTGAACCGATCTATAGATTAGTCAATGTTCTTTGCACCTGGACCAAAGGGTAAAGAATATGAATGTTTCTGTTTGGCACAATACCATAATCTAAAATCTCCACAAAAGGTAATTATTCTAAAAATCTTGGATTAGTTGAAAAGGAGAAAGTTGTTTTATTATACATGCATTAATATTTATTTTAGTATTGCTTACTTACATTTAGTATAAATTTCATTAAATCTAAAATCTAAACTTTAAAAAGACATAAAAATAAGAAAAATTTGTTTTTAATTTGAAAAATCTAAAAATATCACTTTATATTCTTAAAAATCTTCCATGTGGGATCGATAACCAGGACTCCACTAGAGCCGTGTATTACTTGATACAATATGTATACTTGCATTTCTAATTATGACTTTTACAAAATATAATCTAAATATAAATTCATAAACTCTTTCATAATTAAAATCACATCAAGATTTTGGCGCTGTTGTTAGTGATTAAATCTTCTATTAGTAGTATCAAATTCTTGCATTTGAAAGTATATGTAAGCCCCTTTAGGCATAAGTTACGGCATCAAGTTTTTGGCGCCGTTGCCGGGGAAGACTAAGAAAATAAGAAAGAAAGTTAAAAAGACATTTTTCAAATTAAATATAATTTATACACTTTTATTTCTTTTAAAAAATAAAAAATAAAAAATAAAAAAATATACCAAAAATATAAAAAAATAATAATAAAAAAAATACCAAAAAGATTTTAATTTTATGCGTAGTTCTGAATCGAAAGGATTATTACCTTTCGATTCTGAATTAGAAAGAACATTTAAAAGATTTAAAAAAACAAGGAAAACAAATTCAAAAATATCAAGAAATGGCTAACTTACATAACAATAATCAAAATCCAATCGAAATTAATGAACAAAATATTTATAAACCATTTAGGGAATATGCAAATCCTACAGCTGATGAACTTCATGTTAGTATTCAAATGCCAGCTGTAGATGCTAATTCTTTTGAGCTTAAACCTTTTATTATTCAAATGGTTCAAAATAATCAATTTAGAGGAACACCTATTGAGGATCCAAATTTACACCTTGCTAGTTTTTTAGAACTTTGTGTTACCTTTAAATATAATAATGTTTCTGATGATGCTATTAGGCTTAGACTCTTTCCTTTTTCCTTAAAGGATAAAGCAAAGATGCGGCTTAATTCATTAGCAACTCATTATATTAAAACTTGGTCAGAGATGGCATAATAATTCTTTGCTAAATATTTTCCTCCTTCTAAAACTGCTAAATTGAGAATTGATATTACTTCATTTACGCAATTTGATGGAGAAACAATTTATGAAGCTTGGGAAAGATTTAAATAACTATGAAGAAAATGTTTCATCATGTTTTACCAGATTGCTTAATCATTCAAACATTTTATAATGGACTTATCAGATCACTTAGATCTATCATTGATGCTGCTGCTGGTGGTTCTTTAATGGCTAAGACATTTGAAGAAGCCTACACTTTAATTAAAGAAATGGCTAATAATAATTTTCAATGGCCTTCTGAAAGGGTTATTTCTAAAAGAATGGCAAGTATTCAAGATAATGAAGCCTTTTCTATTTTAGCTTCACAAGTGGCTGCGATATCTAAGAAATTAGATAATTTTACTATTAACATAGCGCATGTAAGTAATGATAATTATGCAAATTCTGATGATTCTCAAACAATGGAAACTTTGCAAGCTATTGCTAGTAAAACTAATAACCCATATTCTAATTATTATAATCCTGGTTGGAAAAATCATCCTCATTTTAATTGGAGTAATGGACATCAACAATGGAATAATAATCAAGTTAATCTAAATTGGAACAATCAAGGAAATTCAAACTATAAACCAACCTACCCTCCTGGTTATAACAATCAGCAGAAAAAGTTGTCTGTAGAAGAATTGATCTTGCAACTAAGTAATCAGCTACAAAGTCAAAATACTACTATTCGAAATATTGAGAATCGGATGGGTCAAATCGCTAATTTTATTAATTACAGACCTCAAGGAACACTGCCAAGCAATGTTAAAATTAATCCTAAAGAATCTTGAAAAGAACATGATCAAGCAAAAGCTGTACAACTTAGAAGTGGAAAGGAATTAAAAGAGAAATGGAATGAGATTGAAAAAGAGAAAGAAGTTGAAGATATTGAAAAACCTAAAGATACTCTTGTCCAAGTAAAGATCAGACTGTAGTACTTATTGAAGTGGAAGTTGAAAGACCCCCACCACCTTTTCCTCAAAGATTAAGGGTCTGTTTGGGGCAACTTATTTGGTGCGGTAACGTTTTGAAAACGCACCTGAACACTTTGGGTAAACTTCATTTTGGCAGCTTATGCATTTTCAAAATGTTAAAAACAATATTTTTTAAACCGCACCTACCTAGATGCGGTGAGAACTTTCTAGCTGCAGTCTGACTTTTAAAAAAAATAAAAATTTATAATAGCCACCACACGTAACTTATCAGTAGATTAACAGATTATTCAATAAGCTGCACTGCCCCAAACAGACCTTAAAACAGCAGAAGCTTGACCATCAATTTTCTAAGTTCTTTGAAATTTTTAAGAAAATTGCCATCAACATTCCTTTTGCTGAAGCTTTGGAGCAAATGTCAAGCTATGCAAAATTTATGAAGGATATTTTAATCAAGAAGAGAAAATTTGAATCTTATGAAACTGTTGCATTAAGTGAAGAATGTAGTGTAATAATTCAGAAGAAATTACCTCAGAAACTTAAGGATCCTGGAAGTTTCACTATACCATGTGCTATTGGAGAAAAATTTTGTGGAAAAGCCTTATGTGATTTGGGAGCTAGTATTAATCTCATGCCATTTTCAATCTTTCAAAGGATAGATTTAGGAGAGATTTCTCCTACCACTGTAACTCTTCAGTTAGCTGATCGATCGATCACTTATCTTAAAGGAGTTATAGAGGATGTTCTTGTTAAGGTAGATAAATTTATCTTCCCGGTGGATTTCATTGTTCTAGATATTGAAGAAGATAAAGAAATACCTATCATTTTATGGAGACATTTCTACCAGACGAGCTATGATTGATGTGCAAAAAGGAGAATTAACGATGAGAGTTAATGATCAAGAGATAACATTTAATGTTCTGAAATCAATGAAATATCCTGATAAAGAAAAATGCTATTAGATGGATATTTTTTATTATATAATTGAAAAGCATTATCAAGAAAAATGTAAGGTCACTTCTGAAGATAAAGATAAAGAATCTGTGTTATATAATGAGTCATTAAATGAAGAAATTGAAAAATTAAATGAAGAAAATTTATTTGAAGAAACTCGTTATATTCATGAAAATTGGGAAATTTTAGACACAACTAAAAATGATATACTTTTAGCCTCAATTGAAAAAGCCCCTGAACTAGAATTAAAAATGTTACCTGCACATTTAAAGTATGCATTTCTTAGAAATTCATTAACTTTACCTGTAATTATATCTTCAGAATTAAGCAAAGATCAAGAAGAAAAATTAATAGGAGTTCTGAAGAATTATAAGAAAGCTTTTGGTTGGACTATTGCAGATAAAAGGAATAAGCCCTTCAATCTGTATGCAAAAGATTTTAATGAAAGAAAATTTTAAACCCACTATTGAACCCCAAAGAAGATTGAACCCAATTATGAAAGAGGTTGTAAAGAAAGAGATTTTGAAATGGTTAGATGCTGGAATTATTTATCCTATTTCGGATAGCCAATGCGTTAGTCCTATTCATTATGTTCCGAAGAAAGGAGGAGTAACTGTCATTGTTAATGATAAAAATGAATTAATCCCAACAAGACAAGTTACTGGATGGCGAATTTGCATCGATTATCGAAAATTAAATAACTCCACTAGAAAGGATCATTTTCCTTTACCTTCCTTGGATCAAATGTTGGATAAACTAGCTGGACACTCATATTTCTGTTTTCTGGATGGATATTCTGGTTATCATCAATTACCTGTTGCTCCTGAAGACCAAGGGAAAACAACATTTACAAGTCCTTATGGAACAATTGCCTTTAGAAGAATGCCTTTCATTTTATGCAATGCACCTGCAACTTTTCAAAGATGTATGATGTCAATATTCTGTGATTTGATTGATAAAGGAATTGAAGTATTTATGGTCGATATTTCAGTATTTGGAACTTCTTTTGAATCTTGCTTGGAAAATATAACGAAAGTTTTAAAAAGATGTGAAGAAACAAATTTAGTTCTACACTGAGAAAAATGTCAATTTATGGTCACAGAAGGAATCGTATTTGGACATAAAGTTTCAAAAATAAGGATGGAAGTTAATCAGGCAAAAGTAAAAATTCTTGATGAACTTCAACCACCTACTACCGTTATTGATGTGAGGAGTTTTCTAGGTCATGCTGGATTTTATAGAAGATATATAAAGGATTTTTCTAAAATTGCTAAACCTCTTTGTCATTTGTCATTTATTGGAAAAAGAAGCTAAATTTGAATTTAATAAAGATTGTCTGAATGCGTTCAATATTTTAAAAGAAAAATTAATCACTGCACCTGTCATTGTTGCACCTGATTGGAATAAACCTTATGAATTAATGTGTGATGCAAGTGATTATGCAATCGAAGCTGTATTAGGACAAAATATGAGAAAATTTTCAAAGTTATATACTATGCTAGCAAAACTCTTAATGAAACTCAAATAAATTACACTACTATCGAAAAAGAGTCGTTAGCAATAGTATATGCCTTTGATAAATTTAGACCATATCTTCTTGGAACAAAATGTATCGTACATACTGATCATTCTGCAATTAAATATTTAATGTATAAAAAAGATGCTAAACCTAGATTGATCAGATGGGTTTTACTTTTACAAGAATTTGACTTTGAAATTGTGAATAGAAAATGAACTGACAACCAAATTGCTGATCATTTATCGAGAATCAAAAATAATAAAGAAAAGATTTATGAAGAAAATCTAAATGAGAAATTCCCTGATGAACAGTTATATGTCATTCAAGGATTGCAAATGCCCTGGTATACTGATATAGTTAACTATTTAGTTAGCAATATTTTACCTTATGGGATGGATAACAAATATATTAAGAAATTCAAGAATGATTGTAAATCATATATTTGGGAAGATCCTCATTTATTTAAAATAGGAAGAGATTCTATGATTCAAAGATGTGTACCATATGAAGAAACTTTTGCAATTATTCAAAAATGTCACAATCTGAATTTGGAGTACACTTTGGAGTATATGAAACCGAATTTAAAATTTTAAATTCTGGATTTTATTGGCCTACCTTATTTAAAGATGTTGGACATTATGTAAAAACTTGTGATCGATGTCAAAGAATGGGAAATATATCTAGAAAATATGAAATGACTCTAAACTTTTTATTAGAAATCGAAATTTTCGATGTATGGGGCTTAGAATTTATGAGACCTTTCGTACCATCATCTGAAAAAATTTAAATTTTATTAGTAGTTGATTATGTTTCAAAGTGGATCGAAGTTGTAGCTTTACCTAACTGTGATTCCAAAAGTGTTTCGAAATTTTTAAAGAAGATGATTTTTACAAGATTTGGAATGCCTAGAATAATTATCACAGATGGAGGAAGTCATTTCAGAAATATAAGAATTCAATCATTGCTGGAAAAATTCAGAATTAAACATAGAATTGCAACTGCGTATCATCCTCAAACAAGTGGAATGGCTGAAGTATCAAATAAAGAAATTAAAAGAATATTAGAAAAGACTGTTAATCCTAAAAGAACTAACTGGGTTGATAGACTTGATTCTGCATTATGGGCTTATAGAACAGCTTATAAGACACCTATCGGAATGTCACCTTATCGGTTAGTTTATGGTAAACATTCTCACTTACCTGTTGAACTTGAGCATAAAGCTTATTGGACCATAAAGGAGTTCAATTATAATTTGAATACTCGAGGAGAAAAATGATTATTACAACTGAATGAAATGGAAGAAATAAGAAATGAGTCTTATGAAAATGCAAGAATTTATAAGGAAAGAATGAAGAAATTGCATGACAAAAAGATTTCAAGGAAAATGTTTGAGCCTGGACAAGAAGTATTATTATTCAATGTTCGTTTAAAACTTCTTCCTGGAAAATTAAAATCTAAATGGATGGGACCGTTTATAATTGAGAAAGTATACCCTTATGAAGCTGTGGATATTAAAGATCCCAAAACTGGAAAGGTATTTAAAGTTAACGAATTAAGACTAAAGCCTTATATGGGAGAAATGAAATTAAATTACAAAGAGGCTTATGAGCTGAGTCTACTGGATTAATTCAATTAATTAGGTCGGGCTGATGACGTTAAACCAAGCGCTTTGTGGGAGGCAAACCATATTTATTAGTGTGAGTTAAATTATTGTTGTAAGGTTATGCCTTGGTCTTGACTAAACTTGTATATAACTTTTGGAAATAGAAGGCTAACAAGTCTATAATGGCTTAAGCTACATTATATTGAAGTATATAGAATTTGGACTTGGACCACTCCATGTCAAATGTGAGTAAAAAGGAGATCAAATTAACCTTCGTTTGTGATTGTTTGTGATTGGAGATTTTCGTAATTGTATTTGTGTGTTGATCATACCCGTTTGTTAGACCTATTTTTACGATCGAAACTTGCAAAATTTGACAATAGGCGAATCAGAGTCGATCGAGGTTCCGACGCCCAGGCGCCAAAAGTTGGCGCCTAAGCGCCATACTGGCCTGCGTATCATTGATCTGGCGCCTAGGCGCCAGATTTTAGCGCCTAAGCGCCACGGTTTCAGATCGTGTAGAAATCAAAATTTTTCAGTTTTTCACACGAAATCTCCCTATAAATTGACCTATCTTTGTCCCTAATCACATAGAAACCTTAAGTTCGACCAGAGCAATCCATTTTGGAGGAGTTAAGAAGGATTTAGAGGCAATGGATAGAGGAAATCATGGAAATGAGGTAAGAGACAAATCTCGCAAAGATCCTCAGCCTTATTTTAATGGTTTTATTGTTGTTAGTATGGAGAAAATGTTTAGTCGATTGGAGAAGATTGAAGCGGGCCTTCAAAGTATTGGTAATCATCTCCATGAGATGTACCACCAATACGAACACTTGGAATGGCAAACCAAACTTCAATATGATCATATGGCGGCCTATCATGACGCTCAAGTAGAAATGTACGCGAAGAACAAGTGGATCGATGAAAAGACGACTTTGGAATTTCCAAGGGTGTTGGTGTTTTATCCCTTCGGTCCTAGCGAACTTCATTGCGAAAGAGATGGTAATTAAAGATCGGTGTTAAATAGATCTTATATGTGTTTTAGGTGTGATCAAGTCATGTAATAAAGTGTTGAATATCGAATTTGTGTGTTTGCTTAATTGTTCAATGTGTGTTTTTGCATTTGAATATTTGTTTTGAACATGTTGTTGTTTGTATTATTTATAGAACGATGAACCTTGATACAGTCTTGTACTGAATATTATTGAATTTAGAATGGAAGTTATGGATTGGAATTAAAGAATTTAGATATATTTTTGTGGATCGAAACTATCATTTTAAATTGATTGTGAAAATGTTTGGAGGATATAAATTGGATTAATACTCTCATAAGAGTAACTAGGAGTCAAATTGGATAAGATTTGGTGGAAAATATAAAATTTAAATCTAATTTTTGGAAAGGCGTGTACTGCGCCAGGCGCCGAACTCGGCACTCAGCGCCGGTTCGGCTCGAACCCGAAAACTCATCTTCTTAAACCCCTCTCCCATGCCATTTTAGACGCCTAAGCTTCCTTCTCCACTGTTTTTCATGAAAATACCTCCTATATATCCCATTTAAAGCCGGATTTTCAAGTTCTAGAGCTTGAAATCACTCGATTTCTTCATCTCGAGGTCAGATCTACATTCTAAACTCATTATTTTCGATTTTCACCATTGATTTTGCTTTCATTTAGAAAAACCAAAATTTTGAGAAAAATTTTGATTTTTAGAGTTAAATCCATGGATTTTTAAGCTATTTCAAGTTTAAGAAGCTTAAATTAGTATATTATCTATGATCCTATGAATTTATTTCATGTTTTTATTTCACGTTTAAATGGCACCATAATCTAAGCAAGGAAAGAAACGAGAAAATTTCAATCATAGCAAGTTTGTCACTGCTAATGGACACTTCTGATACAATGATTTTTCTATGACTCAGAAATTTATCTCGAAGCAAATTTTTTACAATCCTAGAGGAACAATTGAGGATACAATCGTTGCGCTCAATTGGCAACGATTCTGCTATTTCACTGTTGTTGTCGTTATCCCGGTTGTTAGAGAGTTTTATGTTAATTTCGTGGATGCTGAAGAATACGAGATTTTTTGTCAGAGGAGTTGGAGTAGGATTCACCCCTGAACGTATCAATATTTTATATGGCCTGCTGTTGACCTCATTTTTTATGAGGTCTTTTCTCTTCTCTCTCCTTAGTACTTAGGATCTAGCCATAGGGCTTCTCCTTGACTATCTTAGAGGACTGAAAATGGTACCCATCACTTAGAATTTCAAACACTTCTTGGCTCCCTTCAAGCCCCACAATTTTGATTGTAAACCCCCAGGCCACTTAGAGGGTTAAGATCAAATGTGGAGGTTTAAAGGATGAGCTCCTATAAGACTCTATGGCCTTAGGATTACCCTGGGTGGTCTGGTCCTAGTAAGGGTAAGCTTGCACACACCACACTCACACACACATTCCAAACCCTAAAACTACCTTTAACCAATTTGACTTCCTAACTCATATAGGTAATTCATATGGATGGTCCTCAACCCCTAAGCCCCTGGCTAAGAGGGTTAGGAACAACATATTCAGTGCCTAAGATGAGTCCTCTCATGGCTCTTGTGAGGTTAATATGGCTTCATGGCTCAACCAAAATGATTTTATTTTACTCACACTTGATCAACCTTCATTTTTCCAAAATTTCAATTTTTGACCCCCGGGACCCTAAACCCACCAAGCCTACCAAATGCCTTGAAATTGCCCAAAATTTACAAAATTGCCTAAATTACCCAAAATTCCTCAAAACCAATCCTAAAAATTTCCTCCAACTCAAATTGATCATCCATGGCCAAATATACCAAAAATTCCAAAAATACCCCCTCAATACCCTCCAAATACCCAAAATACCCTTTTAACCCAAAAATTCAGAAAATTCCTAGAAAATTCCAGAAAATCCCAAATATTACCAATTTCAATTTGTTCAACTACAACATAAGCCAATTTTTTCAATTTAGCCCACTTTTACCAAAACCCCAATTTGGCCTATTTTTAACCTAAGTGGACCCAATGTCCAACCAAACCACTCCAATTGACCTCAATTTCGATCCAATTCAATCCTAAGCTTCAATTTAATATCCCCAATATCAATTTAGACCAAGCCCAAATACAATTTCATCAACATGTGGATCCAATTTCAATTTGAAGCTTAAAGCCCAATTTTGGCCCATGACTTCAACTTAGCCCAAACCAACCCAACTCAACTCCAATTAACCCCAAATCTTTTCCTAAACCATCCTAACATCCCCACTAACAAAATACTAACATGATTTTCCCCAAATTTGAAACCAAACTCCACCCAAACCTAACCCAAACCAAAAATCCCCAAATTGGCCTAAATCCATCATGAACCCAAATGAGCTCAAATCCCAAAATCAAAGCCCAACCAAAGTTAAAAAACTCTTTTTCACACCCCCATAAACATTTTTCAACATTAATTTTACATCAAACCCAACATTAACCCAACCTTAGCCCAAGTTAGCCCAATTTGGCCCATTTTGACCCCATTACTAAAAAGCCCAAATTGAACCCATTTCAACTCCAAATGGCATCAAATCATTTCTAAAGTTCTCAAGACACATCCCTAAACTAAACCCAACATTTATTTGACACAACCCTCACCAATTTTCATCCATCAATTTATTTCAAAACCTAAAAGCCCACTTCCTTAAACCATTTTAAAAGCCCATCCAAAATGATTTCAAAAAGCCCAAAACCTATTCCAAAGACCACATGAAGTTTCCTCTCATCATCCTTTTAATTGAAATCATTCCTAAGTCCTAAATCAATAATCAAATCATTCCAAATCAAGCCTCATGCCAATTTCCCCTCAACTCATCAAAAATCCCAAAATCCATTTCCATGTAAGTGAGCCAAGCTACTCCTAAGCCAAATGGAGCCATTGAGCCATGCATAAGCCACATGAGAGCCATGGAAGCTACTTTACACATCACCAAGCCATTAATGGTAAGAGAGGAGAGCTCTTTCCTAACCTATGATTAAACATTTTAACCTTACTCATGCTTCACCTAAACCCAAAATTAATCTAAATAAGCTTGGATTGAGACTTCTCCACTACAAACCAGCTGACTCACCTGGCTCCACATAGCACCCAAAGTCCCTTGGTGGGTGCACCTAGCCCAAAAACATGACTTAACCCATTTAAGCCCAAAATGAGCTCTTCCCCATACCATTTAAATCAAACCTCTTTACACATGACCAATACCCATTGCTTGCACCAAACTCAACCCCTGACCCCACTGAGTCAGATGGTGACTTGACCCTGGCAGAACCACCAGCCGCCGAAAAACCCCAGGCCAAGAGCACTCATTTGATTCAAAAATTCAAATTGAATTGGCTGAGTTGTCCCATGGCCAATGGTCATTGCGTACTGTTCTTTCCTTGCCCTGAGCACCTGATCCAAGCCTTCAAACCCCCCTGGGAAGCCCTCCATCCATGTCTATTTAAACCTCACCACCTCTCGGCCAAAACAAGGTGCTGAACCAAACCTTACCAAAACTCTGCCAAAATCACTCCAGACCCTTCTCCAAACACAGAGCACTTGATCCCCACAGAAATCCAGCCCTAAAACCCCCTCTGTGAGCTTAATTTCTCAGCTCAAAATCCACCCAAAAAACATGACACTTCACCATAGTGAGCCAATCCTCAAATTGATTGACCCTACACCTTCACCAGACCAAGAGAAGAAGTTCCCCAGCAAAAGCCCCCTCTCCAAGCTAGCCATTTCTTCTATCAGCCAAGTCTTGAAATCGGGCTTGGTGGAAGTCTGGTTTAGACAATTCACCAGGGCCAGAGGCTTCATCCCTAGGCTCCTCTAGCTCCAATGAACGTGCCAAGCCCCACTGATTGAAGCTTCACTTCTCAGAGCCAAGGTATGGAACTCCTCCTTCTCGAGAGCTTCCAGAGATTCTCCAATTCATTTGAGTTAATTTCAATGCATGTTATTCGTATGGATTTGTAGCTCTCGTTTAGACAAACACATAGGATCAAATTTCATGTAAATTGGTTAAGAAATGAGGGAGATATTAGTGTTTTAGTGTGGATGGCTCTCGTCACACACCAGTCGTAGACGATGACCAGGAGCCGTCGGATCGCGCGTGTATCGAATGGATGATCCAGATCGAGCCGGACGAGGAGATGGAACGAGACTGCGGGACGTGTGGCTGCTGATTAAGGTGGCGGCGTCGAATAGGAGCGCACCGCGTGGGCTTTTGGAGCTGCCGAGGTTGACGCGGCGCTGACTGGGTTAAGTAGATAAATAGGGTATTTTCTATTTATTTAAATACCAGAACTTCAAAAATTCATATCTTTGTGTAGAAAAATCACAAAAATAAAATAAAATAAAATAACCCTCTTGCTCAGTGAACAGAGGAGAACAATGTGGAAAAAGAATTAAGTTATTTTGAATAGCATTTTATTTTTAATTAATTATTTACTAATTTCAATATTTTAATTCTCCATGCATTTATACAATTCACCATGGCATAAGACCATAGCGCTTTTGTAGCCTCTGTTCTTGGGAACATTCTCTGAATTTTCTAAAGCCAGAGGCCATATCTGTGGCAAGATATTGATTTTTCAAATGTATGTGTCTGTTTTGCCATTTTAATTCCAGTAATTAGCATGTTACTTAGAAAATTCTAGAAAAATTTAGAGAGGTATCTTATGACTAGAGGACCCTAGGAAAATTTTGGTTTGGTTTAATTCCTTCAGAATAACCCTAATTGGTCTAAATACCCAAAACTGAATTTTAATTAATTGGGACTAATTACACATCAAAATTACTTGAAAATAATTCTCTACTGTCACTTAGGATGTAGAGAACCTCACATAAAAATTTGAAGTCAATTGAAAATAATTTAACCCATTAAATGAATTAATTAAGTGACATAGCTATTTTAAAAATTAAAAAAATTCATAAAACCCAAAGTATATCTCAAAAATTCACCAAATTAGTTTTGGGACTTCTCTGGTATTAGGGGAGTCTAAAAAAATTAAAATTGGAATTTTCTAAAAATTTTCATTTTTAAACATATTTTTAATATTTTAATAATTAAAAAATAATAATAATAACAAAAATATTAAAAATCATAAAAATGTCATATTTTACCTCCTAATCACTTAAGAATAAACCAAATATTTTTCTCAAGTCTATAGGTTAAGATATTGAATTTTAAAGGCTTAAAACAATTTTTAATATTAAAAAATGAATTTCCCTACATTTTCACTAAATTAATTCTAATAAATCAACGAAAAATCAGAAAAATATAAAAATTGTTTCGCTGAACTCCTTGAGGTCAGAGGGACTTAAGAAAAATATAAAATCTATTTTTCAACTCCAAAACTAAAAATAATTATAACAAATAAAATATAATTCACAAAATCACCAAGATTGGTCCAAATGGTCCTCTGGTCAATAAGAACATCCCATAATGTTTCTAAGGACAGAAAAATTACCTTGGTCATGTTGTTGAATTTTCATTGAAAACCTTCATTTTCTCACTAAAATAAATATATAAATTAAATTAAATTCAGAAAAATTACATTTTCTCCTCTAGTGTCTTAATAGGCATATGAGTGAAGTGATATAAAAATTTTAAATTCATTTCAGCTTAATTTGATGAGTTATGAAATAAATAAGCCTAAAGGGGCATAAAGGTAATTAAAGACTTTAACCCTAACTAATATTTAGGTCTAATCAAAAAGGGAGGGTATAATATCTGATCTTAATTTTTTCCATTGGATGATTGAAACTTAAATAATTAAGAGGTAGAAACCCATTAATCATCTTGAAAATATTTAAAGTAAGCCTTAATTAATTAAATAATTAAAATTTTGGAAGAATAATAAAAATTTGGATTATTAAAGTTGGGGATGTGACTTAGGAAGATACCAATTCTTTAATTTGAAATCCCTAAGTAAATTACTATGATAATATTTAACTCTTAATTAAACTGAATATGATAATTGGAATTACTAATTAAGTAATTAAAAAGAAAATAGCACTTAATTAAATTAAACTTTAAAATATTAAGTGATTTAATAACTTAATTAAATTAAATTAAGAACAGTAAAATTAATTTATCATTTGAAAACAAACCTTAAACAAATTTAAAACATTAAAACTAATTTGAAATATTAAGATCATTTAAAATATAAAGATTTAATTGAATTAAAACAACTTCAACACTATTCCAAACTTAAAATTATTAATTAAGATTTTATAAATAAACCAAATCACTTTAAATCATCAATTTCCTAAGTTAAGGATTGGTAAAAATCTTTAACAAATTAATTTTCCCCTAAAGGTTTTCATTATCATAACTCTTAAATGAAGTATCAAGTGATATGTCACTTTACTCATAGGATAATCAAACATCCTAGTTCACTGAGCAAGAAGCAAAACTTAACTAAATCTCTTGAATGATTAATTCACCAGTACAATAAAATTCATTTGGACTCAAAATAATCTCAGAAGTATTGAAAAGATGTTTAGGACTCGTCCTAAGAACTTTCTTAATATAATGAGATGTTTTAGAAGAACAACTGAACTTAATTGTTCTTTGATTAAGAAAATCATCCTTAATAAAACACATGAACCTAGACTTCGTAGGAAATGACTAGCAATAGGATTAGAATTTTGGTAGACAACCAGAACCTTACCTTAGCTTTACCTAGGTGTTTTATGCAAATATAAAAATGCTCTAACATGTGTTTTAAGTGTAGCTTGCAATGACGGGAAGAACCTTCAGGTACGCTTTTATTTTATTACAATTTATTTACCTGCACTGTACTTTATTTTTCTTGCATGTTAAACAAGAGTGTCACCCTGCATGAAAACCGAAACCTTTAGGATAGCCACAAAACTGAAACCCAAGACTAAATTAAAAGTGACAACAAGATAAAATTCACCTCCACAACATTTTAAAATATAAAACAACTCAAAATTTAATCACAAACAGAACACAAAACTGCAATTACAACTAAAATTAAAACGTCTCATTGGATGATAGGGAATCCCTCGGATGATGTAACCCACGTGTTGTTAACGAGATTTCCCACGGTCTAAATGAAAGTGTGGAACTCATTCAGTTAGGTTTAACAAATTCATTTGGACTAAGTGAATCTGATGAAAATAGCAGTGCCAGGGTGACGGAACCGTGGGATCTTAACCGGTTCTGCTTAATCAACTTTAAGATTTATTTTAATTAAAATATTAAGCCATCTCAATTTTCAACCTTTCTAAACCAAAATTCTTCTCTCATCTCCTGATTGTCACCTTCTAAAACTAAACCTCCGCAACAACAAGGAGCTTGGAGCATAGTGGGCAGCACGGCTATCGTCGTCAGCAAAACTGAAATCTACATCAACAAAACCTTTCTTAGCTTAAATAACAAGCCATAGGATTTTGAGGTAGTTTGCCTAGTGCAACATAAATCCTCAACTCTTCGTTAGGCATTTGCATAATCATATTATGCAAATTAAGCCCTAACCGGTCTTAGGACTCCGAGGTAGTTGTTTGGTACGACATAAACCCTCACATCTTTGAGGCTATTTGTATGATTGTGTCATACGAATATAAGTCCTAATTAATTAAAATTGGCAGGATTGAAACATTAAACATACTCTTAAATTGAAGCTAAATAATAGGATAGTTTGGGAAGTTGCCAAGATTCTTCTTGGATCCTCAGCTTCTCCTACTTCTCTTCCTTTGGACTCCTAAAATTAACTGTTCCAAATTTGATCTATTCCCTTTTGAAATTCCAAAATTCAATCCTTTGAAAACCTTAAACTTTGAAATTCTTGAGAGAAAAAAACCACTAATCATTATCGAGAGTCTTCTTAAATGATTCTTGTCATTTAAGATGTAATTAACTATAGGGGCGTGCCCTTATAGGGAACTTTAAGAACCCAGGTAATATAAACCTTGCTTAATTCATTTATATTAAGCAGGGGAACTTTTCGGCTTATAAAATTGGTTCGTAGACCAATCGGATGTCACAAATCTTTTAGTTTATTTAATCGAGCCCCATCATCAAGCAGTGTGTCTATTCTTTGGGATAGATACACGGTTTGTGGTGTGGTGCTCGTTTATATAAACTATTTGGGATGTGAGATCGGTTTGATTTCATATCTTAAAATTTTTAAACTTAAAATTATTTTAAAAATCAAATGCTATCTTTTAAATTATATATATATTTAAATTAAATTTAAAATTTAAAATTCGCCGACAATTTTTGTAGGCGACCCCCTTTAAAAACACTAAACCTAAAAAATATGCCGACAACTTCTGGCTACTCCGCTGGGGACTAGTTCCTCTCTCCATTTTAATCAGATGGTTTTGCTTTCATAAATCAGTAGTGAGTCCATGTCCATTGTGGACCAAACTACCATTCTTTCCATTGGAATACCACGTTCATTTCAGTCTTGAACGGGTATAGTCATTCCTTTTGGATTTTTGAGTCACTGTTTAGACACCCCTAAAAAGAGAGGTTCCGAAATCCTTTTGCCTCTTTCTGAGGTGGGGTAGACCCCCAATAGGTGTTAGCCTAGGAGCGGTCTTTTGAGTTGAGAAGTCTTACGAGACTTTCTCTTCCTTTCCAATTCTGAATCGAATCCTTTACCTTTCCTTTAACCTTCCTCCATTAATCATTTTGTTCCTAACAAACAAATCCTCTAATAAACAACCTTTTAATAAGCAAACTCTTTTAAAAATCACAAATACACTAAGATAAAAGAAAATGTGTTCGGACTCTATCTTTTTTCGTCTTAAGTTTTGCGACAAAAGGAAGCATAATTCGGGACTGACGTTCGGAATTCACCCTGCAGAAAATGACTGCACCAAAGAATGGACTTCTCCGTCTATAAGGATGAACTGCCCAACAATGGAATCATCCGTTTTGGACAAGGATTCGACAATACAGATATTAAGTTCGCTGACGTCACCCTCTTAACACTAATGGACAAAGTATCAGTAATGCGAGGAGCCCGTAATTGAGTTTAACCTGAAATCGACTCAAGAGTTCCCTCCCCTGCAAAGGGTCCCAGCTAAAAGAAGTACCACTGTTCATAGGAGGACTATTGTCTCTACCCCCACCTGTCTAGTCATCTCTGCACCTACCCCGACTCCTGCCAAACTGAAGGGGAAGGAAATCCAAGTTTGCGATGAGCCTGCTACTGTGGAGGGTACGGATTTTGCTACAATACCTCCTGTCTTCGAGATAGGGTCCAGTTCAAGAGTTGCACCCCTTACTCTGACTCAGAGAATAAATAGGAGCAGAAAGATCACTAGGATCGAGAAGGCCAAGGCTGCTGAAGTTGCTTTTCTGGAAGAGATTCCTGAGGATGAGGAAGAACTGCCTAATTATTCACCCTTGTTCGAAGGAAGTAGGTTTCACCCTCTCTCTGCTGCATCGGATGAGGAAGATGTATGGAGGATTGCCGCTGCATTACCCTGACCTGCATAACTATAGTGACTGTAAAAGAAAGAGGGCCAAGACTACGCCGCTTACTCGACTGCGAGCCGTAGTAGAGAAACTAGATAAGAAGGAAGGATGCCCCGTATCAAAGATCTTAAGAAGAATGGGACGAGTGCCAGTCAAATCCTGCCTCGGACCGTGAGTAAACCCCGTCACTGCCCCAGAGAGGCCAAGGAAGAAAGCTAGTTCGCCTGTTGTCGTATCGGGACACCATATTAGGGAGGACACCACCTACCGACACACAGCCGACAGACCATCTGGTCCTAGGCCTTCTAATACGAGAAGGATGGTGTGGCGACCTATTATTGCTGAACCGATACAAGCACAATGTTCTGGAAAGAAGAGTCTCGTCAGAAAGCCATAATCTGAAGAAAGTGCTACTGCATTAAAAGAAACTCCTGAGAAAGAATTCCAACAGTCATCACATGACAACCGCGAAACCGTTTGGAAGAGGTTACTAGAGGATGCCATAGGCAAGCTAAGAACCGACATCTGACGGTTGGCAAAGGAAAGAGGAGAAAAATTGGAAACTGAAGTAGATTCATCAGAATTTATGGATGAAGAGTACGCCGAGATTAATATGGTCGAGACCTGAGCATCGGCAGCTTCACAAGGCGCTCCGTCAGCTTCGAAAAGGGCGGAAACGGAAGTGACGAGAGCACAACTTTGAGAAAAGGATGATACAATTTCCCAGATGGCAAAAAGGATGGAAGAGATGGTTGCCGCCTTAGCCACTCTCCAGAGTCAGCTTCAACCATAGAAGGAAACACCCCGAAGATCATTCACATTGCAGATGGAGGGAAAGAGATCACATCTGTTAACGGAGATGAACAACCGAAGAAGGATTCTGCGCAAAGCATGATTCCCGAAAAGGATATCAAAAACATGGTAGAACAGCAGGTGCGAGAAGCCTTAGCTCAATCTAAGAGTGGAGCATCTATCCAGACGGGTAGACCATACCCCGAAGAATTTGATGTCGTCCAATACCCAAAAGGCTTCGTACCACCTCTGTTCAAGACTTTTGATGGAACGGGAAACCCCCGGCAGCATGTCGCACATTTTCGTGCTAGTTGTTGTAATGCCGGTGGGAGCGATTCTTTACTCTTTCGACAGTTCTTCAGCAGTTTATCAGGGATTGCCTTCGACTGGTATGCAGAATTGTCAAATGGCTCAGTTAAGACCTTTTCAGGGTTAGAAAACCTCTTCGTTAAGCGGATTTCTGGAGCTGGGCACCACATCACTATCGGTGATTTAGTGGTGGAGCAACAGAAACTGAACGAAACTCTAGTGGATTACATACTTCGATGGAGGAACTTAAGCATGAAGTGTGAACCAGAACTTCAGGAACAGCATGCGATTGGTATTTTGCTGAAAAGTATATACGACCCGATAGCACTTCTCCTTAAAGGATTTACAATCAAGACTTTCGAGAAGTTGCTTAGCAAGGCCGGGAGCTTGCAGGAGGAAGCAAAACAGTTAAGTTTCGTGGACAAGACCGATAAGCAGAAGTCTGTAAAAGCATTTGAAAAGAAATCTGGAATCGTCGCGGCAGTAGATAAAGGCGCAACGACGGTGCAGAATACGACTAGAGCGACCACAGCCTGGTTATCAACCACCACAACGGGTTTATCAGCAACCTCAACAGAACTACCAACAGCCTCGATTGAGCTATCAATCGCCTCAGCATTATGAGCAACCACCTCGTCCATCGTGTACCTTGAAAGAACTTCTAAATAGGGAATATCCATTCAAAACTGAAGCAGTAGCGAAGATGTTCCACAGTATAATGAAGACACCAGATTTTTAGCTACCAGAGCCTAAGAGGCTGGAAGAAGTCAATAAGAGAGATCATCCAAACTATTGCCCTTACCACCAGATGCTCGGGCACAAGATAAAGGATTGCATCACTTTCAAGAGTTGGCTTTACGACAACCTCTGGAAAGGGAACATAATAATCCCGAAGGAATACATGAAGGAACCCCAAAAAGGAGGTTCCGTCAATGTTATTTCAACGGATCCTATTGTTCCGATAGACTCTTACACGACCAATGATGGATGAAGTACCGTCTGGACAAAGTCTTCGAAGAAAATCTTGGATCATATCCAAAACGCTTCGGTGCGCGCTCCAACTCTGAGTTTGAAACCTACCGAGTCAGCACTATCGCTTGCGATTGAATAACCACCCCAGAAGGAGAAGAAGATCGTGGAAGAAAAGATGACTGAGGCTCCAAAGGGTAGACTAGGGGCTGCTTATCCTAGGATGGTTGTTTCCGATTTGGGGGAGAAATCCCTCGAACCTCTGACTCTGTATGATTATTTGCTCGCTCCGGCGGGATCTTATAATGATAAGAGTTTTGGTGTTGGCTACATTTTGACTGTTTCTAACGATTACGTAACTGACGACAACCAACCTAATCCGGATCTCGATTCCAATACGATAAACGAATCTCAAATCATACTAAACCTCGATGACCACGACGAAGGAGAAGATGGTCACAAAGATGGCTATGAAAGCTCAACAAGCAACGAGTCTATTTGTGAATTTTGAGGAGCTCCAATCACGATAGAATTAGAGTTATCAGAATCCGAAGTGACTCCAGAAGAGCCAGTCGTTCTGATTCAAGAGGAGACACCAGTAGATTCACCACCAGATTCAGAATAAGTAACTGAAGTCAACCTAAGAAGCGGAAAATTTCTACCCCCGAGAATGGGTCCAAAGGAAAAAGGAAAGCAGGTGGTTGCTCAGGAAAAGCCAACCCCAGCAGAAGAATTGGCTATTCGGGAAGAAACCGAGGAACATGGTAATAAAGTGGATTATAACGTGCTAGCCCATCTTAAGAAGCTACCAGCCAAACTGAGCATATACAACGCTCTGATCCTGTCAAAGGAGATGAGGGAAACTCTGATCAAGGCTTTACTTGATCCAGAAATTTGCTTAGCTCAAATGGCCGGTAATTCCTTCGACGAGGTTTACTTGTTAAAAGAACAGCGAGGTGTTACCTTCACGGACAATGATCTACTACTTGGAACAGCTGATCACAATCGATCGTTGTACATTTCAGTCACTATTGGAAAGTTTACGCTCTCGAGAGTGTTGGTTGATCTGGGAGCATCAATCAACATAATGAATCTTTGGACGTTGGTATATTTGGAAATTGATGCTTCCGACTTCGAAGCAGGTAAGATGTTACTAAGAGGCTTCAATCAAAAAAGAGAAAGAGCCATTGGATCGATAACACTATTAATGAAGACCGATGATTTGGCAAAGACAACCGCAAAATTCCATATAATTGATTCTGAGACATCATTCAACGCTCTACTGGGTTGGCTATGGATCCATGAAAACTGGATGGTACCATCGTCTCTGCACCAATGCATAAAATATTATGGAGGAGAAAAATGTATCAAAGGTGATTTGCAAACATTCTCCATGCATGAAATCGGAATTCACGAAGATGCAGCTTACTACGCACCTCCGAAGAAAACAATCTTCTCCAAAAATACCATACCAAATGAAGCAAAAGAAGTTCGAGATGATGAAGAACCTGAAATTCTAGTCCAACAGTTACTCACCACTCCATTACGGCGAGATGGTGAAGGTTTCTCCAGAACTCGCACCCGAGGTCGAGACCGGGGACGAGGTCGAGGAAGAAACGGTGGAACAGTTGAACAAAAGAAACCGGTCATCGAAGTTGATTGGGAGAAAAGTTCCGAGGAAGAAGAAATCAAGAAAGAAGCAGCGACAATAAGTCAGAAGAAACCCCAATTCATGATCTCTCTTGAAGATTAAAAGGATGAAGAATACAAATCAATGTACGAGAAGATTAACCACTATGTGCATACTATGACCCTGACCCCGATCTATCCTAATAAGATCGAGGGTATGGTGCTCAAGGAAGTGCATAGTGGTGATACTAAGCCAATCAAATTCTACCGTGGTGCTTCTTCTTCCAAAACTGAAAATGATGTACAATTTGAAGATGTTACTTCTTCTGAATTAATGGAACTACCTTTTGAGTGGTATTCTCCCTGTGTTCAAAATTTAATTCAACGTGGTGTCTTACCTCGATGATGGACAAAAAGTCAATCACAACACTTTGAAAAATTGTGGAATAACGCCAGTCGACCGCCCAATTCAAAACATGTTCTCGGATTCAGCACAGTAGGATCAATTGATGATACGAGATTTTGCTTGGTTGTCACTTGCGAGCATGATGAAGACTGCTTGGAAGCCTCAGATGATCTCGAAGATTTGCAAATCGAAGATGCTCCATCAGAATTTGAAGAAGAAATTAAATCTACAATAGACGAGTTAATGGAAGTTAACTTAGGTACTAGCGAAGAGCCTAGACTGACCTTTGTTAGCTCCTTACTCAATAAAGAAGACTCCGAAAACATGATCAAGCTACTGATGCAATTCAAGGACTGTTTTGCTTAGAGTTAAGATGAAATGACAGGATTAGCTCCAGAGGTGGCAGTTCACAGACTAGGAGTGGATCCCACTGTCGTTCCAGTCAGGCAAGCTTCTAGAAGAATGCGTCTAGAGATTGAACAACAAGTAATAGCTGAAGTTAAGAAGCTAATAGACGCTAAATTTGTCTGTGAAGAACAATATTCGACTTGGTTAGCCAATGTGGTACCAGTCAGAAAGAAGAATGGACGAGATCGAGATCGCGTAGATTTCGGAGATCCGAACAAGGCATGTCCAAAGGATGAATTTCCTCTACCAATTCCAGAACTGATGATCGACATCGCTTCGACACATGAAATCTTCTCTTTCATGGATGGATCATCAGGATACAACCAAATAAAGATGGCACCAGAAGATGAAAAGCTCATAGCCTTCAGAACGCCAATCGGAGTATACTGCTACACAGTGATGCCTTTAAAACTAAAGAAAAGAGGAGCAACATACCAAAGAGCAATGACGAGAATTTTTGATGATCTCAATCACAACCAAGTCGAGTGCTACGTGGATGATGTGGTCATCAAAAGCAAACTGAAAGAAGATCACCTGTATGATTTGAGAATTGTTTTCGAGCGATTAAGACAATATAACCTTAAGATGAATCCCTTGAAATGCGCCTTCGGCGTCACCTCCGAGAAATTCTTAGGATTTGTTGTCCGACATCGTGGAATTGAAATCGATCCGGAAAAGATTAAAGCTATCTTAGAAATGCCACCTCCCAAAACCTTGAAACAACTACGATCCTTTAAGGAAAATTTGCATATCTTCGACGCTTTATCTCGAATTTGTCAGGTAGGTGTCAGTCCTTCTCAGCATTAGTTAAAAAGGATGCCAAATTCGTTTGGGAAGAGAAATGCCAGCGGGCCTTCGAGGACATTAAGCAGTATTTAATGACACCTCCTGTCTTAGCAGCCCCAGTCTTGGGTAGACTGTTGATACTTTATACCGCGGCTTTAGACGACTCTCTCGGAGCCTCGTAGCACTGGGTCAATGACGAGGGAAAAGAAAATGCTCTCTACTACTTAAGTCGTCATTTAATTCCGACGGAAGTAAAGTATCCCTCGATTGAGAAGCATTGTTTGGCCTTGATCTTCGCTGCTCAAAAGTTCAGGCATTACATGCTTTCTCATAAGGTCAACCTTATTTCGAAGTTTAATCCATTGCAATATTTGATGACCCGACCGACGCTTTCTGGCAGACTTGCCAGGTGGTTAATGATACTATTGCAATTCGATATAACTTTCGTTCCTCTTCGTGTCGTAAAGGGATAAGTCCTAGCAGACTTCCTCACAGCACACCCTTGACCGGCAGAATCGCCTCTCAACGACGATTTGCTTGACGAGCAGATAATGAGCCTAGAAGACCCCGACGATCAGCGTTGGGAGTTGTACTTCAACGCAGCATCTTCAGCACAGAGAGATAAAGAATCGCAAACGATAGTGCCCGATAAGGCAGGAATCGGACTAATATTTATAACACCGGAGCGAGGAATGTTAAGATACTCCTACCATCTAACAGAGCCGTGTACGAACAACGAGGCTGAATACAAAGCTCTCATAACTGGACTAGAATTAACCATTCAGATGGGGATAACGGACATCAACATCTACGGGGATTCTCAGTTGATCATTCAACAGGTCGTCGGACAGTACATAATTCTAAAACCAAGACTTGAACAGTACTTCCAGCACACCTTGAAATTGTTAGAGCAGATTCCGAATATAACGATCTACAAGATTCCTAGAAGAGAAAAGGCTCTCGTAGATGCGTTAGCCCACCTTGCAAAGGAATTTGCCTATTTGCAGGATGAATCAGTTGAAGTGTCAGTTCAGGGACGTCAGGTTCTCTCGCAGCTCGACATGGACATGATACACAAGTTAGAAAAAGAAGAAGAATCAATTGCAGCAGTAATAGAAAATGCAGAAGATTGGCGACAGCCATTAATAGACTACTTGCGAACAGGAAACCTATCGGACGATAAGTCATTAGCCCATCAAATCAAGAAAAGAATTCTGTCTTACGCATTAATAAACAATACATTATACAGAAAGTCTTTCGATCAGATGTGGCTAAGGTGCCTGAGCGAGTCCGAGGTTCGTGAAATTGTTAAAGAAGTGCACTCAGGACTTTGTGGCGCTCATCAATCAGGTTCGAAGATGAAGATGAAGATTAAAAGATTAGGGTACTACTGGCCCTCAATGATAACCGACTGCATGAAAGTTGCCAAAAGTTGTCACCAGTGTCAAGTGCATAGAGTGGTCCTACATCAACCTCAAAATGTGCTACATCCGACAATCACGTCGTGGCCATTTGAATGTTGGGGTACAGATATTGTGGCCCCGATAGAACCGCCTTCTTCAAGAGGACATTGCTTCATTCTTGCAGCTACGGATTACTTTTCCAAATGGGCAGAAGCAGTTCCGCTCAGAGAAGTGAAGGCACATCACGTGCTACTGTTCTTCAAGAATCAAGTCGTTTACCGTTTCAGGGTACCGCGCAGGATTATCTCAGATAATGGGTCCGCGTTCAGAAGTACGAAGATCAACAATTTTGTCAGAAGGCAAAGGATTGATTGGCGCTATTCGACGATCTACTACCGAAGAGCGAACGGCCTGGCCGAGGCTTTTAATAAAACTCTCGTCTAAATCTTAAAGAAAACTTTGGACGACAACAAAAGAAATTGGTACGAGAAGTTGTTAGAAGCCTTATGGGCATACAAGACGACCTTCAGAACTCCTACTCGGTCTACACCTTACGCTTTTGTGTACGGGTCTGAGGCCGTCTTACCCTTGGAGGTGCAGCTTCCGTCACTCAGAATTGCAGTTGTGAACAAGATTACTACAGAAGAAAATGCCAAATTACGACTAGAAGAATTTGAAAGCTTGGAAGGGAAACGACTTTCAGCGTAGCAAAATTTGGAACTGTATCAAGCCAAGATGATCCAGGCCCATGATAAATTGGTCCGCCCAAGGACATTCAAAGTTGGTGACTTAGTTCTAGTCCTCAAGAGACCTATTCTTGCACACTGCAAGATAGGGGGTAAATTTGATCCAACTTGGGAGGGGCCATTCATGGTCGAGACAGTCTACTCTGGAGGTTCCTACCAACTGGTGAATTGCCATGAAGAACGACATATGCTTCCAATTAATGGACGATATTTGAAGAAGTATTACGCAACCTGATGTTTCAAAAGATGGACTTTAAAAGTGGAGTCTCATTCCTAGAAACACGGGTAGAGTAATCATTCGTGACTGGGTTCGAACCCAAAATAGAAATGGATGATAAAAAATCATTTACAAAAAAAATGTGTTGAAAAGAAAATATGTGAAATCATAATAATGAAATTTTGATCCCTCTTTTTAAATCATCTCAATCCTGATCTTTCCTCATCTTTTCCTACTCTTATTAAAATTTGAAAAAAAAATAATAATAATAAAAATTTTCCATTAATAAATGATTTTTTTTATTGTTTTTGTTCTTAGTACAGCCCCTGATCCTTTCCTTGTTTTTTGCAAGGAAATGTAGAACGGGCGGTTGGTTCTAAACTTTAAGAATGGCCTGAGTCTAGCACTCGAAGAAAAGAGGATGAAGGATGGGGCCGTGATTGAGATTGATTCTGATTTCACACCGATCGGGCTACATTACGAATAAACTGATTGGACCCCGATTGACCGGGAAGAGTACCATAGCCAGACAGTGATGAAATTGGGTGGCCCAAGTCAACAGTCCACCAGTAAGAAAAGAAAAGCAAACGCCGCTCATGCAACGGGGGAAGACAAGAAAGTTAAGTTCGTGGTTGCTACAGCAGAGTGCAGGCTTTTCAGTGTCATGCCCACAAAAATTCAAGAAGTAAGGAGATCTGTTCTCACTCATACTCAGCGAAGAAACAAGAACCATCGCATACGCAAGATGCTGACCAAGCTGGCAGCGGATCAACAAGAAGAGACAGTTGCTACCATCAAAACAAATACTTCAAAGAAATCGGTTCGTCAGGAACCAGAAAAGAGGAGATCAACTCCAAGAACAGCAGAAAAGATAAAAGAAATCCCAAGAAGAATGGAAACAGAATCAGCGCCTTGACGCCAAGCAGATGTACCAGTTATGAAGAGTCTTGTTGCGAAAGCAACCCCGGAGGATGTCCCGACAGAGACTATCCCCGAGGAGCCAAGAAATGCAAGAGTGCGTGCTGGGGTTGAACCATACATTCCCCAGTACGTCACCAGGCCTCGCCAATTGCAGATAATTCCGGAATACGAGCTGGAAAGGATGCAGAATGTTGAGAAGAAAACTTTTGAATATTTTGAAAGAATTCGAGGCAGGAGGATCAACATCCTAGAAGGCCTCGAACTGCATACAGATGTGTTCTCAGACTACGAACAGTAGCAAATTGTAAACTGCATCGTTGAACTTCAGAAAATGGGTCGAGCTGGCCGCCTAAGGGAAAAGACTATTCGGAACCCGAAGATGGATGCCGGGAAAAGGAAGAGTTACGATTCAATGCGGGTGTTGCTACAACTTCGCGGTAGACAGAAAAGGAAATCCACCAGGGATACTCCGTCGCAGTGAGGTAGATCTGATGCCAAGAATTATTAAGAGAATGGTAAAGAGGATGGTGACATGGAGGGTATTACCCGTGGACTGCATACCCAAAAGCTGCATCATTAATATCTACAAGGAGTGCGACTTCATACCTCCACACATAGACCATCATGACTTCGTCAGACCTTTCTGCACAATGTCTTTTGTTAACCAATGCAATATCATGTTCGGATCTGACCTCCGGATTGCAGACCCTAGAGAATTTCGAGGGCCGGTGGAGATACTACTACCGGTAGGTTCCGTCTTGGTATTAAGAGGAAATGGAGCAGACATAGCAAAACATTGCATTCCAGGAGTGCCTGTTGAGCGGATCTCCGTCACTTTCAGGAGGATGGATGACAGAAAAATGCCTTTCCACTTTCAGCCAGATCCAGAGTTAGAGATCCTTCAGCCTTACGAGCTGTGAGTTACATGGGAGATAGCACACCTCCAATGCACATCCAAATGGCATTTCCTGCTAAGGGTGGCTTGGAAGGTGATGTTATTGTCCATGTAACTTACTATTCAGACATGGATTTCGACAGATGCTTTTAGAAGAATCAACAAGAATCTTACACAATCTGTTTTGGATTTATGTGAATTGTATGAGATGTTGAATTTTTAAGGAAAATATCATCATGTTTTGGATCGAGCTATATGATGTATTTTCAAAAAATTGAAATGGAAACGAATATGTCGTGTATTGCCTTTACCTCTTTTGTACAAATTGACTGGGAAACACCATTAAGTTAAATGAACTTCGAACAAAGAACGAAGGAAAAATAGAAAATAAATAAGAACTCCTTTTAAGAATCTAAATGTCAAAATGAACTCCAAATTAACACTAACTCTAAATAAACAACAAAAATGAAATTGAATCACCAAAACAAACGAAATGAATCTAAATCTCGAATTGAATTCCGATTTGAATTCATCAATTCGAATCTTTCAATTCTTCTTTCGATTGAAATCCATTTGAAACTCTTTTGAACCCTCTTTCGAGTTGATTCTTCCCTACAGAAGACTCAAACCTTAATTCTAAACTTCTAAACTTTTTCTTCATCCTGAAATCCTTTCGACTATCCACGAATTCTTCCCTCTTTTGAGAAGGTTGACTGAATCTACTGACACAGAACCACGAAATTTTCGATTTGATTCTGGTGTCATGGATTCATATCCTTTGCCAAATAATCAAAATTTGATCAACTCTCTTGGGATATGAAACACTTTCATGTCTCATTCAAATCCTCCACTAAACTGAAATTTCCACAAAATCTTCCAAACCAAATCAAATACAAACTCTTGGGATCAGTACCTAAATTCTGGTTCTCTCTTTCGAGACTGGTTCCAAATTCTAGTTCTCTCCTATCGAGGTCAGTACTAAATTTCAACTCTCTTTCCGAGATTGATACCAAATTTCAATTCTCTCTTTTGAGACTGGTACCAAATTCCAGTTCTCTCCTTTTGAGGTCGGTACCAAATTCCGACTCTCTTTCCAAGATTGATACTAAATTTCAATTCTCTCTTTCGAGACTGGTACCAAATTCCAGTTATCTCCTTTCGAGGTCGGTACCAAATTTCGACTCTCTTTCCGAGATTGATACTAAATTTCATTCTCTCTTTCGAGATCGGTACCAAAATTCCGGTTCTCTCCTTTCGAGGTCGGTACAAATTCCGACTCTCTTTCGAGATTGATACCAAATTTCAATTCTCTCTTTCGAGACTGGTACCAAATTCCAGTTCTCTCCTTTCGAGGTCGGTACCAAATTCCAACTCTCTTTCCGAGATTGATATTAAATTTCAATTCTCTCTTTCGAGACTGGTACCAAATTCCAGTTCTCTCCTTTCGAGGTCGGTACCAAATTTCGACTCTCTTTCCGAGATTGATACCAAATTTCAATTCTCTCTTTCAAGACTAGTACCAAATTCCAGTTCTCATTTCGAGATCAGTACCTAAATTCTGATACTCATCCTTTTTAATCAATATTTAAACTCCGACTCTCACCTCGAGGCTGGTACCTAAATTCCAGTTCTCTTTGTAAATCTCGAGGTTGAAACTTAGATTCCAATTCTGATTTCAAATTCAGAATTTTCCTCAATCGATTTTAAATTAAACTTCAATCGAAATTGAAACTCGAAACAAATCGAAATCTAAACTCAACATTAAAACTTGAAATAGAAGATGAAACGAAATCTAAATCAAACTTCTCCAGAACTCGTGATCTGGAATTCACTTCCTTTTCTTTTCCCCAGCGAGAGTTCAGGGATCTTCAATCTTGGAAGTTTACCTCTTACTCCCCAGCGGAAATTTTTTTTTCTGTGCTTCGTTCTAAGTGTGTCGCTTAGACGTCTGTGTTGGTTTTGTTGACCTCTTCGGTCAACGCCAATTTGCGCGATTTGCTTGGTTAGCACACCACACCTTGACCTCATTTTTTATGAGGTCTTTTTCTCTTCTCTCTCCTTAGTACTTAGGATCTAGCCATAGGGCTTCTCCTTGACTATCTTAGAGGACTAGAAATGGGACCCATCACTTAGAAATTCAAACACTTCTTGGCTCCCTTCAAACCCCACAATTTTGATTGTAAACCACCAGGCCATTTGGAGGGTTAAGATCAAATGTGGAGGTTTAAAGGATGAGCTCCTATAGGACTCTTTGGCCTTAGGATTACCCTGGGTGGTCTGGTCCTGGTAAGGGTAAGCTTACACACACCACACTCTCACACACATTCCAAACTCTACAAACTACCTTTAAGCAATTTGACTTCCTAACTCATATAGGTAATTCATATGGATGGTCCTCAACCCCTAAGCCCCTGGCTAAGAGGGTTAGGAACAACATATTGAGTGCCTAAGATGAGTCCTCTCATGGCTCTTATGAGCTTAATATGGCTTCATGGCTCAACCAAAATGATTTCATTTCACTCACACTTGATCAACCTTCATTTTTCCAAAATTTCAATTTTTGACCGCAGGGACCTAAACCCACCAAGCCTACCAAATGCCCTTGAAATTGCCCAAAATTTGCAAATTACCTAAATTACTCAAAATTTCTCTAAACCAATCCGAAACATTTCCCCCCACTAAAATTGATCATCCATGGCCAAATATACCAAAAATTTCAAAAATACCCCATCAATACCCTCCAAATACCCAAAATACCCTTCAAACCAAAAAATTCCAAAAATTCAGAAAATTCCTAGAAAATTTCAAAAAATCCCAAATATTTTCAATTTCATTTTGTTCAACTACACCATAAGCCAATTTTGTCAATTTAGCCCACTTTTACCAAAACCCCCAATTTGGCCTATTTTTAACCTATGTGGACCCAAAGTCCAACCAAACCACTCCAATTGACCTCAATTTTGATCCAATTCAATCCTAAGCTTCAATTTAATATCCCCAATATCAATTTAGACCAAAACCAAACCCAATTTCATCAACATTTGGATCCAATTTCAATTTGGAGCTTAAAGCCCAATTTTGGCCCATGACTTAAACTTAGCCCAAACCAACCCAACTCAACTCCAATTAACCCCAAATCTTTTCCAAAACCTTCCTAACATCGCCACAAACAAAACACTAACATGATTTGCCCCAAATTTGAAACCAAACTCCTCCCAAACCTAACACAAACCAAAAATCCTCAATTTGGCCTAAATCCATCATGAACCCAAATGAGCCCAAATCCCAAAATCAAAGCCCAACCAAAGTTAAAAAACTCTTTTTCACACCCCATAAAAATTTTTCAACATTAATTTTACATCAAACCCAACATTAACCCAACCTTAGTCCAATTTAGCCCAATTTGGCCCATTTTGACCTCATTACTAAAAAGCCCAAATTATACCCATTTCAACTCCAAATGGCATCAAATCTCTTCTAAAGTCCTCATGACACATCCCTAAACTAAACCCAACATTTATTTGACACATCCCCTCACCAATTTTCATCCATCAATTTATTTCAAAACCTAAAAGCCCACTTCCTTAAACCATTTTAAAAGCCCATCCAAAATGATTTCAAAAAGCCCAAGACCTATTCCAAAGCCCACATGAAGTTTCCTCTCATCATCTTTTTAATTGAAATCATCCCTAAGTCCTAAATCAATAATTAAATCATTCCAAATTAAGCCTCATGCCAATTTCCCCTAAACTCATCAAAAATCCCAAAATCCATTTCCATGTAAGTGAGCCAAGCCACTCCTAAGACAAATGGAGCCACTGAGCCATGCACAAGCCACATGAGAGCCATGGAAGCTACTTTACACATCACCAAGCCATTAATGGTAAGAGAGGGGAGCTCTTTCCTAACGTATGATTAAACATTTTAACCTTACCCATGCTTCACCTAAACCCAAAATTAATCTAAATAAGCTTGGATTGAGACTTCTCCACTCAAAACCAACTGACTCACCTGGCTCCCCACAGCACCCAAAGTCCCTTGGTGGGTGCACCTAGCCCAAAAACATGACTTGACCAATTTAAGCCCAAAATGAGCTCTTCCCCATACCATTTAAATCAAACCTATTTACATATGGCCAATACCCATTGCTTGCACCAAACTCAACCCCTGACCCCATTGAGTCAGATGGTGACCTGACCCTGGCCGGACCACCACCCCAGCTACCGGAAAACACCAGGCCGAGAGCACCCATTTGATTAAAAAATTCAAATTGAATTGGCTGAGCTGTCCCATGGCCAATGGTCACTGCAGCTGTTCTTCCCTTACCCTGAGCAGCTGATCCAAGCCTTCAAACCCCCCTGGGAAGCCCTCCAGCCATGTCTATTTAAACCTCACAACCTCTCGGCCAAACAATGGGCTGAACCAAACCTTACGAAAACTCTGCCAAAATCACTCCAGACCCTTCTCCAAACACAGAGCACTTGATCCCCACTGAAATCAAGCCCTAAAACCCCCTCTGTGAGCTCAATTTCTCAGCTCAAAATCCACCTAAAAAACAGGACACTTCATCATTGTGAGTCATTCCTCAAATTGATTGACCCTACACCTTCACAAGACCAAGAGAAGAAGTTCCCCAGCAAAAGCCCCCTCTCTAGGCCAGCCATTTCTTCTATCGGCCAAGCTTTGAAATCGGGCTTGGTGGAAGTCTGGTCTAGACAATTCACCAGGGCCAGAGGCTCCATCCCTAGGCTCCTCTAGCTCCAACGAACGTGCCAAGCCCCTCTGATTGAAGCTTCACTTCTCAGAGCCAAGGTTTGGAACTTATCCTTCCCAAGAGCTTCCAGCGATTCTCCATTTCATTTGAGTTAATTTCAATACATGTTAGCCGTATGGATTTGTAGCTCTCGTTTAGACGAACACATAAGATCAAATTTCATGTAAATTGGTTAAGAAATGAGGGAGATATTAGGGTTTTAGTGTGGACGGCTCTTGGCACACACCAGTCGTAGACGATGACCAGGAACCGTCGGATCGCGCGTGTATCGAATGGACGATCCAGATCGAGCCGGACGAGGAGATGGAACGAGACCGCGGGATGCGTGGCTGCTACTTCAGGTGGCGGCGCTGAATAGAAGCGCGCCGCGTGGGCTTTCGTAGCTGCCAAGGTTGACGCGGTGCTGACTGGGTTAATTAGATCAATAGGGTATTTTTTATTTATTTAAATACCACAACTTCAAAAATTCATATCTTTGTGTAGAAAAATCACAAAAATAAAATAAAAATACCCTCTTGCTCAGTGATAGAGGAGAACAATGTGGAAAAAGAATTAAGTTATTTTGATGAGTATTTTATATTTAATTAATTATTTACTGATTTCAGTATTTTAATTCTCCATGCATTTATACAATTCACCATGGCATGAGACCATAGGGCTTTTGTAGCCTCTGTTCTTGGGAACATTCCTTGAATTTTCCAAGGCCAGAGACCATCTCTGTGGCAAGATATTGATTTTTCAAATTTATATGTCTGTTTTGCCATTTTAATTCCAGTAATTAGCATGTTGCTTAGAAAACTCTAGGAAAATTTAGGGAGGTATCTTATAACCAGAGGACCCTAGGAAAATTTTGGTTTGGTTTAATTCCTTAAGAATAACCCTAATTGGTCTAAATAACCAAAACAGAATTTTATTAATTAGGACTAATTACACATCAAAACTACTTGAAAATAATTCTCCACTGTCACTTAGGATGCAGAGAATCTCACATAAAAATTTGAAGTCAATTGAAAATGATTTAACCCATTAAATGAATTAATTAAGTGACATAGCTATTTTAAAAATTAAAAAATTCATAAAACCCAAAGTATATTTCAAAAATTCACCAAATCGGTTTTGAGACTTCTCTGGTATTAGAGGAGTCTAAGAAAATTAAAATTGGAATTTTCTAAAAATTTTCATTTTTAACCATATTTTTAATATTTTAATAATTAAAAAATAAAAAAAATCACAAAAATTTTAAAAATTATAAAAATATCATATTTTATCTCCTAATCACTTAGGAACAAACCAAATATTTTTCTCAAGTCTATAGGTTAAGATATTGAATTTAAAAGGCTTAAAACAATTTTTAATATTAAAAATGAATTTCCCAACATTTTCACTAAATTAATTCTAATAAATCAAAGAAAAATCAGAAAAATATAAAAAATTATTTCTTTGAACTCCTTGAGGTCAGAGGGACTTAAGAAAAATATAAAATCCATTTTTTAACTTTAATTTTATTTTATAATTAATTAACACTCCAAAACCTAAAATAATTATAATAAATAAAATATAATTCAAAAAATTACCAAAATTAGTCCAAATAGTCCTCTAGTCAATAAGAACATCTCATAATTTTCCTAAGGACAAAAACTTTACTTTGATCATGTTGTTGAATTTTCATTGAAAACCCTCATTTTCTCACTAAAATAAATATATAAATTAAATTAAATTCAGAAAAATTAATTTTTCTCCTCTAGTGTCTTAATTGGCATATGAGTGAAGTGATATAAAAATTTTAAATTTATTTGAGCTTAATTTGATGAGTTATGAAATAAATAAGCCTAAAGGGGCATAAAAGTAATTAAAGACTTTAACCCTAACTAATATTTAGGTCTAATCAAAAAGGGAGGGTAAAATATCTGATCTTAATTTTTTCCATTTGATGATTGAAACTTAAATAATTAAGAGGTAGAAACCCATTAATCATCTTGAAAATATTTAAAGTAAGCCTTCATTAATTAAGTAATTATAATTTTGGAAGAATAATAAAAATTTGGATTATTAAAGTTGGGGATGTGACTTAGGAAGATACCAATTGTTTAATTTGAAATCCCTAAGTAAATTACTATGATAATATTTAACTCTTAATTAAACTGAAGATGATAACTGGAATTATTAATTAAGTAATTAAAAAGAAAATAACCCTTAATTAAATTAAACTTTAAAATATTAAGTGATTTAATAACTTAATTAAATTAAATTAAGAACAGTAAAATTAATTTATCATTTGAAAACAAACCTTAAACAAATTTAAAACTTTAAAACTAATTTAAAATATTAAGATCATTTAAGATATAAAGATTTAATTGAATTAAAACTACTTGAACACTATTCCAAACTTAAATTTATTAATTAAGATTTTATAACTAAACCAAATCACTTTAAATCATCAATTTCCTAAATTAAGGATTGGTAAAAATCTTTAACAAATTAATTTGCCCCAAAAAGATTTCATTATCATAACTCTTAAATGAAGCATCAAGTGAAATGTCACTTTGCTCATAGGATAATCAAACATCCTAGTTCACTGAGCAAGAAGCAAAACTTAACTAAATCTCTTGAATGATTAATTCACCAGTACAATAAAATTCATTTGGACTCAAAATAATCTCAGAAGTATTGAAAAGATGTTTAGGACTCGTCCTAAGCACTTTCTCTATATAATGAGATGTTTTAGAAAAACAACTGAACTTAATTGTTATTTGATGAAAAAAATCATCCTTAACAAAACACAGGAACCTAGACGTCATAGGAAATGACAAGCAATAGGATTAGAATTTTGGTAGACAACCAGAACCTTCCCTTAGCTTTACCTAGGTGTTTCTTGCAAATATATAAATGCTCTAACATGTGGTTTAAGTGTAGCTTGGAATGACGGGAAGACCCTCCAGGTATGCTTTTATTTTATTACAATTTATTTCCCTGCACTGTACTTTATTTTTCTTGCATGTTAAACAAGAGTGTCACACTGCATGAAAACCGAAACCTTTAGGATAGCCACAAAACTGAAACCCAAGACTAAATTAAAAGTCACAACAAGATAAAATTTACCGCCACAACATTTCAAAATATTAAACAACTCAAAATTTAATCACAAACAGAACACAAAACTGCAATTACAACTAAAATTAAAACATCTCATTAGATGATCGGGAATCCCTCGGATGATGTAACCCACGTGTTGCTAACGAGATTTCCCATGGTCTAAATGAAAGTGTGGAACTCATTCAGTTGGGTTTATCAAATTCATTTGGACTAAGTGAATCCGATGAAAATAGCGATGTCGGGATGACAGAACCGTGGGATCTTAATCGGTTCTGCTTAATCAACTTTAAGATTTGTTTTAATTAAAATATTAAGCCATCTCAATTTTCAACCTTTCTAAACCAAAACACTTCTCTCATCTCCTGATTGTCACCTTCTAAAACTAAACCTCAACAACAACAAGGAGCTTGGAGCATTGTGGGCAACTCGGCCATCGTCGTTAGCAAAACTGGAATCTACATCAACAAAACCTTTCTTAGCTTAAATAACAAGCCATAGGATTTTGAGGTAGTTTTCCTAGTGCAACATAAATCCTCAACTCTTCGTTAGGCATTTGCATAATCATATTATGCGAATTAAGCCCTAACCGGTCTTAGGACTCCGAGGTAGTTGTTTGGTATGACATAAACCCTCACATCTTCGAGGCTATTTGTATGATTGTGTCATACGAATATAAGTCCTAATTAATTAAAATTGGCAGGATTAAAACAGTAAACATACTCTTAAATTGAAGCCAAACAATTGGTTAGTTTGGGAAGTTGTCAAGATTCTTCTTGGATCCTCAGCTTCTCCTACTTCTCTTCCTTTGGACTCCTAAAATTAACTGTTCCAAATTTGATCCATTCCCTTTTGAAATTCCAAAATACAATCCTTTGAAAACCTTAAAATTTGAAATTCTTGAGCACAAAACTACTGATCATTATCGAGAGTTTTCTTAAATGATTCCCGTCATTTAAGATGTAATTAACTTTAGGGGCTTGCCCTTATAGGAAACTTTAAGAACCCAGGTAATATAAACCTTGCTTAATTCATTTATACTAAGCAGGGGAACTTGTCGGCTTTTAAAATTGGTTCACAAACTAAACGAATGTCACAAATCTTTTAGTTTATTTAATCGAGCCCCATCATCAAGCAGTGTGTCTATTCCTCGGGATAGATATGCGTTTGTGGTGTGGTGCTCGTTTATATAAACTATTTGGGATGTGAGATTGGTTTGATTTCATATCTTAAAATTTTTAAACTTAAAATATTTTCAAAATCAAATGCTATCTTTTAAATTATATATATATATATATATATATTTAAATTAAATTTAAAATTTAAAATTCGCCGACAATTTCTGTAGGCGACCCCCTTTAAAAACACCAAACCTAAAAAATATGCTGACACCTGCCGCCAAACTTTGAGTGTTATTACTCCATATTATCTCCATCTGAGGGAGATTTGGATATGATCATTGCCTACCTGACTGATAGTACTGGACCCTGAAGATTCAGAATAGAAAAAGGGTAAATTTTTCATCTTCTAAGCTTAATGGTGTTTCCAAGGCATGGCACTACTTTATTTCTGCTCGTCTCCTTCCATCCAATCATCTGAGCGAGGTTACCAAAGATAGAGTGATCCTCAACTACTACATTCAAGAGAAGAAGTTTATTGATGTTGGGAGCATTATTTATGATTCTGTAGAGGCTACTACTCATTCTAGCACTTCTGTTGGACTTGGATTTCCATCTCTGATATATTCTCTGTGTGAAAGTGCTGGAGTAGTTGCTGAGCTTTCTGAGGAAAAGCTCAAGTCGACAAAGCCCATAAGAAGAGAAAGCGTCAGTATCTATGATCGACTTCGAGGTAAGAGTTCTACTATACCTTCTAGTTCATTACCTGTTTCTGGTAGAGCTTCTACTTCTAGACCTTCTACTTCTACTGCTAAGCCACCATCTAGTTTCTGGGAGTCAATGCAAGATCAGTTTATGGAGCAGCAGAATGAGTTATTTCTAACTCATTGTCGAGTAGATACGATCGATAAGAAGATTGATCATCTTTCTGAGTATACACAAAGGAAGAGTGATTACGATGCTGAGTATTCTGAGTCTTTAGTGAGATTCCTGAAGGGTGAGCACGATGTTCAGTTCCCTACTTGTCCCAGACATTCACCATATGTTAATCCGAAGGATACAGAGTTTTCTTTTGATGATGACGATGATGAAGCTACAGATAGTGATTAGTAGTTTGATTTACCTCTAGAGATGTGTTGATTCTATTTTTAGTTTATTTCTTGTTTCTTTTGTTGTTTAGTGTGATGTTATTTCTTAGTGTTGATGTGAACTTTTATGTTGAAACTATTTTTAGATTATCTGATATTTGTTTAAGACTGAAATATGAATGAAGCTTTATAAAAGTTTATTTCTGTTTCAGTCTATTGTTTAGTGTTCATGAATAGTTAGTAATTTTGCATGTTCAAAAATAAAAATAAAAATAAAAATAAAAGAAGAGAAGAAAAGATTTTTTTATAGAAATTAACTCTTGCTCTGCAAAACATTTCTATATATGCTTAATCATTTCTGTTATATTCGTATTAAAGCATGTGTAGAAGTAGAAGTTAGTTTTTCCTTAATACATCATTATTGCACTTAGATTAATTCCTGTTTATTTCTTTCTCTCATGCTTTAGAAAATTTCATGATTCATATTTATACTAAAGTTGAAGTTTGCGGGAAGGGAAAACATTTACCAAATTTAAATATTATTTATCCTTAATGAACTGGTATTTTCTTTAAAAATATATTAATATAACATAAGGAATGAAAAATCTGTTTAAGATTACCTAAATTTTTGAATTTATAAATAATTTAGTAAACTTAACTAAAATTTCAAAAATATTGATTGATTTTAAGAATAAAATTATTTAACTTAAAGAATAATAAGATCAAAATTTTTCTATTTATAGTAAAGAGAATTGTATTTTTGAAATACTAAGGAATCAAGATTATTACTTGAAAAAGAAAAGATTGAAATAAGTTTTGAAAAATAATAAATTATTAATGTCATATTTATTAAGTAAGAATGTATAAGTTTTTGAAAATAAGTTAAGGATCGTGAAGTTCAAAATCATTAACAGGCTATCGAAAATTAATAATCCTCATTTAAAAAAAAAGAAGAGAAAAAGGATTGAAAAACAATCCAAAAGAAAAAAAAAAGAGAAGAAAAAAAAGAGTGTGAGGAGAAGCTTGAGGAAATGCCTAATCAAAAATTGGCTTCACTTGAATTATCTTATAGCAGGAAAACTGATTACATTTTTAACTTAATTTCTATGTAGAAATATTTTCACTAGAAAAATATTTCATAAAAATCTTTTTCTTGTGAATATTTGATGTGACCTTAATATGATAAACTATAATTATTCTTGAAATAAATGAAAAATTAGAAGTCTTATGATTTGGTAGTTAAATGTTCTTTAATTCTTAAAATTAAACTTAATTAGTGAAATTTAGTTAAAGATTTACTAAAATATTTATAAAACCAAAAACTATAAGGAATCTTAAATATATAACTTCATTCCAAATTTTATATATTTTATGTAATTAAAAGGGTTACTTGAGGACAAGTAACGTTTAAGTTTTGGGGAATTTGATCCACTTTAAAAAAACTCATTTTCATGCCTTATTTATGATTCAATTCTTAAGGATATTATGCTTTAATGAAAGATATTTTTATATTTTTGGATGTAGATGATTAAAAAAAAGAGTCCAAGAAGGAAAAAGAAGGAAAAAGGAGCAAAATAGAGCAAAATGGAGCTTATGGAGCAAAATATTGGAATTATTGGCCTGGCGCCAAGGCGCCAAAATCCGGCGCCTAAGCGCCAGTTCGATACAGTCGTAGACAAGATTTTTGAAGACTTTGGGCAGTTATTTTAACGATGTTAAGCGGTTATTAGAGCTTCTAAAAGACTGGAAGTTACTCCTAATATATAGGACATGTGATACAATGCATCTGGACGCAGGGAAATGGTTTTAATCGTGAAGAAGTGTGATCCAAAGTGAAGGGGTGCGAAGACCTGGTCAAAGAGTCCGCCGCCTAGGCGCCAAATTCTGGCGCCTAGGCACGACAGTTACCTTCTCGAAGATACATTGTCTTTGGATGAATTTTGAAGAGGTGCCTTAAGCAACCCCTGGTCAAATTCAGAGCTCTATAAATATAAGCCCATTCTACAGAAAAAATCGCACCTTCTCTCCCCCCTCTAATCTCATCTAGTATTTTAGTTCTCTTCCACATTTAGGGTGCCACTTTCTTTAGTATTTTGAGAGTTTATTTTGAGTGTTTAGTGTGTATTATTGATGTTGAAGTCTTTCATCATTGCATTGGAGTCAGTAGGAGTTAGCGGATCACTTGAAGGAACACTTCAAATAAGTATTTGTACTTTGGTTCAAAGTTTTATAAATATATTTTGTTGTGTGATTTCAATGTGTTTTGAGTAGTTAGTTATCTTTCTCCTTTCAACTATGAAAAGATAATAAAATAATTAAACTTTAGTAGAGAATTTAACTTATAATATTTATAAAAATTGTGATGATATTAATACCTGATCTTAGTTTACTTTTTAAACTGGCCATTTAAATTGTTAAAACCTATTGAAGAATTACGAGACCTATCCGAGACGAGTTCTTAACTAGTAGATATCACATGAATCCTTAGGTAATCGCGAGCTATACGCGGGTTATTTAAGGTGAAGTGCAAATAAATAGGAAGATATGATTTAATGGGCGTAGAATTCATTAGTTTTTAGAGTGACAGACTAAATTCTAATAATTTGGTTTGTAGAAAGGGAACAGGTCACTGGTAGAGCCGACCATAGCCACCCTTGGACATCTAGTAGTGTGAGCCTAGATTAACCCATTCTACTAATAAAACATCCTGAACCGATCTATAGATTAGTCAATGTTCATTGCACTTGGACCAAAGGATAAAGAATAGAAATGCTTCTATTTGGCACAATACCATAATCTAAAATCTCCACAAAAGGTAATTATTCTAAAAATCTTGGATTAGTTGAAAAGGAGAAAGTTGTTTTATTTATACCTACATTAATATTTATTTTAGTATTGCTTACTTACATTTAGTATAAATTTCATTAAATCTAAAATCTAAACTTTAAAAAGAAATAAAAATAAGAAAAATTATTTTTAATTTGAAAAATCTAGAAATATTACTTTATATTCTTAAAAATTTTCCCTATGGGATCGATAACTAGGACTCCACTAGAGCCCTGTATTACTTGATACAATACGTATACTTGCATTTATAATTGTGACTTTACAAAATATAATCTAAATATAAATTCATAAATTCTTTCATAGGTAAAATCACATTAAGTTTTTGGTGCTGATGTTAGTGATTAAATCTTCTATATGTAGTATCAAATTCTCGCATTTGAAAGTATATATAAGCCCCTTTAGGCTAAGTTGCAACACATCAATGCCTATGGAAACTCTTGGGATTTCATTTCTAACTTATAAGTAACTTTTTTGGACTATAATAGTGTGGTTCTAAGGGCAGTCTACTGTGGTTCTAGTGTAGTTTTAGTGAGGGAAAGTGTGTGTTGAGTGTTAGGGATTAGAAGAGAAGAGTGTAGAAGTGAGAATTTGAGAGAGATTCTTCTCTAAGTAGTGATGGAGAAGGAGTAAAGTGAGAGATTGCTTCTTCCTTTCCTCCCAACCTAGCCTTTGAATTATTAACTAAACTTAGGATATGTCAATGTTCTTTTCATGCTTGGAAGAGGGGGTACTCTTTTGAGGGTAAAGAAAAAATTATGCTCCTATTTGGCACAATACCATAGATAATCATTCCATATCATCCAAACATGATATTCTCGTTGCAAGGGAAAGATACTTTTCTTATATATCAAAACCTTTCGAATATATAGCTTAGTGTGTGTCTGTTAGTTAATTCTGATTTAAAGATATTAGAAGTAATCGTAGTTTGCTTAATTGTTACTGCTTTCTGCATCTTATTAGTAGAAGTAAACATTAAACTTTAATTGTAATCTAAGTATTGGAATTCAGTATTACATTATCTATAGTAAGATCTGTTCCTTCCCTGTGGGATCGATAACCAGGACTCCAGTAGAGCCCTGTATTACTTGATACGGTACGTATACTTGCGTTGAATGTGTGGACTTTATAAAATCATTATAAATATATATAAATTTGAGTTCATAAGTTCTGCAATATTAATGTCCAGCCGCATCAAGTTTTTGGCACCATTGCCGGGGAAGAAAGAAGAAAGAAAGTATAAACAGTATCTATTGATAATATTGTAACTGAAAACCTTTACTTTGTAGTGTATACTTGTGTGTGTTTGTTTACTTTTTAAAGTATTTGTGTGATTTTATATGCGTAGTAGTGGATCTATAGGTTTAGTACCTTACGATTCGAAGTTAGAGCGTACTGTTAGAAAAATTAGAAAACAACAAAAACAAATTGAAAATCCTTGTGAAATGGCAAATAATCAAGATAATCAGAAAAATGATATTGGAAATTTGTCAAGACCTTTAAGAGATTATGCTAACCCAACAGCACATGAAATTCAAATAACTATTCAAAATCCTAATGTTGCTGCTAATTCATTTGAACTTAAACCTGCTATTAACCAAATGTTACAAAACAATCAATTTGGAGGAAAACCTAATGAGGATCTGATCCAAGAAAAAATACCTATTTTTATGCCTTGATTTTTATTAAATTTTAAGGATATTATTCTTTAATGAAAGGTATTTTTGTGTTTTTGGATGTAGGTAATACAAAAATGTTCAAGAAGGAGAAAAATATGAAAAAGGGGCAAAAAGGAGCAAAAAGGAGCAAAAATGGAGCCAAAATGCAAAATTATCAAAATTACTGGTCTGGCGCCTAGGCGCCAGAGTCCGGCGCCTAAGCGACAGAGTCCGGCGCCTAAGCGCCAGCTCAATACAGAAAACTGTTAAGTTTTTGACGACTTTTAGGCGGTTATTTTGACTGTGTGAGCGGTTATTGGACCTTCTAGAAGACTGGCAGTTGTTCCTGCTTTATAGGACAAGTGATACAATGTATTTGGACGCTTCAAAATGGTTTTAATCGCGAAGAGGTGTGATCCAAAGTGAAGAGGTGCGAAGAACTGGACGCGGTGTCAGGCGCCTAGGCGCCAGACACACCTTCTAGAAGATTCATTGAATGTGGACACATTTTGAAGAGGTGCCTTGAGGCAACCCTTGAAGCCTATAAATAGGAGGGTATTCCTTTAGAGAAAAACGCCCCATCTATCCCTCCCTATCTAGAGTCCTATCTAGAGAGAGAATTAGAGAGATCATATTAGGGCCACCTTTTTACTTTCCTTCATAAATTAGTGAGTTTATTTTAGAGTTTGTATTCAGAGTTTGAAAGAGTTGGTGCATCTGCAGTTCATTACGCTGTGGAGTCAGTAGAAATCAGAAGTTCAGTAGGAGAAACATCTAAGATAAGTATTTTTATTTTGATTCAAAGTTTATTTATTATGTTTTGTTATTTAATTTCAATGTGTTATGAGTAGTTACTTTACTTTCTCCTTTCAATTATGAAAAGATAAATAAGATAATACAAAATTCATCGGAGAATTAAAAATCATATATTTTCAAAACATTGTGATGATATTAATACCGGTTCTTAATTTACTATTTAAATTGGCCATTTAAATTGTTAAAACTTGTTGAAGAGTTTTGAGACCTAGAAGGAGATGAATTCTTAACTTGTAGATATCACATGAATCCTTGGGTAGTCGAAGGCCTTGTGCGGGTTATTCAAGGTGAAGTGCAAATGAATAGGAAGATATTATATAATGGGCATAGAATTGATAAGTTTTTATAATGACAGACTAAATTCTTGTGATTTGGTTTATATAAAAGGAAAGGGTCACTAGTAGGGCCGACCATAGCCACCTTGGACATCTAGTAGTGTGAGCCTAGATTAACCCATTCTACTAACAATACATCCGGACCTGATCTATAAAGCTAGCCGATGTTCTTTGCACTGGATCGAAAGGGTAAAGAATATGAATGCTTCTACTTGGCACAATACCATAAATTTATAATCTCCACGAATATTATCATTATCTTAGAAAATCATGGATTAATTGAAAGGGAGAAAGTTGCTTTCTTATTGCTATTTACATCAATTATTTTATTTACGCTTTATTATTGCATCTAGTAAATTAAAGATATTTTATTTTTAATTATAAAAGAAATACTATAAAATAAAAATATTTAAAGATCTATAACTCTCTCCTCGTGGGATCGATATCGGGGTCTTTGTTTCAAAGCCCTATGTTACTTGAAACGATACGTATACTTACGTAGAACCCCTAGTGTGTAAATTATTTTCCATAAAATTATATTTATATACACTAGTCGCTATTATTATTTATAACATATATTTTTGAAAGCATTAATTAGTACGTTGATCTTCAGAGGATTTCGGGTCAAGTTTTTGGCGCCGTTGCCGAGGAAGAAGATTTTAGTACGCATATATTTATATCGGGTCAAGTTTTTGGCATCGTTGCCGAGGAGAGCAGAGGCAAAGTTTTAGATTTTAAGTATTTTTATTTTATTCATTTTTTTATTAAAAAAAATTAAAAAAAACATATATATTATAATAATATTTATTTTAATTCTTGCTAATTGGATTTTTATGCATAGTTCTGGATCTGAAGGATTATTACCTTTAGATTCTGAATTAGAAAGAACTGTTAGAAGAATTAAAAAAGGAAAACAAATTCAAAAATTTCAAGAAATGACTAATTTACATAACAATTTACAAAATCTAATTGAAATTAATGATCAAAATGTTTATAAACTATTAAGGGATTATGCTAACCCTACAGTTGATGAACTTCATAGTAGTATTCAAATACCACTGTAGATGCTAATTCTTTTGAGCTTAAACCATCTATTATTCAAATGGTTCAAAACAATCAATTTGGTGGAACACCAAATGAGGATCCAAATTTACACCTTGCTAGTTTTTTAGAACTTTTTGCTACCTTTAAATATAACAATGTTTCTGATGATGCTATTAGGCTTATACTCTTTCCTTTTTCTTTAAGAGATAAAGCAAAGATGTGGCTGAACTCATTAGCAACAGGTTCTATTAAAACACGGGCTGAAATGGCACAAAAATTCCTTGCTAAATATTTTCCTCCTTCTAAAACTACTAAATTAAGAAATGATATTACTTCATTTAGTCAATTTAACGGGGAGACAATTTATGAAACTTGGGAAAGATTTAAAGAACTATTAAGAAAATGTCCTCATCATGCTTTACTTGATTGGTTAATTATTCAAACATTTTATAATGGATTAATTGGATCTTTAAAATCAATTATTGATGCTACTGCTGGAGGTTCTCTAATGTCTAAATCATTTGAAGAAGCTTACACTTTAATTGAAGAAATGACTAACAATAATTTTCAATGGCCTTCTGAAAGGATTAATCCTAAAAGAATGGCAAGTATTCATGATAATGAAGCCTTTTCTATTTTAGCTTCACAAGTATCAGCAATGTCTAAGAAATTAGATAGTTTTGCTATTAATATATCACATAATAACTCTGCTAATATTGAAGATTCTCAAACTATTGAAACTTTACAAGCTATTGCTAGTAAAAATAATCCTTATTCAAATTATTATAATATTGGATGAAAAAATCATCCTAATTTTAACTGGAATAATTCACAACAATGGGGTAATAATCAATCTCATCCCACTGGAAATTGGAATAATCAAGTTAATTCAAACTATAAACCACCTGGATTTAACAATCAACAAAAAAAGCTATCTATAGAAGAATTAATTTTACAACTAAGTAATCAATTACAAAATCAAAACACTACTATTCGTAATATTGAGAATCAAATGGGACAAATCGCTAATTTAATTAATTATAGACCCCCAAGAACACTTCCTAGTATTGTTGAAATTAATCCAAAAGAAACTGGAAAAGAACATGAACATGTTAAAGCTGTACAACTTAGAAGTGGAAAGGAATTAAAAGAAAGAATGCAAAATGAAATTGAAAATGAGATTGAGGTTGAAGAGATTGAAAAATCTAAAGAAACTCCTTCTCCTAATAAAGATCAAACTGATATTTCTATTAATATGGAAGTTGAAAAACCACCACTACTTTTTCCTCAAAGACTTAAATAGCAGAAGCTTGATCATCAATTTTCTAAGTTCTTTGAAATTTTTAAGAAACTTACTATAAACATACATTTTGCTGAAGCTTTGGAACAGATGCCAACTTATGCAAAATTTATGAAAGATATTTTAAGTAAGAAATGAAGATTTGAAGCTTTTGAAACTATTGCATTAAATGAAGAATGTAGTGCAATAATTCAAAAGAAATTACCTCAAAAACTTAAAGATCCTGGAAGTTTTACTATACCTTATGCTATTGGAGAAAAGTTTTGTGGAAAAGCTTTATGCGATTTAGGAGCAAGTATTAATCTCATGCCATTTTCTATTTTTCGAAGGTTGAATTTAGGAGAGATTACTCCCACCACTGTAACCCTTCGATTAGTGATAGATCTATCACTTACCCTAAAGGAGTTATAGAGGATGTTCTTGTTAAAGTAGATAAATTTATCTTCCCTGTAGATTTCATTGTACTTGATATGGAAGAAGATAAAGAAATACCTATTATTTTAGGGAGACCTATTCTAGCGACCAGACGAGCTATGATTGATGTACAAAAAGGAGAATTAACCATGAGAGTTAATGATCAAGAGATTAAATTTAATGTCCTTAAATCAATGAAGTACCCTGACAAAGAAAAATGTTATCGAATGGATATAATTGATTATTTATTTGAGAAACATTATCAAGAAAAATGTAAAGTCATTTCTGAAGAAAATTTTGAATTATTAACCGATGAAGATGAAGAACTAAAAGAAGAAGAAACTCATTATATTAAAGATAATTGGGAAACTTTGGACATAACTCAAAATGATATACTTTTACCCTCAATTAAAAAGCCCTCGAACTGGAATTAAAAATGTTACCTTCACATTTAAAGTATGCATTTACGGGAAATTCATTAACTTTAATCGTTATTATTTCTTTCGAGCTAAGTAAAGATCAAGAAGAAAAATTGATAGGAGAGTTAAAGAATTATAAGAAAGCATTTGGTTGGACAATTGCTGACATAAAAGGAATAAGCCGGTCCATTTGTATGCATAGAATTTTAATGGAAGAAAATTTTAAACATACTATTGAACCGCAAAGAAGATTAAATCCTATCATGAAAGAGGTTGTTAAAAAAGAAATTGTTAAATGGTTGATGCTGGTATTATTTATCCTATTTCGGATAGCCAATGGGTAAGTCCTATTCATTGTGTTCCGAAGAAAGGAGGAGTAACTGTCATTGTCAATGATAAAAATGAACTAATTCCTATAAGACAAGTTAATGGATGGTGAATTTGTATTAATTATAGGAAATTAAATGACGCCACTAGAAAGGATCATTTTCCTTTACATTTCTTGGATCAAATGCTTGATAAATTAGCTGGACACTCATATTTATGTTTTCTGGATGGATATTCTGGTTATCATCAATTACCTGTCACTTCTGAGGACCAAGAGAAAACAACATTTACAAGTCCTTATGGAACATTTGCCTTTAGAAGAATCCCTTTTGGTTTATGTAATGCACCTGCAACTTTTCAAAGATGTATGATGTCAATATTTTGTGATTTGATTGAAAAAGGAATTGAAATATTCATGGACGATTTTTTAGTTTTTGGAACTTCTTTCGAATCTTGTTTGGAAAATATTTTCAAAATTCTGAAAAGATGTGAAGAAACAAACTTAGTTCTTAACTGGGAAAAATGTCAATTCATGGTCACAGAAGGCATTGTACTTGGTCACAAAGTTTCACAAAAAGGGATGGAAGTTGATCAAGCAAAAGTGAAAATTATTGCTTGAATTACAACCACCTACTACTCATTATCGATGTGAGAAGTTTTCTAGGTCATGCTGGATTTTATAGAAGATATATAAAGGATTTTTCTAAAATTGCTAAACCTCTTTGTCATTTATTAGAAAAAGATGCTAAATTTGAATTTAACAAAGACTGTGTTAATTCTTTTAATATTTTAAAAGAAAAATTAATTCATCGCACTTATCATTGTTGCACCTAATTGGAATAAATCTTTTGAATTAATGTGCGATGCAAGTGATTTTGCAATTGGAGCCGTATTGGGACAAAAATATGAGAAAATTTTCAAATTTATATATTATGCTTAGTAAAACTCTTATTGAAATTCAAAGAAATTACACTACTACTGAGAAAGAGCTTCTAGTTATAGTATATGTCTTTGATAAATTTAGACCTTATCTTCTTGGTACTAAATGCATAGATCATACTAATCATTCCGCTATTAAATATCTAATGTCAAAAAAGGAAGCTAAACCTAAACTGATAAGATGGGTTTTACTTCTACAAGAATTTGATTTTCAAATAGTGGATAGAAAAGGAACGGACAACTAAATTGCTGATCATTTATCTAGAATTAAGAATGATGTTATTACTGAAGATAACATAAATGACAAATTTCTAGATGAACATTTATATGTTATTCAAGGATACCAAACACCTTGGTATGCAGATATAGTTAACTATTTAGTTAGCAATATTCTACCTTATGGATTCGATGAAAAATTTATTAAGAAATTTAAAAATGATGCTAAATATTATATTTGGGAAGATCCTCATTTAATTAAATTAGGAAGAGATTCTATAATTCGAAGATGCGTACCTTATGAAGAAACTTTTGCTATTATTCAAAAATGTCATGATTCCGATTTTGGAGGACACTTTGGAATAGATAAAACTGCATTTAAAATTTTAAATTCAGGATTTTATTAGCCTACTTTATTCAGCGATGTGAGACATTATGTTAAAACATGTGATCGATGTCAAAGAATAGGAAATATATCCAAGAAAGATGAAATGTCTTTAAACTATATATTGGAAGTTGAAATTTTTGATATATGGGGTTTAGACTTTATGGGACCATTTGTACCATCATCTGAAAAAATTTATATTTTATTAGCAGTTGATTATGTTTCAAAGTGTATTAAAGCTGTAGCTTTGCCTAACTGTGACTCCAAAAGTGTATCTAAATTTTTCAAGAAGATGATTATTTTCAAGATTTGGAATGCAAAAATTTGGAAATATAATAATTCAATCATTACTGCAAAAATTTGGAATCAAACATAAAATTGCAACTGCATATCACCCACAAAAAAGTGGAATGACTGAAGTATCAAATAGAGAAATTAAAAGAATTTTAGAGAAGACTGTTAATCCTAAAAGAATTGATTGGGTTGATAGACTTGATTCTGCATTATAGGCTTATAGAACAGCTTATAAGACACCAATCGGAATGTCACCTTACCGGTTAGTTTTTGGAAAACACTGTCACTTACTTGTTGAACTTGAACATAAACTTATTGGGCGATAAAGTAGTTTAATTCTGATTTGAATACTGTAGGAGAAAAACGATTATTGCAATTAAATGAGATGGATGAAATAAGAAATGAAGCATATGATAATGCAAAAAATTTATAAAGAGAAAATGAAGGTATTAAATGATAAAAAGATTTCAGGAAAAATATTTGAGCCTGGACAAGAAGTATTACTATTTAATACTCGTGTAAGTCTTTTTCTTGGAAAATTGAGATCAAAATGGATAGGACCATATATAATTGAAAAAGAATTCCAATATGGAGCTGTCGATATTAAAGACCCCAAAACGGGAAAAATTTTTAAAGTTAATGGATTAAGATTTAAGCCTTATTTGGGAGACATTAAAAAGATTTATAAAAAGGCTTATGAATTAAGTCAACCTGATTAAAGAATTACTTAGGTCGGGCTGACGACGTTAAACCAAGCGCTTAATGGGAGGCAACCCATAGATTTTATTTTTAGTGTGTTTTTACATTTTTAATGTATGATTATGCCTCAGTCTTGACTAATTTTTTATAACTTCAGAAAATTAAAAATTATCTTGAATTATATAAAGTTTTGACTTTGGATCACTCCATTTCAAATGTGAGTAAAAAGGAGATCAAGTTAACCTTCATTGAAATTATGTATAATTGTGTTATTGAGATTGTTCTGATCTTACCATTATAATTTACCTATTTTTGGAGAACGAAACCTTGAAATTTGACGTTAGGTGAAACGGAGTCGAACATGGTTCCGGCGCCTAGGCGCCAGAATTTGGTGCCTAAGCGCCAGAATAGGCTGTGTGTCGATGGGTCCGGCGCCTAGGCGCTAGATTTGGCGCCTAAGCACCACGGTTACTGGGTCGTGTAAAAACTGAAAACTTTCAGTTTTTCACACGATTTTCACCTTTAAATTAACCCATCTTCATCCCCAATCCCTAAGAAACCAATATTTCGACCCATACACTCCATTCTTGAGAGATTAGAGAGAATTTTTGAAGAAATGGAGAGGAGAAATCTTGGAGAAGAGGCTAAAGGCAAAGGTCCAAAAGATCCTCAACCCTACTTCAATGGTTTCATCGCTATAAGTTTGGAGAAAATTTCTAGTCGTCTTAATAAATTTGAAGTGGATTTCAAAAGCATTGGAGATCGCCTCCATGAGATGTATCATCAGATTGAACATTCGGAATGGCAAGTGAAACTCCAATTTGATTATCTAGCGGCTTATCAAGATGCTCAAGTGGAGATGTATGCGAAGAACAATTGGATCGACGAGAAAACGGCTACGGATTTTCCAGGAGCGTTAGTATTCTTCCTTAGTAGCCCAAGCAATCTTCATTGTGAAGATAATGGAAATTAGATAGTGATTTGGTGAGATCGTGATTTATCTAGTGAGTCGTTATATCGATTTAGTGAATCGATTGTGTTGTTTGTGTATTTGCTTTCATGTTCAATGTGTGTTGTATTTGTTTTCAAATTGTGTTGTTTGATTGTGTGTTAGGACTTGAATCATTATATTATACTTATCTGAAGTGTATTGAGCCAATATTGAAGATTATAAAAGGAAATTAGAGAAGTTTGATTTAAACCTTGTGTTTGATTGGTGGATTTAATATTTAATTTTTAAAAATTTTTGGAAAATGTTTTGGAAGTTAGAAACTGAAGCCTTACTCAAATATGAGTAATTGGAAGTTGAATTTATGAATTTTGGTGGAAAATAAAACTTTTAGAGTGATTTTTGTGAAAGGCAAGTCTGGCGCCTAGGCGCCAGAATTCGGCGTCCAAGCGCCGGTTCGGCCTGCTTACCCGAAAAACACCATATAAACCCCATTAGCCATGGATGACGCCTAAGCTTCATCTCCTTCCCCATTTTCACGAAAATACACCTCTTATATCCAATTTGAGGTCAAAACATCAAGTTTTTGGGCGCGAAATCACTTGATTTCTTCGTCTCGACGTCAGATCTACACTCTAATCCATTTATTTTCGATTTTCACCATAGTTTTTCCTTTGTTTTGCTAAAAACCAAAATTTTGAGAAAATTTTTTATTTTTAGGTATTCTATTTGAATTTTTAAACTTATTTTAAGTTTCTTAAACTTAAAAATAATTTAAATATTTTATTCCTAAATTTGTTCTTGTTTTCTTTCACGTTTAGATGGCACCGAAATCTAAGCGAGGGAAGGGACGAGAAAATTTTAACAGTAGAAAGTTTACGACTGCGGCAGAGCATTTTCGATATCACAAATTTGCGACGTTGAGAAAGTTTATCTCGGAGAGAAGCTTTTACAATCTATGTGAAATGATTGAGAACACAATCGTTGCGCACAACTGGCAACGATTTTGTTATTTCACTGTTGTTGTTGTTATTCCAGTCGTTCGTGAATTTTATGCTAACTTTTTAGATGTGGAAGACTACGAAGTATTCGTCAAAGGTATTGGAATAGGATTTACTCCAGAGACGATCAAAGTGTTTTATGGACTGCCACCTACCATCGAGTCACACTATTCTAGATTATCTCCATCTAAGGGAGATCTTGAGATGATTATTGCTTATTTGACTGACGGCACTGGAGCCTGGAAGATCTGAAATGAAAAATGGGTAAACTTCAAATCTTCTAAGCTAAATGGTGTTTCAAAGACTTGGCATTATTTTATTTCTACTAGACTTCTACCTTCCAACCACTTGAGTGAAGTCACCAGAGATCGAGCTATCTTAAACTACTGCATTCAAGAGAGGAAGTCGATAGATGTTGGCAGTATTATCTATGATTCTGTGGATTCTACTGCTAGATCCAGCACTTATGTGGGACTGGGATTCCCATCTTTGATCTATTCTTTATGTGTTATCAATGGATTCACTGCTAATATTTCTGAGGAGAAGCTGAAGTCTACCAAGCCAATTGGGCAGGAGAGTGTTAGTATCTATGATCATCTTCGAGGGAAGAGATCAACTGCTCCTTCTACTTCTGCACACACTTCAGGTAGACCTTCTACTTCCGGACCTTCTACTTCTACTACTCGAGCCACCATCTAGTTTTTGGGAATCGATGCATGATCGGTTTCTAGAGCAAGACGGCATGAGTTATTTCAAACTCTCTGCAGAGTTGATTCTATTGATAAGAAAATTGATCATTTATCTGAGTATACCCAGAGGAAGAGTAGTTACGATGCTGAGTATGATGAAGCTCTCGTTAGATTCATGAAGGGAGAGCATGATGTTCAGCTTCCTACCTTTCCTAGTTTCTCACCATATGTTGATCCTAAGGATGTTGAGTTTTCTTTTGGTGATGATGATGATGCTGAGGCTACAGACAGCGATTAGTGGCCTGATTTACCTCTGAATTGTGCTAAGTCTGTTGTTAGTTTAGTTTGTTTGCTAGTATTGATTGTCGTTGTTGTTTGCTAGTTTAGATTTGTTTATGTACTTTGTGTGGATTGTTGGATGTTAAGACTGTTGTTAAAGTATTTTTAGTGTATTGTGTTTAAGATTGAAATTTGGATAAATTTATATTTATTTCTGTTTCAACCTACGGTTTAGTAGTTAGTATTGTTGTTCTGTTTTTGTTATTATAAGTAGTATATTCATTTAATAATTACCAATGATGTGCGGCTTATTTTTAGGGTTGAGTGTTTTATTTGGAAAAGGGGGTCGCCTACAGAAATTGTCGACGAATTTTAAATTTAATTTAAATATATATATATGATTTGGAAAGTAGTATTTTGATTTTGAAAATAATTTTTAAATTTGAAGTTTTTAAGATATGAAATCAAACTGATCTCACATCCCGAATAGTTTACATAAACGAGCACCGCACCACAAACCGTGTATCTATCCCGAAGAATAGACACACTTCGCTTGATAATGGGGCTCGATTAGATAAACTAGAAAGGTTTGTGACATCCGTTTGGTCTGCGAACCAATTTTATAAGCCGACAAATTTCCCTATTTAATATGAAAACATTAAACGGGGTTTATATTACTCAGGTTCTTAAAATTCCCTATAAGGGCAAGCCCCTATAGTTAATTACATCTTAAGTGATGGGAATCACCTAAGAAAACTCTCGATAATAATCAGTAGTTCTGCTCTCAAGAATTTCAAAGTTTAAGTTTTCAAGGGATTGAATTTTGGAAATTCAATAGGGAATGGATCAAATTTGGAACATTATATCTTGGGAATTCAAAGGGAGAAAGGTAGGAGAAATCACAGATTCGAAGCGAACTTCGGTAATTTCCCGACTATCCTATTTGTTTGGCTTGGATTTAGGAAAGTCCTATTGTTTATTTATTGTTTTGATCTTGCCAATTTTAATTAATTAGGACTTATATTTGTATGATAAAATCATACAAATAGCCCCGAAGATGTGAGGGTTTATGTCGTACCAAACGACTACCCCAGAGTCCTAAGACCGGTTAGGGCTTAATTTACATGACATGATCATGCAAATGCCTAACGAAGAGTTGAGGATTTATGTTGCACTAGGCAAACTACCTCGAAGTCCTATGGCTTGGTTATTTAATTCTAAGGAAAGTTTCGTCGAAGTAGACTCGAGTTTTGCCGATGACGATGGCCGTGCTCGCCCATCATGCTCCGAGCTCCTTGTTGTTGCAGAGGTTTAGTTTTAGAAATCATAAATCAGGAGATGAGAGAAGTGTTCTGGTTTAGAGAAGTCTTAAAATCCATGTGTTTTTAGTGTTTTAGTTAAAACAAATCTTAAAGTTGATTATAACAACACCGGTTAAGATCCCACGGTTCCATCCTTCCGGCATCGTTATTTTTATCGGATTCACTTAGTCCAGATGAATTTGCTAAACTCAACCGAATGAGTTCCACACTTTCATTTAGACCGTGGGAAATCCCGTTAGCAACACGTAGGTTACATCATCCGAGGTATTCCCGATCATCCAACAAGACGTTTTAATTTAGTTGTAGTTGTAGTTTTATTGTTCGTTTGTGATTAAATTTTGAGTTGTTTTATATTTTGAAATGTTGTGGCGGTGAATTTTATCTTGCAATGACTTTTAATTTAGTTTTAGTTTCAGTTTTAGGGACTATCCTAAAGGTGTAGGTTTTCATGCAACAGTTGTTTATCTGTCGGCATATTTTTAGGTTGGGGTGTTTTGTTTTGAAAAGAGGTCGCCTACAGAAATTGTGCGGCTTATTTTAGGTTTAGTTTAAATAAATAATTTGAAAAGTAATATTTGATTTTGAAAATAATTTTAAATTTGAAAATTTTAAGATATGAAATCAAACTGATCTCACATCCCGAATAGTTTATGTAAACGAGCACCGCACCACAAACCATGTATCTATCCCGAAGAATAGACACATAGCTTAATGATGGGGCTCGATTAAATAAACTAGAAGATTTGTGACATCCGTTTGGTCTGCGAACCAATTTTATAAGCCGACAAATTCCCCGTTTAATATGAAAACATTAAACGGGGTTTATATTACTCGGGTTCTTAAAATTCCCTATAAGGGCAAGCCCCTATAGTTAATTACATCTTAAGTGACGGGAATCACCTAAGAAAACTCTCGATAATAATCAGTAGTTCTGCTCTCAAGAATTTCAAAGTTTAAGTTTTCGAGGGATTGAATTTTAGAATTTCAATAGGGAATGGATCAAGTTTGGAACATTTTGTTTTGGGAATTCAAAGGAAGAAAGGTAGGAGAAATCACAGATTCGAAGCGAACTTCGGTAATTTCCCGACTATCCTATTGTTTGGTTTGAATTTAGGAAAGTCCTAATGTTTATTTAATATTTTGATCTTGCCAATTTTAATTAGTTAGGACTTATATTTGTATGATAAAATTATACAAATAGCCTAGAAGATGTGAGGGTTTATGTCATATCGGATGACTACCTCGGAGTCCTAAGACCGATTAGGGCTTAATTTACATGACATGATCATGCAAATGCCTGACGAAGAGTTGAGGATTTATGTTGCACTAGGCAAGCTACCTCGAAGTCCTATGGCTTGGTTATTTAGTTCTAAGGAAAGTTTTGCTGAAGTAGACCCGAGTTTTACTGATGACGATGGTCGTGCTGCCCACCATGCTCCGAGCTCCTTGTTGTTGCAGAGGTTTAGTTTTAGAAGTCATAAATCAGGAGATGAGAGAAGTGTTCTGGTTTAGAGAAGTCTTAAAATCCAAGTGTTTTTTAGTGTTTTAATTAAAACAAATCTTAAAGTTGATTATAACAACACCGGTTAAGATCCCACGGTTCCATCCTTCCGGCATCGTTATTTTTATCGGATTCACTTAGTCCAGATGAATTTGCTAAACTCAACTGAATGAGTTCCACACTTTCATTTAGACCGTGGGAAATCCCGTTAGCAACACGTAGGTTACATCATCCGAGGTATTCCCGATCATCCAACAAGACGTTTTAATTTAGTTGTAGTTGTAGTTTAAGACGAATCTTAAGACATCTTTTCAATATTTCTAGGATTATTCTAAGTCCAAGTGAATTTAATTATACAAATGAATTAATCGTCCGGGAGTTTAAGTTTTGTTATCTTGCTCAGTGAACTAGGACATTTGAATATCCTATAAGTGAAGCAACACTTCTTTTAACACTCCTTTTAAGAGTTATGACATCACGAGCTTTCGAGGGCAAATGGATGTTTAAGTGGTTCATGATTTAATTTTAGTTAATGGATTTAAGTTTGGAATAGTGTTCAAGTTGTTTTAGATTTACTTTTGAATTCTTTATGTCTTAAGTGATGTTATATTTAATTCAATTTAATTTCATTTAATTTAATTTAATTTGACTTAATTTTAATTTAATGTGGTTTAATTTAATTTAACTTAACTTAATTTAATATAATATGATTTAGCTTAATTTAATTTAATTTAATTTAATTTAATTTGATTTAGTTTTAATTTAATTTAATTTAATTTAATTTAATTTAATTTAATTTAATTTAATTTAATTTAATTTAATTTAATTTAATTTAATTTAATTTAATTTAATTTAATTTAATTTAATTTAAGTTTGATTTAATTTAATTTAATTTAATTTGTTTTAATTTAATTTAATTTAATATGTTTCAATTTAATTTAATTTAATTTAATTTAATTCAATTTTTTAATTTTAATTTAATATTTTATTTTAAAAGGGTTTGATTTAAATAATTTAACTTTAATTTAATTCAATAATTAAGTCTTTTAGCATTTTAAATCTTAAGTTTGAATTATCATTTTAATTAGGAATTAAATATTATTGAGATGATTAATTTAGGGATTCTTAAATTAAAGAACAAATCTCTTCCTAATAATATCCCTATTTTAATAATTCAAAATTTATTATTCTTCCCAAATTTAATTAATTATTTTAATTAAAGTTCATTTCAATTATTTTGAATTGTTTAATAGGTTCCTACCCTTTAATTATTTAAATTTCAATCATCCAAATCAGATTAAGATCAAATATTTTACTTGTTTCATTTTATTAAGCCTAAAGTTTTAATTAAGGGTTAAAATTTTAATTACCATTTTGCCCTTCAAGCTTAATAATTTCATAACTCACTAAATTGAGCTCAAATGAATTTGAAATTTTTATGTGACTTCACTCATATGTCAATAAAGACATTAGAGGAGAAAATGTGATTTTTCTGTATTTAATTTATTTATGTAATTATTTTTAGTGGAAAATAAGGATTTTCAAGGAAAATTTAATAATATGACCAAGGAAAAGCTTCTGTCCATAAGAAAATTATGGGACATTCCTAATGACCAGAGGACCACTTGGACCAAGTTTGGTGATTTTTTGAATTATATTATTTTTATTATAATTATTTTGAATTTTGGAGTATTAATTAATTTAAAAATAAAATAAAGTTTAAAAAATGAATTTTATATTTTTTAAAAATCTCACTGATATCAAGGAAATCAGAGAATCAATTTTTATAATTTTTTGATTTTTTTTTGATTTATTAGAATTATTTTAATGGAAATACTAGGAAATACATTTTTTTTATTTTAAAATTACCCTAGGGCTTTAAAATTTAATAACTCATCATAGAGACCTAGGAAAAATATGGGGTTTGTTCCTAAGTGATTAAAATTCAAAATGTGACATTTTGGTGAATTTTATTATTTTTATGATTTTCATTATTTTATTAATTATTAAAATATTAAAATAATACAAAAAATCAACTTTTTTAGAAAATTAAAATTTTAATTTTCTTAAATTCCCCTAATATCAGAGAGGCTCCAAAACCAATTTAGTGAATTTTTGAAAAGTATTTTGAAAGTTATGAATTTTCAAAGTTTAAATTGGCTAAATGGCTTAATCAACCCATTTAGTAGAGGCTAACCAAGTCCAATTGACTTCAAACTTTTATGGTGGGTTCCTCCGATCCTAAAGGTCAGTGGAGAATTGATTTCAAGTCAATTTGATGTATTATTAGCTCTAATTAATTAAAGACCTATTTAGGGTGTTTAAGCCAATTAGGGTCATTCCAAGTGAATTAGTTCAAAACCTATTTTTCCTAGGGTACTCTGGTCATAAGAAACATCACCAAATTTTCCTAGAATTTATTTCACAACATGCTAATTACTGGATTTAAAATACTCAAAACAGTAACATGAATTTGAAAAATCAATAACTTCTCATAGGGATAGCCTACGACTTTTGAAAATTCAGGGAATGTTCCCAAATTCGGAGGCTTAAAAGCCCTATGGTCTCATGCCATGGTGAATTTCCTATATGCATGGAGAATTAAAACAATGCGAGAGGGTAAATAAATCATTAAAAATAAAATACTTAATGAAATTAAATGATTTCTTTTCCACATTATTCTCCTCCGTTCACTCGAGCAAGAGGGTATTTTTATTTTATTTTTCTGATTTTTTTACACAAAGTTATGCATTTTTGAAGTTTAGGGAATTAAATAAATCAGAAAATCCCTATTTTTCTACTTAACCGAGTCGGCGCCGCGTCAACCTTAGCATCTCCGAAGGGCCACGAGTCGTCTCCTGATTCGGCGCCGCCATCTGACTCAACGCTCCAGGGGCCCGCGGTTCATGCACCATTGCGCTGTCCGGCTCGATCCAGACCGTCCGCTCGATACACGCTCGATCCGACGGCTCCCAGTCATCGTCTACGACTGGTGTGCACCCGTGACCGTCAACCTTCTAGCCCTAATTTCTCACTCGATTCTCAACGGATTTTCATGTTCTTATGCTCTATGGATTCCTCTTGAGGAGACGAACACATCCATACGGTAAACATGTATTTAAATTGACTCAAATTAAATGGAGAATCTCTGTAAGCTCGGGAAGAAGAGTGAGTTCATACCTTTGCTCAGATAAGTGAAGCTTCGATCTGAGAGTTGTGTCACCTTCGATTGGATCCCAGCAAGCTCCAGATGAAGTCTCTCGGTCCAGTGAATTGCTAGGTATGATTTCGACCAAGCCCGATCACAAAGCTTGGAGGTCGGAACAAATGGGTGGCCCGGGGATGGGGCTTTCGGTGGGAAACTTCTCCTCTTGGTACTGGTGAAGGTGTAGGACCAGTCGATTTGAAGATTGATCCATCGTGAAGAAGTGTCTCGGTTTTTGGGCTAAAGTTTGAGCTCGAAATTGAGCTCGGTCGGAGGGAATTGGGGTCGGAATTCAGTGGGGATCAAATGCTCTATGTGTGGGGAGTAGTCTGGAACAATTTTGGCAGAGTTTCCTTAAGGTTTGTTTCAGCACCTTTCATGGCCGAGAAGGGATGGTGTTTAAATAGAGGTGGCTGGAGAGCCTCACAGGGATGGCCAAGGGTTGGGATCAGCTGCTCTTGGCAAGAGAAGAACAGCTACAATGGCCACTGGGGATGGGGCGGCTCGGCGAGTGAGAATTCCAAGTTTGGGCTCACATGTGAGCTCTCGGCTCGGTGGTTTCCGTGAGCTGTGGTGGTCGGCCGGCCAGGGTCGAGTCACCCTCGAGGTCGGGTGGGTCGGGGCTGGAGGTTGGTGCGATCAATTGTGCCTTGCCATGTGTAAAGGGGGTGGCTTGGAATGGAATGGGGAAGAGGCCATTTTGGCTTGGTTTGGGTCAACCCATGTGTTTGGGTTGGGTTCACCTCCCCATGACTCGGTTTTAAGCTCGAGAGAATAAGTTAGGTCAGGCTGGTCGAAGGTGGTGAGGTCTCTTTCTAAGAATATTTAGATTAAATTTGGGTTAAGGGGAATCATGGTTAAGGCTAATGACTTTAGGAGATTAAGGAAAGAGTCTCCTCCTTTTGCCCAAAATGGCATGGTGACATGTAAAGGGCTTTCATGGCTTCCATGTGGCTCATGCATGGCTTCATGGCTTGCCTTTGGCTTGGGGAAAAGCTAAGTCAATTTCATGAAAAAGGGTTTTGTGAACTTTGGCATGTTAATGGGAATTGGCATATGGCTTGATTTGGAACCATTTGATGATTGATTTGAACTTAGGGATGATTTTAATTGAAGTCATGATGAAGAAAAGTGTCATATGGGCTTTAGCATGAAGTTTGGGCTTTTGAATTTGAAGGAAGTGGGCTTTTAGGAAGGTTTAAAGGAAGTGGGCTTTTTGAATTTTAAAATGGACTTTAGGATGAAATTTTGGTAAAGGCTTGGGCCAAATAATTGTTGGGTTTGGTTTAGGGATGTTTCATGAGTGATTTGGAATAAATTTGAGGTGGTTTGGGTTTGAATTGGGTTGGATTTGGGTTTATTTGGTAAATGGGCCAATGTAGGTCAAATTGGGCTAACTTGGGCCAATGTTGGGCTAGGGTTGAAATTGATGTAAAATAAATGTTGGGAAATGTTTATGGGAGTGTTTCAAAGAGGTTTTGGCTTTGGTTGGGTTTTGATTTTGAGGTTTGGGTTTATTTGGCTTAGGTTTGGGTTTAGGTCAAAATTGGGCTTTTTGATTTTAGGTTGAATTTGAGTGGGGTTTGGGTCTAAATTTTGGGCAAATCATGTTAGTTTTTTGTTTATGGGGATGTTAAGGAAGGTTTAGAAAAGATTTAGGGTTAATTGGAGTTGAATTGGGTTAGTTTGGGTCATGTTTGGATCATGGGTCCAAATTGGGCTTTAAGGCCAAAAGTGAAATTGGATCCAAATGTCAATCAAATTGGACTTGTATTTGGTCTAGATTGGTGTTGGGGATGCTGAATTGAAGTTTAGAATTGAATTGGACCAGAATTTGGGTCAATTGGGTAGGTTTGGTTTGACATTGGGTTCACTTTGGGTTAAAATGGGTCAAATTGGGGATTTTGACAAAAGTGGGGTAAATTGACAAAATTGGCCCATGGTGTAGTTGAACAAAATGAAATTAAGAATATTTGGGATTTTCTGGAATTTTCTGGGAATTTTCTGAATTTTTGGATTTTTTTGGCTAAGAGGGGCATTTTGGATATTTGGAGGGTATTGGGAGGTATTTTTGGAATTTTTGGTATTTTTGGGTATGGATGATCAATTTGATTGGTGAAGAATTGTTTAGGATTGGTCTTGAGGATTTTTAGGTGATTTAGGTGATTTTGCAAATTTTGGGTGGTTTCAAGGGTATTGGGTAGGCTAGGCGGGTGTAGGGTCCCGGGGGTCAAAAATTGAAAATTTGGAAAATTGAAGCTTGGGTGAATGTAAGTGGAATGAAATCATTTTGGTTGAGCCATGAAGTCATATCAAGCACACATGAGCCATGAAGGGACTCATTTGAGGCACCCACTATGTTGTTCCTAACCCTCTTAGCCAAGGGCTTAGGGGTTAAGGACCATCCATGTGAATCACCTGCATGAGTCAGGAGGTCAAATTGGGTATGGGTATGGTTTTAAGAGGTGTGTGAAAGTGTAGTGTATAGGTGTAGTGTGTGTGTAAGTCAACCCTTCACCAGACCAGGCCACCCAGGGCAATCCTAAGGCCAAAGAGTCCTATAGGAACTCATCCTTTAAACTTCCACATTTGATTTCAACCCTCTAGGTGATTAGGGGTCTACAATCAAGTTTGTGGAGTTTGCGGGGAGTTAGGAAGTGGTTTGAATTTCTAAGTGGTGGGTCCCAACTCTAATCCTCTAGGATAGTCAAAGGAAAAGCCTAAGGCTAGATCCTAAGTACTAAAGAGAAGAAGAGAAGACCTCATCAAAAATGAGGTCAACATTATCATGCAAGAAAAGTAAGTGCGATGCGATTAAATAAATTGCAATAAAGTAAATTGCAATAAAATAAAAGTGTACCTGGAGAGTCTTCCCGTCATCCCAAGTCGCACTTAAAACACGGTTAGAATATTTAAGCATTTAAAGTAAGTTCCTAGGTAAAGCTAAGGGAAGGGTTATGGTTTTCTACCAAGTTCCTAATCCTATAGCTAGTCATTTCCTATGACGTCTAGGTTCTTGTATTTTGGTTTGAGGACGATTTTCTTCATCAAAGAACAATTAAGTTCAATTGTTCTTATAAATATACTATCATATCGAGGAAGTGCTTAAGACGAATCTTAAACATCTTTTCAACATTTCTAGGATTGTTTTAAGTCCAAGAGAATTTAATTATACAAATGAATTAATCGTCCGGGAGTTCAAGTTTTGTTATCTTGCTCAGTGAACTAGGACATTTGAATATCCTATAAGTGCAGTAACACTTCACTTAACGCTCCGTTTAAGAGTTATGACATCACGAGCTTTTGAGGGCAAATGGATGTTCAAGTGATTTATGATTTAATTTTAGTTAATGGATTTAAGTTTGGAATAGTGTTTAAGTTGTTTTAGATTTATTTTTGAATTCTTTATGTCTTAAGTGATGTTATATTTAATTTAATTTAATTTAATTTAACTTAATTTTAATTTAATGTGGTTTAATTTAATTTAAGTTAATTTAATATAATATGATCTAGTTTAATTTAATTTAATTTAATTTAATTTAATTTTCATTAGTTTTAATTTAATTTAATTTAATTTAATTTAATTTAATTTAATTTAATTAATTTAATATGTTTTAATTTAATTTAATTTAATTTAATTTAATTTTAATTTAAATTTAAATTTAATTTTATTTTTAATTTTAATTTTAATTTTTTATTTTTTATGTTTTAAAGATGATTTAATTTTAATTTTTAAAGTATTAATTTAATTGAAATTTTAAAAGGATTTAATTTAAATAATTTAACTTTAATTTAATTCAATAATTAAGTCTTTTAGCATTTTAAATCTTAAGTTTGAATTATCATTTTAATTAGGAATTAAATATTATTGAGATGATTAATTTAGGGATTCTTAAATTAAAGAACAAATCTCTTCCTAATAATATCCCTATTTTAATAATTCAAAATTTATTATTCTTCCCAAATTTAATTAATTATTTTATTAAGGTTCATTTTAATTATTTTTGAATTGTTTAATAGGTTTCTACCCTTTAATTATTTAAATTTCAATCATCCAAATCAGATTAAGATCAAATATTTTACTCTTTCATTTTATTAAGCCTAAAGTCTTAATTAAGGGTTAAAATTTTAATTACCATTTTGCCCTTTAAGCTTAATAATTTCATAACTCACTAAATTGAGCTCAAATGAACTTGAAATTTTTATGTGACTTCACTCATATGTCAATGAAGACATTAGAGGAAAAAATGTGATTTTTCTGTATTTAATTTATTTATGTAATTATTTTTGGTGGAAAATAGGGATTTCCAAGGAAAATTTAATAATATGACCAAGGGAAAGTTTCTGTCCTTAAGAAAATTATGGGACATTCCTAATGACTAGAGGACCACTTGGACCAATTTTGGTGATTTTTTGAATTATATTCTTTTTATTATAATTATTTTGAGTTTTGGAGTATTAATTAATTTAAAAATAAAATAAAGGTTGAAAATTGAATTTTATATTTTTCAAAAATCTCTCTAATATCAAGAAAATCAGAGAACCAATTTTTACAATTTTCTGATTTTTCTCTGATTTATTAGAATTATTTTAATGGAAATGCTAGAAAATACATTTTTTTTTTATTTTAAAATTACCCTAGGGCTTTAAAATTTAATAACTCATCATAGAGACCTAGGAAAAATATGGGGTTTATTCCTATATGATTAAAATTCAAAATATGACATTTTGGTGAATTATATTATTTTTTTGATTTTTATTATTATTTTTAATTATTAAAATATTAAAATAATGATAAAAATCAACTTTTTTAGAAAATTACAATTTTAATTTTTTTAAATTCCCCTGATATCAGAGAGGCTCCAAAACCAATTTGGTGAATTTTTGAAAAGCATTTTGAAAGTTATGAATTTTCAAAGTTTAAATTGGCTAAATGGCTTAATCAACCCATTTGATAGGGCTAACCAAGTCCAATTGACTTCAAATTTTTATGGTGGGTTCCTCTAATCCTAAAGGTTAGTGAAGAATTGATTTCAAGTCAATTTGATGTATGATTAGCTCTAATTAATTAAAGACCTATTTAGGGTGTTTAAGCCAGATTAGGGTTATTCCAAGTGAATTAATTCAAAACCTATTTTTCCTAGGGTCCTCTGGTCATAAGAAACATCACCAAATTTTTCTAGAATTTATTTCACAACATGCTAATTATTGGATTTAAAATACTCAAAACGAGTAACATGAATTTGAAAAATCAATATCTTCTCATAGGGATGGCCTCGACTTTGGAAAATTCGGGGAATGTTCCCAAATTCAGAGGCTTCAAAAGCCCTATGGTCTCATGCCATGGTGAATTTCCTATATGCATGGAGAATTAAAACAATGCAGAGGGTAAATAAATCATTAAAAATAAAATACTTGATGAAATTAAATGATTTCTTTTCCACATTATTCTCCTCTGTTCATTGAGCAAGAGGATATTTTTATTTTATTTTTCTGATTTTTCTATACAAAGTTATGAATTTTTGAAGTTTAGGGAATTAAATAAATCAAAAAATCCCTATTTTTCTATTTATCCGAGTCGGCGCCGCGTCAACCTTAGCATCTCCGAAGCGCCGCGTGGCGCTTTCTGATTCGACGCCACCATCCGACACAGCGATCCAGGGCCCCGCGGGTCACGTACCAACGCGCTGTCCGACTCGATCCAGACCGTCCACTCGATACACGCTCGATCTGACGGCTCATGGTCATCGTCTACGACCGGGTGTGCACCGTGACCGTCAACCTTCTAACCCTAATTTCTCACTCGATTCTCAACGGATTTTCGTGTTCTTATGCTCTATGGATTCGTCTTGAGGAGACGAACACATCCATACGGTAAACATGTATTTAAATTGACTCAAATTAAAAGGATAATCTCTGGAAGCTCGGGAAGAAGAGTGAGTCCATACCTTTGCTCAGAGAAGTGAAGCTTCGATCTGAGAGTTGTGTCACCTTCGATTGGGTCCAAGTAAGCTCCGGATGAAGTCCCTTGGCACAGTGAATTGCCTAGCTATGAAAGTGACCACAGCTCGATCACAAAGCTTGGAGGCTGGAGCAAGCCGGGTGGCTCGGAGATGGGGCTTTCAGTGGGAAACTTCTCCTCTTGGTCTGGTGAAGGTGTAGGATCAATCAATTTGGGGATTGATCCACTGTGGAGAAGTGTCCTGGTTTTGGGCTTGGATTTCAACTCTGAAATTGAGCTCACAGAGAGGAAATGGCAGGGGGATTTCGGTGGGGATCAAGTTCTCTATGTGTGGGGAGTAGTACGGAACAATTTTGGCGAGTTTCCTTAAGTTTTGTTTCAGCACCTCTCATGGCCGAGAAGGGGTGGTGTTTAAATAGGCATGGCTGGAGGCTCTCCCAGGGGGAGTTAGGGCTTGGGATCAGCTGCTCTGGTGATGAGAAGAACAGCCATGGTGGCCATTGGGCATGGGACAGCTCAGCAGGTGAGAATTCCAAGTTTGGGCTCACATGTGAGCTCTCGGCCTGGTGGTTTCCGGCGGCTGTGGTGGCTGGCCGGCCAGGGTCAGGTCACCCTCAAGGTCAGGGAGGTCAGGGCTGGGATTTAGTGTAGGCAATTGGCAAATGCCATGTGTCAAAAGCTTGATTTAAAATGGAATGGGAGAAGGCCAATTTTGGCTTGATTTGGGTCAACCCATCCTTTTGGGCTAGGTGCACCTCCCCATGGCTAGTTTGGGCTGAAGAGAAAGTGGTTTAGGTCGGCTTGATTAGTGGAGAAAGGTCACCATCCAAGTACGATTAAGATCGAAACATGGTTTAGGGGAGTCATGAACATGGTTAATCACCTTTAGGAATTAAGGAAAGAATCTCCTCCTTTTGCCCAAAATGGCATGGTGACATGTAAAGAGGCTCTCATGGCTTCCATGTGGCTCATGCATGGCTTCATGGCTTGCCTTTGGCTTGGAAAAAGCTAAGTCGACTTTCATGAAAGAGGTTTTTATGAACTTTGGTAATTTAGGAGTGATTTGATGGAATTTGGCACATGGCTTGATTTGGAACCATTTGATGATTGATTTGAACTTAGGGATGATTTTAATTGAAGTCATGATGAAGAGAATTTGTCATATGGGCCTTGGCATGAAGTTTGGGCTTTTAGGAAGGTTTAAGAAAGTGGGCTTTTGGTTTGGAAATAAATTTATGGATGGGAAATTTGTGAACGATTGGGCCAAACAAATGTTGGTTTTAGCTCATGGATGGGTCATGAGTGATTTGAAGCAAATTTGGGGTGGTTTGGGTTTGAATTGGGTTGAATTTGGGCTTCCATGGTGAATGGGCCAATATAGGTCAAATTGGGCTAACTTGGGCCAATGTTGGGCTAGGGTTGAAATCGATGTAAAATAAATGTTGGGAAATGTTTATGGGAGTGTTTCAAAGGGGTTTTGGCTTTGGTTGGGTTTTGATTTTGAGGTTTGGGTTTATTTGGGTTAGGTTTGGGTTTAGGTCAAAATTGGGTTTTTTTTTTTTTAGGTTGAATTTGAGTGGGGTTTGGGTCTAAATTTTGGGCAAATCATGTTAGTGTTTTGTTTGTGGGAATGTTAAGGAAGGTTTAGAAAAGATTTGGGGTTGATTGGAGTTGAATTGGGTGAGTTTGGGCTAAGTTTGGGTCATGGGTCCAAATTGGGCTTTAAGGTCCAAAGTGAAATTGGATTCAAATGTCAATTAAATTAGGCTTGGATTTGGTCTAGATTGGTGTTGGGGATGTTGGATTGAAGTTTAGAATTGAATTGGACCAGAATTTGGGTCAATTGGGTAGGTTTGGTTTGACATTGGGTTCACTTTGGGTTAAAATGGGTCAAATTGGGGATTTTGACAAAAGTGGTGTACATTGAAAAAATTGGCCCATGGTGTAGTTGAACAAAATGAAATTGGGAATATTTGGGATTTTCTGGAATGTTTTGGGAATTTTCTGAATTTTTGGATTTTTTGGCTAAGAGGGGTATTTTGGGTATTTGGAGGGTATTGGGAGGTATTTCTGGAATTTTTGGTATTTTTGGCTATGGATGATCAATTTGATTGGTGAGGAAATGTTTAGGATTGGTCTTGAGGATTTTTGGGTGATTTGGAGATTTTAGAAAATTCTTGGGTAGTTTCAAGGGTATTGGGTAGGCTAGGCGGGTGTAGGGTCCCGGGGGTCAAAAATTGAAAATTTGGAAAATTGAAGCTTGGGTGAATGTAAGTGGAATGAAATCATTTTGGTTGAGCCATGAAGCCATATCAAGCCCACATGAGCCATGAAGGGACTCATTTGAGGCACCCATTATGTTGTTCCTAACCCTCTTGCTCGAGGGCTTAGGGGTTAAAGACCATCCATGTGAATCACACTGCATGAGTTAGGAGGTCTAATTGGATATGGGTGTGGTTTTAAGAGGTGTGAAAAAGTGTAGTGCATAGGTGTAGTGTGTGTGTAAGTCAACCCTTCACCAGACCAGGCCACCCAGGGCAGTCCTAAGACCAAAGAGTCTTATGGGAACTCATCCTTTAAACTTCCACATTTGATTTCAACCCTCTAGGTGATTAGGGGTCTACAATCAAGTTTGTGGAGTTTGCGGGGAGTTAAGAAGTGGTTTGAATTTCTAAGTGGTGGGTCCCAATTCTAATCCTCTAGGATAGTCGAAGGAAAAGCCTAAGGCTAGATCCTAAGTACTAAAAAGAAGGAGAGAAGACCTCATCGAAAATGAGGTCGACAAATGGACCCCCGATAGGTGTGGTGTGCTAACCAAGCACACCGCGCGTATTGGCGTTGACCGAAAAGATCAACAAAACCAATACGGATGTCCAAGTGACAAACTTAGGACGAAGTAGAAGAATTTCCGTTGGGGAGTGTCAAGTATATCTGCGAGGCTCGGAGATTCCCGAACTCTCGCTGGGGAAAGGAAAAGGAGGTGAGTCCCAAATCACATGATCTGGGGGAATTTTGATTTAGATTTTCGTTTTGTTTTAGTTTAAGTTTTGATGTGTAAGTTTAGATTTTGAGTTTTCATTTAGATTGAAGTTTTGTTAAGATTAATTTTGAAGGGATTTGATTTGAAATGAAAATTGAAATTTTATGGTTTTGGATGTAACATCCTCAACCTCAAAAGAAAATTGAATTGATTGGATTGAATCATTACAATGAGGAAAGAACTCAGAGCAATGCGGTATGGGATGTAAAATCCTTAACCTCAAGAGTTTGATTTTGATGTATTTCATTGCAATAGGGAAAGAATCCTAAAGCAATGCAGTCTCGGATGTAAAATCCTCGACCCCAAAGGTTTAAATTTTGATGTATTTCATTGCGATAGGGAAAGAATCCTAAAGCGATGCGGTCTCGGATGTAAAATCCTCGACCCCAAAGGTTTAAATTTTGATGTATTTCATTGCGATAGGGAAAGAATCCTAAAGCGATACGATCTCGGATGTAAAATCCTCGACCCCAAAGGTTTAATTTTGATGTATTTCATTGCGATAGGGAAAGAATCCTAAAGCAATGCGGTCTCGAATGTAAAATCCTCGACCCCAAAGGTTTAATTTTGATGTATTTCATTGCGATAGGGAAAGGATCCTAAAGCAATGCAGTCTCGGATGTAAAATCCTTGACCCTAAAGGTTTAATTTTGATGTATTTCATTGCAATAGGGAAAGGATCCTAAAGTAATGCAGTCTCGGATGTAAAATCCTCGACCCCAAAGGTTTAATTTTGATGTATTTCATTACAATAGGGAAAGAATCCTAAAGCAATGCAGTCTCGGATGTAAAATCCTCAACCCCAAAGGTTTAATTTTTGATGTATTTCATCGCGATAGGGAAAGAATCCTAAACGATGCGGTCTCGGATGTAAAATCCTCGACCCCAAAGGTTTAATTTTTGATGTATTTCATTGCAATAGGGAAAGAATCCTAAAGCGATGCGATCTCGGATGTAAAATCCTCGACCCCAAAGGTTTAATTTTTGATGTATTTCATTGCAATAGGGAAAGAATCCTAAAGCAATGCAGTCTCGGATGTAAAATCCTCAACCCCAAAGGTTTAATTTTGGATGTATTTCATTGCAATTCTCGGATGTAAAATCCTCGACCCCAAAGGTTTAATTTTGATGTATTTCATTGCAATAGGGAAAGAATCCTAAAGCAATGCAGTCTCGAATGTAAAATCCTCAACCCCAAAGGTTTAATTTTGATGTATTTCATCGCAATAGGGAAAGAATCCTAAAGCAATGCAGTCTCAGATGTAAAATCCTCAACCCCAAAGGTTTAATTTTTGATGTATTTCATTGCAATAGGGAAAGAATCCTAAAGCGATGCGGTCTCGGATGTAAAATCCTCGACCCCGAAAGGTTTAATTTTTGATGTATTTCATTGCAATAGGGAAAGAATCCTAAAGCAATGCAGTCTCGGATGTAAAATCCTCAACCCCAAAGGTTTAATTTTTGATGTATTTCATTGCAATTCTCGGATGTAAAATCCTCAACCCCAAAGGTTTAATTTTGATGTATTTCATTGCAATAGGGAAAGAATCCTAAAGCAATGCAGTCTCGGATGTAAAATCCTCAACCCCAAAGGTTTAATTTTGATGTATTTCATTGCAATAGGGAAAGAATCCTAAAGCGATGCAGTCTCGGATGTAAAATCCTCAACCCCAAAGGTTTAATTTTTGATGTATTTCATTGCAATAGGGAAAGAATCCTAAAGCAATGCAGTCTCGGATGTAAAATCCTCAACCCCAAAGGTTTAATTTTTGATGTATTTCATTGCAATTGGGAAAGAATCCTAAAGCAATGCAGTCTCGGATGTAAAATCCTCAACCCCAAAGGTTTAATTTTTGATGTATTTCATTGCGATAGGGAAAGAATCCTAAAGCGATACGGTCTCGGATGTAAAATCCTCAACCCCAAAGGTTTAATTTTTGATGTATTTCATTGCAATAGGGAAAGAATCCTAAAGCAATGCAGTCTCGGATGTAAAATCCTCAACCCCAAAGGTTTAATTTTTGAATCTTGATTTTGCAAGGATTTGTAGTGTCGATTTGAAACGTGTGGAATTTTGGTGTTTCGAGAATTTCATGAAAGTTGTAAAAGACTTTCATGGAATGAAATAGATTAGGAGGAATATGTAGATGCTACATATCCCATTCAAAAGAGTTGATCGAAAGTTGCTTTGGTTTGGATTGGATATAATTCCTCGCCATCGATTCGATCCGTGTTAATGGAATCAACCGCTTCCATCCAGACAAGGGAGAGAGTAGAACGGATTGGATTTCAGATTTGGAAGGTTGAGTTTGAATTTGATTGAGGTTTGATTTGAGATTTGGAAAGTTGAATTTGAAATTTCGATTGAGATTTGATTTGAAATTTGGAGAATCGAATTTGAATTTGATTGAGATTTGATTTGAAATTTGGAAAATCGAATTTGAGATTTGATTGAAATTTGTGTTCATTTTGTTTATTCTTTAACGATTTAGATTTTATTTTATCGTGAATTTGGAGTTTATTATTTTTAGATTTTCAAGAAAAGTTTTCTTTTATTCTTTTTGTTTCTTTTCTGTTCCTTGTTCGAAGTTCATTTAACTTTAATGGCATTTCTGAGTCAACTTGCACAAAAGAGGTGAAGGCCGAAAATGTGACATGGTCACTTTCATTCCAATCATGCTGAAGATACATCATACAACTCGATCTGGAATACATCTCATACAATCCATATAGACTCAAAACGGACTATGTATGATCTTTGTCGATCTATCCAAAAAGGCATTTGTCGAAAATCCATGTACGAATAGTGAGGTGCATGGTCGATAACATCACCTTCCAAGCCATCCTTGGCAAGGATGCCGTATGGATGTACGTTGGAGGTGTGATATTTTCCATGCAACTCACGGCTCGTAAGGTCGGAGGCTCTCTAACTCCGGTGTCGGCTGGAAGTGGTAAGGTGCTTTCCGTCTTCCATCCTTCCGAAAGTAGCCGAGATGCGCTTCACTTAGTACTCCCGGTATGCAATGTTTAGCGACATCCGCTCCGTTGCCCTTTAGTATCATGACGGAACCTAACGGTAATGGTATCTTTACTTGGCCCTCGGAACTCACTCGGGCTCGCTATCCGGAGGTCGGATCCGAACATGATATTACACTCGTTCGGAAAAGAAAGCGTGCGAAAGGTCCGACGAAGTCGTGGTGATCTATGTGCGGGGGTATACAGTCACCCTTCTTGTAAATGTTGATGATGCAGCTGTTGGGTATGCAATCTGCTAGCAGTACCCTCCATGCTATCATTCTTTTTACCATCCTTTTAATGACTACTGGCATTGGATCCACCTGGCCATGACGGAGTATCCCGGTGGGTTTCCCTTCCTGTCTTCTCGCGAAGTTGTAGCGACATCCACATTGTATTGTAATTCTCCCCTTCCACGGCATCCATCTCCGGGGTTCGAGTAAGTGTTTTCTCTTAAGCGACACTGCTCGGCCCATCTTTTTCAAATCCCGGATGCGGTCCACGATTTGTTGTTGTTCGTATTCGAGAACACGTACGTATGTAGCTCGAGGCCTTCAAGTATATTGATCCTCCTGCCTCTGATTCTCTCGAAGTATTCAAAAGTTTTCTTCTCGACATTCTCTATTCTTTCTAGCTCGTATTCTGGGATAATTTGCAAATGGCGAGGCCTGGTAACGTACTGTGGGATATATGGCTCAATCACTTCACGTTCTCCTGCATACCTCGGCTCCTCGGGGATGATGTCCGTCGGGACATCCTCCGGGGTTGCTTCTGCAACAAGGTCATGCATTACTGGTGGCTTTATCTGGTGGCGTAGTAGCCTTCTTTCTTTTGTTCTTCTTGAGATTTCCCTGGTCTCTTCTGTTATCTTCGGAGCTGGTCTCCTTCTTCAGGTTCCTGGTGAATTGGTGTCCTTGAAGTGTATGTACTGGCAGTGCAAGCTTGCCTCGTCACGCTGGTCCATTGCTAATTTAGTTAACATCTTGCGGATACGGCGATTTTTATTTCTTCGTTGAGTTCTTGTGAGAGTAGCTCTTCGTATTTCTCGAGTTTACGTAGGCGCGGCGCTGACAAGCTCGCCCTCTGCTGTAGCGACTACGGACTTGATTCTCTTGTCCTCTTCGGTGTTTGTTTTTCTTTTCTTCTTCTTTGGATTGGTGGCTTGGGCCACCCACTTTCATTATCGTCGGCCGGGCGGCTCCTCTCGATCAGCCGGGACCCGATCACTTTCCTCGTATTGCGGAGCCTGCCGGTGCGAAGTCCGAGTCGATCTCTATTATCGCTCCATTTTTCACCCTCTTTTCGTCGAGTGCAAGGCTTACGCCATTTCTAAAGTTCGGGACCCAACCGCCCGTTCGACATTTCCCTGCGAAAAGACAAGGAAAAGGATCGGGGGCTGTACTTAAGAACAAGAACATTAAGAAAATGTTTATTAAAGACGAGTTTTTTTTACTTTTGTATTTTTCAATTTAACGAGAATGAAGTGGGATAAGATCGGGAAAGAGATTTTGACATGGAAGAGAAAACAAGGAAAACTTTATTATCATGATTTTATTTATTTTAGCACATTTTTATTATTTTTGGGTTCGGACCCGAGTTATAAGTAATTACTTCACCCGTGCTTCTAGGGATGAAAAATTCATTCTTTCGAAACATCGAGTAGCGTAATACTTTTTCAAGTATCGTCCATTGATCGGAAGCATATGTCGTTCTCCTTGGCAGGTTCACTAGGCGGTAGGAGCCTCTCGAGTAGGCTGCCTCGACCACAAACGGTCCCTCCCGAGTGGGTTCAAATTTTCCTCCTATCTTGCGGTGTGCGAGAATAGGTCTTTGAGAACGAGAACTAAGTCACCAACTTTGAAGGTTCTTGGGCGGACCGGTCTGTCATGGGCTTGAACCATCTTAGCTTGGTATAGTTCTAAATTCTGTCTTGCTGCAAGTCTTTTCCCTTCCGGGCTTTCTAATTCCTCTAGTCGTAATTTGGCATTCTCTTCTGTCGTGATTTTGTTTGCAAGCTGCAATTACGAGTGAAGGAAGGCTGGACCTCTAAGGGTAACACTTGCCTCGGACCCATACACCGGAGCGTAAGGTGTAGCTTGAGTAGGAGTTCTGAAGGTTGTTCGGTAGGCCCATAAGGCTTCTAACAATTTCTCGTGCCAATTTCTCTTATTACCGTCCAAAGTCTTCTTTAAAATTTGAATGAGAGTTTTATTAAAAGCCTCGACTGGGCCGTTTGCTCTTGGGTAGTAAATTGTCGAATACCGCCGGTCGATTCCGTGTCTCTCGACAAAATTGTTGATTTGCGTGCTTCGAATGCTGACCGATTATACGAGATGATCTGCGCGGCACTCCGAAATAGTAGACAACTTGGTTCTTGAAAAATTGTTGCACGTGATGTGCTTTTACTTCTCTAAGTGGAGCCGCCTCTGCCCTTGGAAAAGTAATCTGTAGCCGCAAGGCCGAAGCGATGTCCTTTTGAAGATGGTGGTTCTATTGGACCCACTATATCCGTGCCCCGACATTCGAATGGCCGCGATGCAATTGTCGGATGTAGCACATTTGGAGGTTGGTGTAGAACCACTCCGTGCACTTGGCATTGGTGACGGCTCTTGGCGATTTTCATGCGGTCGGTCATCATCGAGGGCCGGTAGTACCCTAGTCTTTTAATTTTCATTTTCATCTTCGGACCGGCGGTGAGCGCCACGAGTCCCGAATGCACCTCTTTAACAATTTCACGGGCCTCGGACCCGCTTAGGCACCTTAGCCGCATTTGATCAAAAGACCTTCGTATAATGTGTTGTTTATTAATGCGTAGGACGAGTTCTTTTCTTGATCCGATGGGCTAACGACCTATCGTCCGGTAGTTTTCCTGTTTGCGGGTAATCGATTAATGGTTGTCGCCGATCTTCCGTGTTTTCACGTCACTGCTCGCAATTGATCCTTTTTCCTTTTCGATTTGTGTATTGTGTCATGTCGAGCCGTGATAGGACATGACGTCCGTGAGCCGACACTCCCATCGATTCATCTTGCAAACAGGCAAATTCTTTTGCGAGACGGGCTAGCGCATCCGCTAAAGCGTTTTCTTTTCGGGAATTTTGTAGATTGTCACATTCGGAATCTATTCCAACAATTTGTATGGCATACTTGGAAGTATTGCTCGAGTCTTGGTTTTAAAATTCTGTATTGTCCGTGATCCGTTGAATGATTAGCTGCGAATCCCCGTAGATGTTGATGTCCGTTATACCCATTTGAATAGTTAATTCCGGTCTCGTTATGAGGGCTTCGTATTCGCTTCGTTATTTGTACACAGCTCGTCAAGTGGTAGGAGTATCTTAACATCCCCCGCTCCGGTGTTATAAAGATTAGTCCGATCCCTGCCTTCACAGGCACTATCACTTGCGATTCTTCGTCTTTATGTGCTTGAAGATGCTCCGTCGAAATACAATTCCCAACGTCGATCATCGGGGTCTTCTAGGTTCATTATTTGTTCATCCGGCAAGTCGTCATTGAGAGGAGATTCTGCCGGCAAAGGGTGTCTTGCGAGGAAGTCCGCTAGGACTTGTCCTTTTACGGCACGAAGAGGCACGAAAGTTATATCGAATTGCAATAATATCATTGACCATCCGGCAAGTCCACGGAAAGTGTTGGACGGGTCATCAAGTATTGCAATGGATTAAATTTCGAGATCAGGTTGACCTTATGAGAAAGCATGTAGTGCCTGAGCTTTTGAGCGGCGAAGATCAGGGTTAAACAGTGCTTTTCAATTGCGGGATACCTTACTTCCATCGGAAGTAAATGACGGCTTAGGTAGTAAAGAGCATTTTCTTTACCCTCATCATTGACACTGGGCTAACGGGGCTCCGAGAGAGTCGTCTAAAGCCGCGGTATAAAGTATCGTCGGTCTACACGAGGCCGGGGCTGCTAAGACGGGAGGTGTCATTAAATATTGCTTAATGTCCTCGAAGTCCCTGCGGCATTTTTCTTCCCAAATAAATTTGGCGTCCTTTTTAACTAATGCCGAGAAAGGCTGACACCTACCTGACAAGTTTGAGATAAAGCGTCGAAGATATGCCAACTTCCCTTGAAAAGATCTTAGTTGTTTTAAGGTTTTGGGAGGTGGCATTTCTAGGATAGCTTTAATCTTTTCCGAGTTGATTTCAATTCCACGATCTTTGGACAACGAATCCTAAGAATTTCCGGAGGTGACGCCGAAGGCGCATTTTAAGGGATTCATCTTAAGGTTAAATTGTCTTAATCGTTCGAAAACAATTCTCAAATCATACAGGTGGTTGTCCTTTACTTTGCTTTTGATGACCACATCATCCACGTAGCATTCGACTTGATTGTGAATGAGATCATCAAAAATTCTTGTCATCGCTCTCTGGTAGGTTGCTCCTACGTTCTTTAGTCCGAATGGCATCACTGTGTAGTAATATACTCTGATCGGCGTTCTGAATGCTGTAAGTTTTTCATCTTCTGGAGCCATTTTTATCCGGTTGTATCCCGAAGATCCATCCATGAACGAAAATATTTCATGTGTCGAAGCGATGTCGATCATTAGTTACGGGATCGGTAGAGGAATTCATCTTTTGGACATGCCTTGTTTAAATCTGCGAAATCCACACAAATTCGATCCGACCATTCTTCTTCTCGATCGGTACCACATTGGCTAACCAAGTCGGGTATTGTTCTTCACGGACAAATTTAGCGTCTATTAGCTTTTTAACCTCGAGCTATGACTTGTTGTTCGATTTCTAGACGCATTCTTCGGGACCTTGTACGGTCGGAACGAAGCGGGGATCCACTCCTAGCTTATGGATCGCGACCTGCGGAGCTAAACACGGCATCTCATCGTAGCTCCAAGCAAAACGAGTCTTTAAATTCCATCGATAACTTGATTATTTCTTCGGAGTCTTCTTTATTGAGTAAGGAGCTAACAAAGGTAGGTCTAGGTTCTTCGCTAGTACCTAGGTTAACTTCCGTTAACTCATCTATTGTAGATTTGATCTCTTCTTCGAACTCTGGTAGAGCATTTCCAATTTGTAAATCTTCAAGTTCTTCTGTAGTTTCCATGCGGTTTTTCATTAGACTCGCAAGTGACAACCATGCAAAATTCGGTATCGTCGAGCCGATCCTATCGTGCTTGAATCCGAGACCATGTTTTGAATTGGGTGGACGACCGAGTTATTCCATAAATTTTCAAAATGTTGTGATTGACCTTTTGTCCATTGTCGAGGTAAGAAACCACGCTGAATTAAATTTTGAACACAGGGAGAATACCACTCAAAAGGCAATTCCATTAATTCTAATGAAGTAGCATCTTCAAATTGTACATTATTTTCAGTTTTGGAGGAAGGAGCACCACGGTAGAATTTGATGGGCTTTGCACCACCGCTATGTACCTCTTTGACCTCCATACCCTTGATCTTATTAGAATGGATCGGGGTCAGGGTCATAGTATGTACATAGTGGTTAATCTTCTCGTACATCGATTTATATTCCTCGTTCTTTTCATTTTCGAGAGAGATCTCGAATTGCGGCTTCTTCCGAGCTTATTGTCGCTCGCTTCTTGCTTGATTTCTTTTTCTTCTTCGGAACTATCTTCCCGATCAACATTGATGGCTGGTTTCCTCTGTCCAACTGTCCTAACGTCTCTGCCACGACCTCGACCCCGGCCTCGACCTCGGATGCGAGTTGTGGAGAAACCTTCACCATCTCGCCGTAAGGGAGTGGTGAGTGACTGTTGGACTAGAATTTCAGGTTCTTCGTCGTCCCAAATTTCCTTTGCTTCATTTGTTATGGTATCTCTGGAGAAGATTGTTTTCTTCGGAGGTGCATAATAAGCTGCATCTTCATGGATTCCAATTTCATGTACGGAGAACGGTTGTAAGTCACCTTTGATGCACTGTTCCCCTCCGTCTTAGTACTTGATGCATTGATGTAGAGATGATGGTACCATCCGGTTTTCATGTATCCACGGTCGGCCCAGTAGAGCGTTGAACGACGTTTCTGAATCAATTATGTGAAATTTCGCGGTTGTCTTTGTTAAGTCACCGGTCTTCATTAGCAGTGTTATTGATGCGAGGGCTCTTTCTCCTTTACGGTTGAATCCTCTTAATAACATTTTGTCCGCTTCGAGCTCGCGAGCATCAATTTCCAAGTATGCTAGCGTTCGAAGATTCATTATATTGATTGATGCTCCCGGATCCACCAATACTGCGGAGAGTGTAAACTTCCCGATTGTAATCGAAATGTACAACGGTCGGTTGTGGTCTGCACGTCCCAAGTAGTAAGTCATTGTCCGTGAATGTGATACCTCGTTGTTCCTTTAACGAGCAAACCTCATCTAAGGAATCTCCGGCCATTTGAGCTAAGCAAATTTGCGGATCGAAGTAAGGCCTTGATCAGAGCTTCTCTCATCTCCTTTGATAAGATGAGAGCGTCGTAGATGCTCAGTTTGGCTGGTAGTTTCCTAAGATGGGCTAGCACGTTGTAGTCCGCTTTGTTTTCATGTGCCTCGTTTTCTTCTCGAATGGGTATTTCTTCTGCAGGGTTGGTTCTTCTCGAACAACCACCGCTTTCCTTTGTCATTTGGACCCATTCTCGGAGGTAGAACTCTTCCACTTCTTAAGTTGACTTCGTGATTTCTTCTAAGTTTAGCATTGAGTTTGTTGGTGTCTCCTCCCGAATCGGAACGACGGGTTCTTCGGGATTAGCTTCGGAGTCTGAAGGCTCTAACTCTATTGTGACTGGAGCTCCTCAAAATTCGCAAATAGATTCGTTGCTTGTTGAACTCTCGTAGCCTCCCTGGTGGACGTCTTCTTTGTCATTGTGATCGTCGAGATTGTGTATGATTTGAGAATTGTTATTTGTATCGGAATCGACGTCCGGATTAGGTTGATTGTCGCTAGTTACGTAATCGTTAGAAACAGTCAAAACGTAGCCAACGCCATAACCCTTATCATTATAAGATCCCACCGGAGTGAGCAAATAATCATACGAGTCGGAGGTTCGAGGGATTTCTCCCCGAATCGGAAACAACTATCCTAGGATAAGCGGCCCTAGTCTAGCCTTAAGAGCCTCGGTCTTCTCTTCTTCGTCGATTTTCTTCTTTTCTTCGGTCGTCTCTTGTTGAGGTGGTTCTTCTATCGCAAGTGATAGTGCCGACTTGACAGGTTTCGAACTCTGAATTGAGGCTCGCACCGAAGTGGTTTGGATGCGATCTAAAATCTTCTTCGAAGACTTTGTCCAGGCGGTAGACCATCCATCATCAATCGCATAGGGATCTATCGGAACAATGAGATCCGTCGAGATAACATTGACGGAACCTCCTTTCTGGGGTTCCTTCATGTATTCCTTCGGGATTGTTATATTCCCTTTCCGAAGATTGTCGTTGAGCCAACTTTTGAAGGTAATGCAATCTTCTATCTTGTGTCCAAGCATCCGGTGGTAAGAGCAAAAGTTGGGATCACCTTTCTTGTCGACTTCTTACGGTCTTTTAGGCTACAGCGAGTTGGAAATGCGGAGTCTTCATCGAGTCGCGGAACATTTTCGGCCTTTGCCTCATTCTTGAACGGATACTCCTCGCTCGGGAACTCCCTAAACATACGTTGTGGACGAGGCTGTTGTTCATACTGTTGAGATGACTGATAGGCTGGGTCGGGGTTGCTAGTAATTCGTTGAGGTTGCTTGTGGCCGTTACGACGATATTTGTATCGGTTGCTTGCCTTTATCGATTCTTTGCGACGATCCCGGACTTCTTTTCAAAAGTTTTCACGGGCTTCGTTTGTCTGTTTATCGGTGAAACTTAGTTACTTTGCCTCCTCTTGCAAGCTTCCGGCCTTGCTTAACAACTTCTCGAAAGTCTTAATAGTAAATCCCTTGAGGAGAAGTGCTTATCGGGCCATGGATGCTTTTAAGTAAAATGCCGATCTGCGTCTTCGTTCTTGTAGGCCGTGGCTCACACTTCATACTTAGATTCCTCCATCGAAGTATGTAGTCCACCAAGGTTTCGTTCGGCTTACGCTTCTCTACCACTAAATCACCTATAGTGATGTGGTGCGAGCTCCGACAAATCGCTTGATGAAGAGGTTCTCTAATTCGAAAATGTCTTTACTCGAACCGTTCGGTAATTCCGCATACCAATCAAAGGCGATCCACGACGAGCTGGCGACAAATTGTCGGAAGAGTAAAGCATCACTTCCGCCGGCATTGCAACAAGCGGCACGAAAATCCGCAACATCTTCGCCGAGGGTTTCCGGTTCCATCGAAGGTCTTGAACGAGAGGTGGTACAAAGCCTTTCGGATATTGGACAGCGTCGAATTCTTTGGGGTAAGGTCTACCCGTCCGAATGGATGTCCCGCTCTTTGATTGTGCCAAGGCTTCTCGCACCTACTGTTCCACCAAGCTCTTGATATCCTTTTCCGGAATCATACTTTTTGTTGCATCCTTCTTTAATTGATCATCCCCGTCGACGGATGTAATCTCCTTTCCTCCGTCTACAATGTGAATAACTTCCGGGGGTGTTTCTCTTTGGGGTTGAACCTGACTGCGGAGAGTGGCTAGGGCTACGGCCATCTCTTCCATCCTTTTTGCCATTTGGGCGATCGTATCATCTTTCTCTTGAAGTTGCCTCCTCATTACTTCGGCTCCTCTCTTTACGCGAGCTGCAGGAGCACCTTGTGAAGTCGACGAAGCTCGTGTTTCAACCATGTTAATTTCTGTATATTCATCATCCATGAACTACGACGAGTCAACTTCATCTCCGAATTTCTCTTCTCTTTCCCTTGCTAGTCGCCGAATATCGGTTCTTAGCTTTTCCATAGCATCTTCCGGTGGTCTTTCTGTACATCCTTGCGGTTGTCATGTGATAATTGTCGGGTTTCTTTCTCATGAGTCCCCTTTCTTCGCGGTAGCACTTTCTTCGGACTCAAGTCTCCCGAAGAGACTTTCCTTTTCCGAGTCGTTGTTTCGGTCTTAATTGGCCGGTAGTGGGACGCCATACCATCCTTCTAGCGGTAGAAGGCACTAGGACCGGATGGTCCGTCGGTCGAATGTCTGGCGAGGTGGTATCCTCCACGATCCGTAAACCTGAAACAACAACGGGTGGACTAGCCTTCATCTTCTTATTTGGCTCTTCTGCGGCGATAGCGAGGTTCTACTCGTGGCCCGAGACGAGATTTGGCCGGCACCCGCCCTATCCTTCTTAAAATTTCCGATACGGGGCATCTTTCTTTCTTTGCTAACTTCTCGATCACGATCCGTAGTCGGGCAAATGGTGTAATCCTTGCCCTTTTCTTTCTGTTGTCGCTATAGTATGCGGGCCGAGGTAATGTAGAGGCAATCCTACGGACATTTTCCTCGTCAGCTGCGGCGGAAAGGGGATGGAATCTACTTCCTTCCAAAAGGGGTGTATATTCAGGTAATGGTATGTATTCAGGTAGTGGTGTGTACTCAGGGATTTCTTCTAAGAAAGCGACTTCAGCAGCTCTAGCCTTCCTGGCAATCTTCCTGCCTCTGTTTCTCCTCTGAGTCCGTGTTAGGGGTGGAACCCTTGAGTTGGACCCAATTTCAAAAACAGAAGGTCTTACACGGAAATCTGTACCCTCCACGGTAACATGCTCGTTACAAATTTGAACTTCCTTCCCCTTCAGTTTGGCGGGAGCCGGGGTAGGTATAGAGACGACTAGACCAGTGGGGGTAGAGATAACGGTCCTCCTTTGGACGGCGGTATTCCTCTCGAGCTGGAACCCTTTGCGGGGAGGAAACTCTTGAGTTGACTTAAGGTTGAACTCGATCATGGGTTTCTCGGTTTCGTCACTTTGTCCATCGGTGCGAAAAGGGTAACGTCGGCGATCTTGACATTTGTGTTCTCGAATCCTTGTCCAAGCCGGATGATCCCATTGTCGGGCGGCTCATCCTTGTAAACGGCGAAGTCCGGTCCATTGGTGAAGGAGAAAATCGGTTTTGGGGCTTCCATTTCTGCAAGGTAGATTCGATTGTCGGTCCCGAGTTATGCTTCTTCTCATCGGGACGAAAAGAAAGGAAACGAAAAGTGTCCGAACACATTCTTGTTCATGTATATTTGTTAAAAGAGTCATTCATTAGAGGGTTTGTTTATTAGGAACAGAATGTTCAAAGGTGTAGAGAAGGTAATGAATCTGATTCAGAGTTGGAAAGGAAAAGAAAGTCTTATGCAAGACTTCTCGACTCGAAGGATCACTCCTAAACTAACACGTATTGGGGGTCCACCCCAACTCAGAAATGAGGTAAAAGGATCTCAGAACCTCTCTGTTTAGGGGTGTCTAAACAGTAGCTCCTAGATCCGAGAGAATGTTGGCTATACTCGTTCAAGGTAGAAATGAACATAATATTCCAACGGAAAGAAGGGTAGTTTGATCCATTAGGGACATGGATACACTACCGATTTTTGAAAGCAGAACTATTTGATTAAAAATGGAGAGAGGAATTTTCCCCAGCGGAGTCGCCAGAAATTGTGCGGCTTATTTTTAGGGTTGAGTGTTTTATTTGGAAAAGGGGGTCGCCTACAGAAATTGTTGGCAAATTTTAAATTTAATTTAAATAAATATATATGATTTGGAAAGTAGTATTTTGATTTTGAAAATAATTTTTAAATTTGAAGTTTTTAAGATATGAAATCAAGCTGATCTCACATCCCGAATAGTTTACATAAACGAGCACCGCACCACAAGCCGTGTATCTATCCCGAAGAATAGACACCTTTGCTTGATAATGGGGCTCGATTAGATAAACTAGAAAGGTTTGTGACATCCGTTTGGTCCGCGAACCAATTTTATAAGCCGACAAATTCCCTGTTTAATATGAAAACATTAAACGGGGTTTATATTACACGGGTTCTTAAAATTCCCTATAAGGGCAAGCCCCTATAGTTAATTACATCTTAAGTGATGGGAATCACCTAAGAAAACTCTCGATAATAATCAGTAGTTCTGCTCTCAAGAATTTCAAAGTTTAAGTTTTCAAGGGATTGAATTTTGGAAATTCAATAGGGAATGGATCAAATTTGGAACATTATATCTTAGGAATTCAAAGGGAGAAAGGTAGGAGAAATCACAGATTCGAAGCGAACTTCGGTAATTTCCCGACTATCCTATTTGTTTGGCTTGGATTTAGGAAAGTCCTATTGTTTATTTAGTGTTTTGATCTTGCCAATTTTAATTAATTAGGACTTATATTTGTATGATAAAATCATACAAATAGCCCCGAAGATGTGAGGGTTTATGTCGTACCAAACGACTACCCCGAAGTCCTAAGACCGGTTAGGGCTTAATTTACATGACATGATCATGCAAAAGCCTAACGAATAGTTGAGGATTTATGTTGCACTAGGCAAACTACCTCGAAGTCCTATGGCTTGGTTATTTAATTCTAAGGAAAGTTTTACTGAAGTAGACTCAGGTTTTGCTGATGACGATGGCCGTGCTGCCCACCATGCTCCGAGCTCCTTGTTGTTGCAGAGGTTTAGTTTTAGAAATCATAAATCAGGAGATGAGAGAAGTGTTCTGGTTTAGAGAAGTCTTAAAATCCAAGTGTTTTTAGTGTTTTAGTTAAAACAAATCTTAAAGTTGATTATAACAACACCGGTTAAGATCCCACGGTTCCATCCTTCGGCATCGTTATTTTTATCGGATTCACTTAGTCCGGATGAATTTGCTAAACTCAATTGAATGAGTTCCACACTTTCATTTAGACCGTGGGAAATCCCGTTAGCAACACGTAGGTTACATCATCCGAGGTATTCCCGATCATCCAACAAGACGTTTTAATTTAGTTGTAGTTGTAGTTTTGTTGTTCTGTTTGTGATTAAATTTTGAGTTGTTTTATATTTTGAAATATTGTGGCGGTGAATTTTATCTTGCAATGACTTTTAATTTAGTTTTGGTTTCAGTTTTAGGGACTATCCTAAAGGTGTGGGTTTTCATGCAACGAGTTGTTTATCATGCGAGAAAAGTAAGTGCGATGCGATTAAATAAATTGCAATAAAGTAAATTGCAATAAAATAAAAGCGTACTCGGAGGGTCTTCCAGTTATCCCAAGCTGCACTTAAAACACGGTTAGAATATTTAAGCATTTAAAGTAAGTTCCTAGGTAAAGCTAAGGGAAGGGTTATGGTTTTCTACCAAGTTCCTAATCCACATAGCTAGTCATTTCCTATGACGTCCAGGTTCTTGTATTTTGGTTTGAGGACGATTTTCTTCATCGAAGAACAATTAAGTTCAATTGTTCTTATAAATATCCTATCATATCGAGGAAGTGCTTAAGACGAATCTTAAACATCTTTTCGACATTTCTAGGATTGTTTTAAGTCGAAGAGAATTTAATTATACAAATGAATTAATCGTCCGGGAGTTCGAGTTTTGTTATCTTGCTCAGATGAACTAGGACATTTGAATATCCTATAAGTGCGGTAACACTTCACTTAACGCTCCGTTTAAGAGTTATGACATCACGAGCTTTTGAGGGCGAATGGATGTTCAAGTGATTTATTATTTAATTTTAGTTAATGGATTTAAGTTTGGAATAGTGTTCAAGTTGTTTTAGATTTACTTTTAAATTCTTTATGTCTTAAGTGATGTTATATTTAATTTAATTTAATTTAATTTAATTTAATTTGACTTAATTTTAATTTAATGTGGTTTAATTTAATTTAATTTAATTTAAGTTAATTTAATATAATATGATTTAGTTTAATTTAATTTAATTTAATTTAATTTAATTTAATTTAGTTTTAATTTAATTTAATTTAATTTAATTTAATTTAATTAATTTAATATGTTTTAATTTAATTTAATTTAATTTAATTTTAATTTTAATTTAAATTTCAATTTAATTTTATTTTTAATTTTAATTTAATTTTTTATTTTTTATGTTTTAAAGATGATTTAATTTTAATTGTTAAAGTATTAATTTAATTGAAATTTTAAAAGGATTTAATTTAAATAATTTAACTTTAATTTAATTCGATAATTAAGTCTTTTAGCATTTTAAATCTTAAGTTTGAATTATCATTTTAATTAGGAATTAAATATTATTGAGATGATTAATTTAGGGATTCTTAAATTAAAGAACAAATCTCTTCCTAATAATATCCCTATTTTAATAATTCAAAATTTATTATTCTTCCCAAATTTAATTAATTATTTTATTAAGGTTCATTTTAATTATTTTTGAATTGTTTAATAGGTTTCTACCCTTTAATTATTTAAATTTCAATCATCCAAATCAGATTAAGATCAAATATTTTACTCTTTCATTTTATTAAGCCTAAAGTCTTAATTAAGGGTTAAAATTTTAATTACCATTTTGCCCTTTAAGCTTAATAATTTCATAACTCACTAAATTGAGCTCAAATGAATTTGAAATTTTTATGTAACTTCACTCATATGTCAATGAAGAATTAGAGGAGAAAATGTGATTTTTCTGTATTTAATTTATTTATGTAATTATTTTTGGTGGAAAATAGGGATTTCCAAGGAAAATTTAATAATATGACCAAGGGAAAGTTTCTATCCTTACGAAAATTATGGGACATTCCTAATGACTAGAGGACCACTTGGACCAATTTTGGTGATTTTTTGAATTATATTCTTTTTATTATAATTATTTTGAGTTTTGGAGTATTAATTAATTTAAAAATAAAATAAAGGTTGAAAAATGAATTTTATATTTTTTAAAAATCTCTCTAATATCAAGGAAATCAGAGAACCAATTTTTACAATTTTCTGATTTTTCTCTGATTTATTAGAATTATTTTAATGGAAATGCTAGAAAATACATTTTTTTTATTTTAAAATTACCCTAGGGCTTTAAAATTTAATAACTCATCATAGAGACCTAGGAAAAATATGGGGTTTGTTCCTATGTGATTAAAATTCAAAATATGACATTTTGGTGAATTTGATTATTTTTGTGATTTTTATTTTTTTTTAATTATTAAAATATTAAAATAATGCAAAAAATCAACTTTTTTAGAAAATTAAAATTTTAATTTTCTTAAATTCCCCTAATATTAGAGAGGCTCCAAAACCAATTTGGTGAATTTTTGAAAAGCATTTTGAAAGTTATGAATTTTCAAAGTTTAAATTGGCTAAATGGCTTAATCAACCCATTTGATACGGCTAACCAAGTCCAATTGACTTCAAATTTTTATGGTGGGTTCCTCTGATCCTAAAGGTCAGTGGAGAATTGATTTCAATTCAATTTGATGTATGATTAGCTCTAATTAATTAAAGACCTATTTAGGGTGTTTAAGCCGATTAGGGTTATTCCAAGTGAATTAATTCAAAACCTATTTTTCCTAGGGTCCTCTGGTCATAGGAAACATCACCAAATTTTTCTAGAATTTATTTCACAACATGCTAATTATTGGATTTAAAATACTCAAAACAGTAACATGAATTTGAAAAATCAATAACTTCTCATAGGGATGGCCTCTAACTTTGGAAAATTCAGGGAATGTTCCCAAATTCAGAGGCTTCAAAAGCCCTATGGTCTCATGCCATGGTGAATTTCCTATATGCATGGAGAATTAAAACAATGCGAGAGGGTAAATAAATCATTAAAAATAAAATACTTGATGAAATTAAATGATTTCTTTTCCACATTATTCTCCTCTGTTCATTGAGCAAGAGGATATTTTTATTTTATTTTTCTGATTTTTCTATACAAAGTTATGAATTTTTGAAGTTTAGGGAATTAAATAAATCAAAAAATCCCTATTTTTCTATTTATCCGAGTCGGCGCCGCGTCAACCTTAGCATCTCCGAAGCGCCGCGTGGCGCTTCCGGTTCGACGCCGCCATCCGACACGAGCGATCCGGGGCCCCGCGGGTCACGTACCAACGCGCTGTCCGGCTCGATCCGGACCGTCCACTCGATACACGCTCGATCCGACGGCTCATGGTCATCGTCTACGGCCGGTGTGCACCGTGACCGTCAACCTTCTAACCCTAATTTCTCACTCGATTCTCAACGGATTTTCGTGTTCTTATGCTCTATGGATTCGTCTTGAGGAGACGAACACATCCATACGGTAAACATGTATTTAAATTGACTCAAATTAAAAGGATAATCTCTGGAAGCTCGGGAAGAAGAGTGAGTCCATACCTTTGCTCAGAGAAGTGAAGCTTCGATCTGAGAGTTGTGTCACCTTCGATTGGGTCCAAGTAAGCTCCAGATGAAGTCCCTTGGCCTGGTGAATTGTCTAGCTATGAAAGTGACCACAGCCGATCACAAAGCTTGGAGGCTGGAGCAACTGGGTGGCCTGGAGATGGGGCTTTCAGTGGGAAACTTCTCCTCTTGGTCTGGTGAAGGTGTAGGATCAATCAATTTGGGGATTGATCCACTGTGGAGAAGTGTCCTGGTTTTGGGCTTGGATTTCAACTCTGAAATTGAGCTCGCGAGAGGAAATGGCAGGGGGATTTCGGTGGGGATCAAGTTCTACTATGTGTGGGGAGTAGTACGGAACAATTTTGGCAGAGTTTCCTTAAGTTTTGTTTCGGCACCTCTCATGGCCGAGAAGGGGTGGTGTTTAAATAGGCATGGTGGAGGCTCTCCCGGGGGAGTTAGGGCTTGGGATCAGCTGCTCTGAGTGATGAGAAGAACAGCCATGGTGGCCATTGGGCATGGGACAGCTCAGCAGGTGAGAATTCCAAGTTTGGGCTCACATGTGAGCTCTCGGCCTGGTGGTTTCCGGCGGCTGTGGTGGCTGGCCGGCCAGGGTCAAGTCACCCTCAAGGTCAGGGAGGTCAGGGCTGGGGTTTAGTGTAGGCAATTGGCAAATGCCATGTGTCAAAAGCTTGATTTAAAATGGAATGGGAGAAGGCCAATTTTGGCTTGATTTGGGTCAACCCATCCTTTTGGGCTAGGTGCACCTCCCCATGGCTCGTTTGGGCTGAAGAGAAAGTGGTTTAGGTCAGCTTGATTAGTGGAGAAAGGTCACCATCCAAGTACAATTAAGATCAAACATGGTTTAGGGGAGTCATGAACATGGTTAATCACCTTTAGGAATTAAGGAAAGAATCTCCTCCTTTTGCCCAAAATGGCATGGTGACATGTAAAGAGGCTCTCATGGCTTCCATGTGGCTCATGCATGGCTTCATGGCTTGCCTTTGGCTTGGAAAAAGCTAAGTCGACTTTCATGAAAGAGGTTTTTATGAACTTTGGTAATTTAGGAGTGATTTGATGGAATTTGGCACATGGCTTGATTTGGAACCATTTGATGATTGATTTGAACTTAGGGATGATTTTAATTGAAGTCATGATGAAGAGAATTTGTCATATGGGCCTTGGCATAAAGTTTGGGCTTTTAGGAAGGTTTAAGAAAGTGGGCTTTTGGTTTGGAAATAAATTTATGGATGGGAAATTTGTGAAGGATTGGGCCAAACAAATGTTGGTTTTAGCTCATGGATGGGTCATGAGTGATTTGAAGCAAATTTGGGGTGGTTTGGGTTTGAATTGGGTTGAATTTGGGCTTCCTTGGTGAATGGGCCAATATAGGTCAATTGGGCTAACTTGGGCCAATGTTGGGCTAGGGTTGAAATCGATGTAAAATAAATGTTGGGAAATGTTTATGGGAGTGTTTCAAAGGGGTTTTGGCTTTGGTTGGGTTTTGATTTTGAGGTTTGGGTTTATTTGGGTTAGGTTTGGGTTTAGGTCGAAAATTGGGTTTTTTTTTTTTAGGTTGAATTTGAGTGGGGTTTGGGTCTAAATTTTGGGCAAATCATGTTAGTGTTTTGTTTGTGGGAATGTTAAGGAAGGTTTAGAAAAGATTTGGGGTTGATTGGAGTTGAATTGGGTGAGTTTGGGCTAAGTTTGGGTCGTGGGTCCAAATTGGGCTTTAAGGTCCAAAGTGAAATTGGATTCAAATGTCAATCAAATTGGGCTTGGATTTAGTCTAGATTGGTGTTGGGGATGTTGGATTGAAGTTTAGAATTGAATTGGACCAGAATTTGGGTCAATTGGGTAGGTTTGGTTTGACATTAGGTTCACTTTGGGTTAAAATGGGTCAAATTGGGGATTTTGACAAAAGTGGGGTACATTGACAAAATTGGCCCATGGTGTAGTTGAACAAAATGAAATTGGGAATATTTAGAATTTTCTGGAATTTTCTGGGAATTTTCTGAATTTTTGGATTTTTTTGGCTAAGAGGGGTATTTTGGGTATTTGGAGGGTATTAGGAGGTATTTTTGGAATTTTTGGTATTTTTGGCTATGGATGATCAATTTGATTGGTGAGAAAATGTTTAGGATCGGTCTTGAGGATTTTTGGGTGATTTGGAGATTTTAGAAAATTTTTGGGTAGTTTCAAGGGTATTGGGTAGGCTAGGCGGGTGTAGGGTCCCGGGGGTCAAAAATTGAAAATTTGGAAAATTGAAGCTTGGGTGAATGTAAGTGGAATGAAATCATTTTGGTTGAGCCATGAAGCCATATCAAGCCCACATGAGCCATGAAGGGACTCATTTGAGGCACCCATTTATGTTGTTCCTAACCCCTTGCCAAGGGCTTAGGGGTTAAAGACCATCCATGTGAATCACCTGCATGAGTTAGGAGGTCTAATTGGATATGGGTGTGGTTTTAAGAGGTGTGAAAAAGTGTAGTGCATAGGTGTAGTGTGTGTGTAAGTCAACCCTTCACCAGACCAGGCCACCCAGGGCAGTCCTAAGACCAAAGAGTCTCATGGGAACTCATCCTTTAAACTTCCACATTTGATTTCAACCCTCGCAGGTGATTAGGGGTCTACAATCGAGTTTGTGGAGTTTGCGGGGAGTTAAGAAGTGGTTTGAATTTCTAAGTGGTGGGTCCCAATTCTAATCCTCTAGGATAGTCAAAGGAAAAGCCTAAGGCTAGATCCTAAGTACTAAAAAGAAGGAGAGAAGACCTCATCAAAAATGAGGTCAACAAATGAGCCTGCTTACTTTTATACCTGCTTCATTATTTCAGTATTATTCATAAAAACATGTGTAGAAGTAAATTTTTCTTTCTAGAATGTTTTTTTTTACATACTTATAAAAATTCCTTTTTAAAATTATGTTTTTCTTTCTCTCATACTTTAAAAAAAATTTTCATGATAGACCAAAACTTAAGTTTGGGGGAAAGGGAAAATACATTCAAATTTAAATTTTATTTTTCCTTAAAGAACTAATATTTTCTTAAAATAAAAATTTTTAACATAACATGAGGAATGAAGAATCTATTTAAGATCACTTAAATTTTTGAAATTATAAATAATTTAGTGGACTTAATCGAAAATTTTAATAACTTTGATTGATTTTAAGAATAGAATTATTCAACTTAAAGAAGAATAAGATTAAGAAATTTTTCTATTCATAGTAGAGATAATTGAATTTTAGAAGTATTAAGAAATCAAAAATTATAACTCGAAAAAGAATAGATTGAAATTCTTTTTGAAATTTATTTATGTTATAATAATTAAGTGAAAATGTATAAGTTTGAAAATATAAGTTAAGGATAGTGAAGTTCAAAACCATTAACAGGCTATCCAGATACAATAATCCTCTCTTTAAAAAACAAAAGGGATATATATAAAATATATAAAATAAAATAAAATAAAAAGAGAGGAGAAGTTTGAGGAAATGCCTAAACAAAAATTGGCTTCACTTGAATTAACTTATAAAAAGAAAACTGATTACATTTATTACTTAATTTTTATGGATGTATTTTTATTAGAAAAGAATTTCATGAAGATCTTTTTCTTGTGAATAATTTATGTGATCTTAATATAATAAACTACAATTATTTTCAAAGTGAATGAAAAATTTTTGAAGACTTATGATTTGGTAGTTAGAATATTCTTTAAATTCTTAAAATTAAACTTAGTGAAATTTGGTTAATGATTTACTAAAGCCTTTATAAAATCAAAAATCATAAGGAGTCTTAAATATTTACCTTTTTATTCCAAATGTTATACATTTTATATAGTAAAAAGGGTTACTTGAGGACAAGTAACGTTTAAGTTTGGGGGATTTTGATCCAAGAAAAAAATACCTATTTTTATGCCTTGATTTTTATTAAATTTTAAGGATATTATGCTTTAATGAAAGGTATTTTTGTGTTTTGGATGTAGGTAATACAAAAATGTTCAAGAAGGAGAAAAATATGAAAAATGAGCAAAAAGGAGCAAAAATGAGCAAAAATGGAGCTAAAATGCAAAATTATCGAAATTACTGGCCTGGCGCTTAGGCGCCAGAGTCCGGCACCTAAGCGCCAGCTCGATACAGAAAACTGTTAGGTTTTTGACGACTTTTGGGCAGTTATTTTGATGGTGTGAGCGGTTATTGGACCTTCAGAAGGCTGCGGTTGTTCTCGGTTTATAGGACATGCGATACAATGTATTTGGACGCTTCAAAACAGTTTTAATCGCGAAGAGGTGCGATCCAAAGTGAAGAGGTGCAAAGAAATGGACGCGGTGTCCGGCGCCTAGGCGCCAGACACACCTTCTAGAAGATTGATTGAATGTGGACACATTTTGAAGAGGTGCCTTGAGGCAACCCTTGAATCCTACAAATAGAAGGGCATTCCTTCAGAGAAAAACGCCCCATCTACCCCCTCCTTATCTAGAGTCATCTAGAGAGAGAATTAGAGAGATCATATTAGGGCCGCCTTTTTTACTTTCCTTCATAAATTAGTAAGTTTATTTTAGAGTTTGTATTCAGAGTTTGAAATAGTTGGTGCATATGTAGTTCATTACGCTGTGGAGTCAGTAGGAATCAGAAGTTCAGTAGGAGAAACATCTAAGGTAAGTATTTTTATTTTAATGCAAAGTTTATTTATTATGTTTTGTTATTTAATTTCAATGTGTTTTGAGTAGTTACTTTACTTTCTCCTTTCAATTATGAAAAGATAAATAAGATAATACAAAATTCGTCGGAGAATTAAAAATCATATATTTTCAAAACATTGTGATGATATTAATATCGGTTCTTAATTTACTATTTAAATTGGCCATTTAAATTGTTAAAACCTGTTGAAGAGTTTTGAGACCTAGAAGGAGATGAATTCTTAACTTGTAGATATCACATGAATCCTTGGGTAGTCAAAGGCCTTGTGCGGGTTATTCAAGGCAAAGTGCAAATAAATAGGAAGATATTATATAATGGGCGTAGAATTGATATGTTTTTAGAGTGACAGACTAAATTCTTGTGATTTGGTTTATATAAAAGGAAAGGGTCACTAGTAGGGCAGACCATAGCCACCCTTGGACATCTAGTAGTGTGAGCCTAGATTAACCCATTCTACTAACAATACATCCGGACTCGATCTATAGAGCTAGCCAATGTTCTTTGCACCTGGATCGAAAGGGTAAAGAATATGAATGCTTCTACTTGTCACAATACCATAAATTTATAGTCTCCACGAATATTATCATTATCTTAGAAAATCTTGGATTAATTGAAAGAGAGAAAGTTGCTTTCTTATTGCTATTTACATCAATTACTTTATTTCTGCTTTATTATTGCATCTAGTAATTTAAAGATATTTTATTTTTAATTATAAAAGAAATACTTTAAAATAAAAATATTTAAAGATTTATAACTCTCTCCTCGTGGGATCGATACTGGGGTCTTTGTTTCAAAACCCTATATTACTTGAAACGATACATATACTTGCGTAGAACCCCTAGTGTGTAAAATATTTTCCATAAAATTATATTTATATACACTAGTCGCTATTATTTTTTATAACATATATTTTTGAAAGCATTAATTAGTACGTTGATCTTCAGAGGATTTCGGGTCAAGTTTTTGGCACCGTTGCCGGGGAAGAAGATTTTAGTACGCATATATTTATATCGGGTCAAGATCCAAATTTACATCTTGCTAGTTTTCTAGAACTGTGTGCTACTTTTAAATATAACGGAATGTCGAGTGATGTTATTAGACTTAGACTTTTTCATTAAGGGAAAAAGCTAAGGTGTGGTTAAATTCGTTAGCACCTGGATCTATTAGAACTTAGGGAGAATTGTCTCAAAAGTTTTTATCAAAATATTTTCCTCCATCAAAGACTGCTAAACTAAGAAATGATATCACATCTTTTGGTCAGTTTGAAGGGGAATCAATATATGAAGCTTGGGGGAGATTTAAAGATCTTCTTAGGAAGTGCCTACATCATGCTTTACCAGATTGGTTAATAGATCAAACATTTTATAATGGATTAGTGGGATCATTGAGATCGATTATAGATGCTGCTGCTAGTGGATCGTTAATGTCAAAACCTTTTAACAAAGCATACGCTTTAATTGAAGAAATGGCTACTAATAATTTTCAATAGCCCTCTAAACGGGTAAATCCTAAAAGAGTAGCTACTGTTCATGATTCAGATATGAAAACTATGATAATTTCTAAAATTGCAGCCCTTTCTAAGAAAATAGATTAGTATGGAATGAATTATTCTCAACCAACCCAAGTGTTAGAGGAAAATTCATTTGGACAAATAACAGAATCTCAAACACCTTATGAGACTTTGAATGCTATTAATAGAACCTAACAATCCTTATTCGAATTATTATAATCCTGGTTGGAAGAATCACCCAAACTTCAACTGGAATAATAGCAATGCCAATGTTAACCCACATTGGGGGAACAGTTCTATAAATCTAGTTAGAAATTCGAATAATCAAAAAAATACCAATTTTAGACCATCTTACCCTGCTAGATTTAATAATAACCTGCAATTTAAGGATAAGAAGTTGTCTACTGAAGAAATGATTCTGAATATGGGAAATCAATTACAAGCTCAAGGTGTTGCGATGAAAAATATTAAAAATCAATTGGGGCATATTTTCACTGCACTTAATAATAGACCTTCTGGAACACTTCCAAGTAATGTTGAGATCAATCCAAAAGATCAAAACAAGGAACAACTTAAAGCTATTCAATTAAGGAGTGGAAAAGAATTGGAAACAAGAGTGCAAAAAGAAGTTGAAATAGAAAAGGAGAAGGTGAATATTGAAAAAGGTTCAAAAAATATTTATCCAGACTTGTATTATCCTCACCAATGAAGATTACTGTTGAAAAACCACTACCTCCATTTCCTCAAAGATTGAAGCAACAAAACAGGGATAACATATTTGGAAAATTTTTAGAGATCCTTAAGAAATTAACGATAAATATTCCTTTTATTGAAGCATTAAAACAGATGCCTGATTATGCTAAGTTTATGAAGGATATTCTCAAAAAGAAAAGAAAATTTACAGATCATAAAACTGTTGCACTCAGCGGAGAGTGTAGTTCAATTATTCAGAAGAAGGTTCCGGAAAAACTTAAAGATCCTGGTAGTTTCACTATCCCGTGTGCTATAGGAGAAAAATTTTTCGGAAGAGCCTTATGTGATATGGGAGCTAGTATTAATCTTATCCCTTTATCAACTTTCAAAAAGTTAGGAATAGGAGAAATTTTTCCTACATCTGTAACTCTTCAGTTAGCCAATCGTTCCATTACCTACCCTAAAGGAGTGATGGAAGATGTGTTTGTGAAAGTGGATAAATTTATCTTTCCTTTGGATTTTATTATACTTGATATGGATGAAGATAAAGAAACTCGAATCATTGTGGGAAGACCATTCCTTGCTACAGGGAGAGCAGTGATTGATGTTCAAAAAGTAGAATTAACTATGAGAGTTAATAATCAAGAGGTGAACTTTAATAATTTGAAATCTATGATGTATCTCATAATGGAAAAAGATAATGAATGTTTTAGGATGGAGGTCTGTGAATATTTGAGAAATGATCATTTTGAAAATATATTTGAAAAAGAATTAGAGTATGAAAGTATGTTTGAAGAAGAAATTGTAAATGAAGAAAATTCAAATAGTAAGAAGAATGAAGATTTGGAGTATGTTCAGGAGAGATTTGAAGTATTAGTCACTATGGAAGGTGGAAATAAAAGCATAATTCCGTCTATAATAAAACCTCCTGAACTTGAGATGAAAATTCTCCCTAATCATTTGAAGTATATGTTTTTAGGAGAATCATCTACCCTGCCAGTTATTGTATCTTCGGAGTTAAATGATTATCAAGAACAGAAGTTGTTGGAAATTTTAAAAAGATACAAGAAAATTTTTGGATGGATTTTGGCAGATATTAAAGGAATCAGTTCTTCAATTTGTATGCACAGAATTTTATTAGATGAAGTGCATAAACTGAGAGTTGATATGCAAAGGAGATTGAAACCAAAAATGAAAGAAATAGGTAAGAAGAAGATTTTAAAATGGCTGGATGCTGGAATTTTTTATCCTATTTCGGATAGTGCTTGGGTGAGTCCAATACATTGTGTACCGAAAAAGGGAGGAATGTGTCGACCGTTTAAAATTTAATTTAAGCATATATAATATTAAATATTTTGGAAAATATTATTTGATTTTGAAAATATGAGACTGAACCGATCCCATATCTTTAGTAGTTTAAATAATTGAACACCGCATCATAAGCCATGCATTTATCCCGAGGAATAGACACATTGCTTAATAATGAGGCTCGATTAATTAAACTAGTAAATTTATGACATCCGTTTGGTCTGCAAACCATTTTTATTTGCCGACAAATTCCCCTATTTAATATAAAAGAATTAAATAGGGTTTATATTAAGCTGGGTTCAAAAATTCCCTATAAGGGCAAGCCCCTGAAGTTAATTACATCCTAAGTGACGAGAATCACTTAAGAAAACTCTCGATAAAGATTAGTGGTTTTGCCTTCAAGAATTTCAAAGTTTAGGGTTTTCAAAGAATTGGATTTTGGAAATTTCAATAAGGAATGGATCAAATTTGGAACATTTTATTTTGGGAATCCAGTGAAAGAAAGGTAGGGGATGTCACATATTCGAAGTGAACTTCGATGACTTCCCAACTATCCTATTGTTTTGCTTCAATTTGATAGAATTATTTAATGTTGCAATCCTGCTAATTTCAATTAATTGGGACTTATATTTGTATGACACAATCACACAAACAGCCTGGAAGATGTGAGGGTTTAGATCATGACGAACGATGACCTCGGAATCCTAAAACAAGTTTAGGGCTTAAATTGCATTACACAAATATGCAAAGGCTTAAAGAGAAGGTTGAGGATTTATGTTGCACTAGGCAAACTACCTCGAAATACTATGGCTTGTTGTTTAATTACTAAAGAAAGGAAAGCTGACAAAATCGACCGTGTTACCCACCGCGCTTGCTTTGAGCTCTTTGTTGTTGGAGAGGTTTAGTTTAAGAAAGTGACAATCAAGAGATGAGAGAAGTGTCATGGTTTAGAAGGAGAGTTTCAAATTCAGTGTCTTAAATTTTATTAGGGGAAATCTTAAAGTTGATGAAGCAGAACAGATTAAGATCCCACGGTTCCGTCATCCAGGCACCACTATTTTCATCGAATTCACTTAGCCCAAATGAATTTGCTAAACTTAACTGAATGAGTTCCACACTTTCATTTAGACCATGGGAAATCTCGTTAGCAACACGTGGGTTACATCATCCGAGCGATTCACGATCATCTAACGTTATGATTTAATTTAGTTGTAATTGTAGTTTTGTTGTTTTGTTTGTGAATAAATTTTGAGTTGTTTTATATTTTGAATGTTGTGGCGGTGAATTTTATCTTGTGTTGATTTTTATTTTAGTTTTGGTTCATTTTTACAGCTATCCTAAGAGTTTCAGTTTTCATGCAGGGTGGCATTGTTGTTTAACATGCAAGCTTGCAGGAAAGAAAGTACAGTGCAGGTAAATAAATTGTAATAAAATAAACACGTGCCTGCCAGGTCTTTTCGTCATTTCCAGCTACACTTGAAACACATGTTAGGGCATTTAAATATTTAAAGAGAAAACACCTAGATAAAACTAAGGGAAGGTTCTGGTAGTCTACCAAAATCCTACTCCTATCACTTGTCAAGTCCTAAGGTGTGTTTATGGATGATTTTCTTCGTCAAGAACAATGAAGTTCAATTGTTCTTCTAAAACATCCCATTAGGTTGGGAAAGTGCTTAGGACGAGTCCAGAACATCTTTTCAACACTTCTGGGACTATTCTGAGTTCAAGTGAATTTCATTGTATGGATGAATTGATCATCCGAGAATATAGTTATGTTTTGATTCTTGCACAGTGAACTAGGATGTTTGATTATCCTATGAGTAAAGTGACATTTCATTTGATACTTTATGTAAGAATTATAAAAGTGATAGCCGTTAGGGGCAAATCAGTTTATTAAAAGACTTAACCATTTTAGTTAAAGTTAAATTGATGATTTAAAAATGATTCAATTTAGTTGTAAAATTTTGAGTTGATTTTTAATTTTTTTAAATCATTTAAGTTAAGGAGGTGTTTTGAATTATTTAATTCAGTTAAGTTTTAATGATTTAGGTTTGTTTTAACTTAATCATGATGTTTTGGATTAATTTTTAATTGGTTTAGTTTAATGTTTTGAATATGAATTGTTTTAAATTAGACTTAATATTCCAATTTTGTTTTAATTTTAGTTTTAAGTGATTTCAAATTAATTTTAATATTTTAACTTATTTTAATTTAATTTTTAAGATTTCAAGATTATTCCTTTTAGTTTTAAACATCATTTGTTATGACTTCATTAGTAAAAAAAAGTGATGTTTGATCAATCCATTGATTAGGGATTCAATTTCAAAATATTAGGATCTTCTTATGTTAAATCCCTTAACCATAATAACTCATGCCTTAATCAACTTCGAAAGTTTAATGATTTAATTAATTAGGGTTTCTTCTTTTAATGTTCAAGTTTATTAATGGGTTTCTACCCCTTAACTCCCTTAGTTTCAATCATCTAAAATGAAAATTAAGATTAAAAATTTTACCCTTCCCTTTGGTTAAGCTTAAATATTAATTAAGGTTAAAGCCTTTTAATTGTCTTTATGCCCTCTTAAGCTTATTCATTTCATAATTCATCAAATTAAGCTCAAATGAATTTGAAATTTTTATGTCACCTCACTCACATGTCAATTAAGACATTAGAGGAGAAAATGTGATTTTTCAATTTTTAATTTAATTTATATAATTATATTAGTGAAAAATAGGGATTTTCAATGGAAATTCAACAACATGATCAAGATAAAGTTTCTATCCTTAGGAAAATTCTGGGAGGTTTCTACTAACCAAAGAACCACTTGGACAAATTTTGGTAATTTTTTGAATTTTATTCTATTTATTATACTTATTTTGATTTTTGGAGTATTAATTAATTATAAAATAAAATTAAAGTTGAAAAATAGGTTTTATATTTTTGTTAAATCCGTCGAGGTCGGATAACTCGGAGAAGCAAACTTTATATTTTTCTTATTTTTTTTTGAATTTTTAGAATCATTTTAGTGAAAGGGTTGAAAAATGCATTTTTTTAATATTAAAAATTACCACTAAGCCTTTAAAATTTAATATCTTTACTTAGATACTTGAGAAAAATATTTGGTTACTTCCTAAATGATTACAGGACCAAATATAACATTTTTATGAATTTTAATATTTTTATGATTTTTAATTATTAAAATATTCAAAATTAGGTTAAAAATGAAAATTTTAAAAAATTCCAGTTTTAATTTTCTTAAACTCCTCTGATCCCAGAGAGGCCTCAAAATTGATTTGGTGAATTTTTTAGATGTATTTTGGGTTTTATGAATTTTTAATTTCAAAAATGGCTATTTAACTTAAATAATCCATTTAATGAGTTAAATCATTTCCAATTGACTTGAAATTTTTATGTGGGATTCCCCTGACCCTAAAGATCAATGGAGAATTCATTTTGAGTTATTTCCATGTGTGGTTGTTCTAAAATTATTTAATTTCAATTTTGAGGTTTTGATCAAATTAGGGTTTGTTTAAGTGAATTAAATCAAGTTACAATTGTCCTAGGGTCCTCTGTTCTAGAGATACTTCCTTAATTTTTTTTGGATTTTTATGATCAACATGCTAATTTTCACAACTATATTACAATAAAATGACTCTGAACTTAGAAAATGGATAATTTCCCATAGACATAGCCTCTGGCCTTAAAAAATTCAGGGAATGTTCCCAAGATTAGAGGCTACAAAAGTCCTATGGTCTCATGTTATGGTGAATTATGCATGCAAATGGAGAATTAAAATATTCAGAATAATATTAAATTAAATAAAAAATAAAGACTCAACAAAATAACTTAATTCTTCTTTTCTCATTAGGGTATTTTTTCTTTTAATTTTATGATTTTCTATGCAAAGATATGCATTTTTAAAGTTCTGGGATTTAAACAAATAGATAATAGCCCTAATTTCCTACTTATCTAATGCAGCACCGTGTCATCCTGGGACTGATCGAAGCTCCACGCGGCGTCTCTCCATTCGGTGCCGTCATCTAAGTCAGTGCCACGCGGTCCGCGCTTTATGTCCCGTGGTTCCATCCGGCTCTATCTCTGTCATACGTTCGATACACGCACGATCGAACGGTCTCCGGTCATCGTCTGCGTCTGGTTCAACCCGAGAGCTGTCCACCCTAAAACCTTAAAATCTCACTTGAGACTCAACCAAATTAAGTGTGGTTGGTATCTATCGATGCGTCTAGCCTAGACGAACACATCTATACGGCTAACATGCATTGAAATCGCATGGAACAAAATGGAGAATTGCTAGAAGCTCGGGTGGGAGAAGAGATCAATACCTTTGCTCTAAGAGGCGAAGCCTCAATCAGAGATGCTCAGCATGTTCATTGGAGTTGTAGGAGCCTCAGATTGAGCCTCTGGTCCTGGTGAGCTGCCTAGGTATGACTTTGTCCAAGCACGATTTGGAGCTCTGGCCGATAGAAAAATTGGATGGCTGAGTGAGGGGGCTTTCACTGGGGAACTTCCTCTCTTGGTGGGATGGTGTGGGTGAGTTTAATTGGATTTTGGTGAAGGTTCCAGGAGTGTTCTATTTCTGACCTGATTTTTTACTGAGAAATTGAGCTCAGTCAGGGGGATTCAGGGCAGGAGGACAGTGGGGCTCTTCTTCTCTGGGCTAGGAGGAGGTTTGGGAACAGTTTGGGGGAGTTCTGTGAGGAAAATTTCAACACCTTTTGCATGGCTGAAAGGAGTGTATTTTATAGCCATGGCTGCCTGGTGGAGCTCAGGGCCAGGCAATGAGTGGTTTAGGCCGCTTAGGGTGAAGGTTGAGTAGGCAAGGTGGCTGAAGAGTAGATGGCACACTGCGAAGGCTCAATTTTAGAGTTTAAAGGACAAGGGGATGCTCAAGCGTGACTGTTCCGACTGATGGGGTGGCTAGCAAGGATAGTCAGGCGGCTGGGCTGGCTGAGGAGGAGTGGAGGACAGGATTTTGCTCAATTAATTGGGACAGGGAGGTTGTTTAAGGTGAGTTAGACGATGGGACATGGCTTTAGCCTAATGGCTTGATCCATTGGTCCAAAGTGATGGACCATTGGTCCATGGCTCAAGGGACTTGGGTTGGGTTAGGTCAAACCCACCCTAGAAGGCCTAGGGTTGGCTGCCAAGAAGTTGGTTTAGTCAAATTTGAATTGGTTTGGTTCAATTTAAATCATATGTGCACATGGATTAGTTTGGGTTTGAATTGGGCTAGCTTGAGTTTGGGTTGGGTTTAAATCAAATTGATTGATCAAAATTGTGTAAATGATTGTCATAAAGCTTTTAGAAGAGGTTTGGAGTGAAATTGAATTGATTTAGGAAGTGTATTTGGTGGAATTTGGTGGCTTGGTTCAATTTGGTCTAAACATGGGTTTACGTTAGGTTAGAGCTTGGCTAGAGCCCAATTTATGGTTCAAAATGATGTATGTGATTGCCATGAAAGTTTTAGGATAAAAATTGGGTGGAAATTTTGGGTTTAAGGGATTCAGTTTGGAAAGTTTAGGTCATGTGACAACTTTAGGGAAAATTTGGGGATTTTAGTTTCAAATGATTTTGTATGGGGCTTCAATCAAAATTTTGGCCAAATGAATGTTTTATTTGGTGTAAGGATGTGTATTAGGAAGAGTTTGGAATTTGGTTTGGGGAAAATTGAGCGACTTTGGGTCATTTTGGGGTGAATTGGGTCATAAGGCCAAAATTGGGGGTTTTGGTTTAATGTTGAAATTGAACTCAAATGTGGACCAAATTGGACTTGGTTTTGATTGAAATTGGAATTGGGAATGTTGAATGGAAGTTTATAATTGAATATGATCAAAATTGGGGTCAATTGGGTTGGATTGGTTTGACATTGGGTCCATTTGGGCTAAGTGGGCCAAGTTGGGATTTTGGATTGAAAGTGGGTTAATATGGCAAAATTGGCTTATGGTGTAGTTGAACAAAATGCAATTGAGAATTTTTTGGATATTCTGGAATTTTTTGGGAATTTTCGGAATTTTTGGAATTTTGGGCCAAAAAGGGTATTTATGGTATTTGGAGGTTATTTGGAGGGCATTGGGGTATTTTGGTGGATTTAAGAGGTGGGAACTATTTTAAAATGATTTTTAGGAATTTTAGGAATTTTGGATAATTTTTGAGAAATTTTTTGGATGATTTGGTAATTGTAGGGGCAAATTAGGTAATTTCGGGAATATAATTAGGGTTTAGAAGTATAAGCCATGGACTTAGCCAAGTCCAACCACTTTGGGACCAAGTCTAGCCAAAAGGTAACCACTTTATGACCCTTCACATATTGACCTTAGCCATCTTAATCAAAGATCAGTGGCTTTGTTTCAATCATGTGAGTTTCACAAAGGGTATAAGTTAAGGGGTTTAAAGGTTTGGGTTAAATGGCTTAGGGGTGTGTGTGTGTGCAAGAGAAGCTCAAGTCACCCAAGGCTACCCTAAGTCCAAACATTCCTATGGGAACTCACTCATGGTTTTCCATATGGTGGTCTTAACCTTCCAAGGTGATTTAGAGGTTTGTAACCATCCAAGTGGGTCCCAAGAGGAGTCAGGAAGTGGCTGAAAATTTCTAAAGGGTGGGTCCTAATTCTAGTCCTCTAGGATATTCAAGGAGAAGTCCTATGGCTAGGTCCTAAGCACTAAGAGAAAGAAAGACCAAACCTCACCAAAAATGAGGTCAACAGAATGACTGTTGAAGTGAATGAATGTGATGAAATTATACCCACAAGACAAATTAATGGATAGAGAATTTGTTTTGACTATAGGAAATTAAATGCCGCCACCTGAAAAGATCACTTTCCTCTTCCTTTTCTCGATCAAATGCTGGATAGACTTGTTGGAAACTTTTCGTACACAGTTCTGTTAAATGGTAGGAGTACCTTAACATTCCCCACTCTGGTGTTATAAATATTAGTCTGATTCCTGCCTTACCGGGCACTATCGTTTGCAATTCTTTATCCTTCTGTGCTGAGGATGCTCCGTCGAAGTACAGTTCCAACCGTTGAACATCAGTGTCTTCTAAGCTCATTATCTATTCATCTGGCAAGTCATCGTTGAGAGGCGATTCTACCGGTAAAGGGTGCGCTGCGAGGAATTCTGCTAGGACTTGTCCCTTTACGGCACGAAGAGGAACGAAAGTTATATCGAATTGCAATAATATCATCGACCACCTGGCAAGCTGCCGGAAAGCGTTGGGTAGGTCATCAAATATTGCAATGGATTAAACTTCAAAATAAGGTTGACCTTATGAGAAAGCACGTAATGCCTAAGCTTTTGAGCGGCGAAGATCAGGGTCAAATAATGCTTCTCAATAGAATGATACTTTACCTCTGTCGAAATTAGAAAACGACTTAAGTAGTAGAGAGCGTTTTCTTTACCCTCGTCATTAACCTAGGCTAGCAGGGCTCCGAGGGAGTCGTCTAAAGCCGCGATATAAAGTATCAACGGTCGACCCGAGATTGGGGCTGCTAATACAAAAGGTGTCATTAAATATTGTTTGATGTCATCAAAGGCATGTTGACATTTGGAGTCCCAAGTAAACTTGGCATTCTTCTTAACCAAAGCAGAAAAAGGCTGACACCTTCCTGACAAATTAGAAATAAAGCGTCGAAGATATGCCAACTTCCCTTGAAAGGATCTTAGTTGTTTTAAAGTTTTTGGAGGTGGCATTTCTATGATAGCTTTAATCTTCTCCGGATCGATTTCAATTCCGCGATGTCGGATAACAAATCCTAAGAATTTCCTGGAGGTGACGTTGAAGGCGCATTTCAGGGGATTCATCTAAAGGTTAAATTGTCTTAATCGCTCGAAAATAATTCTTAAATCATACAAGTGATCTTCTTTCAATTTTTTCTTGATGACCACATCATCCACGTAGCACTCGACTTGTTTGGGAATGAGATCATCAAAGATCCTCGTCATTGCTCTTTGGTACGTTGTTCCTGCGTTCTTTAATCTGAAAGGCATTACTATGTAGCAGTATACCCCAATTGGCGTTCTGAATGTTGTGAGCTTTTCGTCTTCTGGTGCCATCTTTATCTGATTATATCCTGATGATCCATCCATGAAAAAGAAGACTTCGTGTGTCGAAGCAATGTCGATAATTAATTCTGGAATTGGTAACGGGAATTCATCCTTTGGGCATGCTTTGTTCAAATCTCTGAAATCCACGCAGATTCTGATCTGACCGTTCTTCTTTTTAATTGGTACCGCATTGGCCAACCAAGTCATGTATTGTTCTTCACGGACAAATTTAGCGTCGATTAGCTTCTTAACTTCAGCTATTACTTGTTGTTCGATTTCTTGATGCATTCTTCTCGGAGCTTGTCTGACTGGAATGGCAGTGTGATTCACTCCTAGCCTGTGAACTGCAACTTTTGGGGATAATCCCGACATTTCATCATAACTCCAAGCAAAGCAGTCCTTGAATTCCATTAATAGCTTGATCGTATTTTCAGAATCTTCTTTATTGAGTAAGGAACTAACAAAGGTCAGCCTAGGCTCTTCGCTAATATATAAGTTAACTTCTATTAACTCGTCTATTGTAGATTTAATCTCTTCTTCAAATTCTGATGGAGCGTCTCCGATTGGCAAGTCTTCGAGATCATCTGAAGCTTCCAGGCAGTCTTCATTAGGTTTGCAAGTGACAACCAAGCAAAAGCCTGTATCATCAGCTGGCCCTACCATGCCAAACCCGAGACCATGCTTTGAATTGGGAGGTTAACTGGCATTACTCCATAAGTTTTCGAAGCAGTGTGATTGATCTCTTGACCACTGCTTAGGTAAGACACCATGTTGAATTAAATTTTGAACACAGGGAGAATACCACTCAAAAGGCAATTCCATTAATTCAAATGCAGCAACATCTTCAATTTTTATATCATTTTGAGTATCGGAAAAAGAAGTACCACGGTAAAATTTGATTGGTTTATCAACGCCACCATGCACATCCTTGACCATCATACCCTCAACCTTATTAGGGTAGATCGGGGTAAGGGTCATAGTATGTACATAGTGGTTTATCTTGTCGTACATTGCTTTGTATTCTTCATTCTTTTCATCTTCTAGTGAGATCTTAAACTGAGGTATCTTCTGATTTATCGTTGCTGCTTCTTTCTTGATTTCTTTCTTTTTTTCTTCTTCAGAACTGTCTTCCCAATCAACATTGATAACCAGATTCTTTTGTTCAACTATTCCACCGTTTCTTCCTCGACCTTGTCCCCGGCCTCAACCTCGGGTGCGAGTTCTGGAGAAACCTTCATCATCACATCGTAAGGGAGTGGTGAGTAATTGTTGAACTAGAATTTGAGAATCTTCATTGTCTTGAATTTCTTTTGCTTCATTTGGTAAGACATTTCTGGAAAAGATTGTTTTCTTCGGAGGTGCGTAGTAGGCAGATCCATCATGGATTCCAATTTCATGCACGGAAAACAGTTGCAAGTCACCTTTGATGCATTGTTCTTGTCCTCCTTCATAATACTTGATACACTCGTGCAAAGACGATGGTACCATCCAGTTTTCATGGATCCACGGTCGGCCCAGTAGAGAGTTGAATGACGTTTCAGATTCAATTATGTAGAATTTTGCGGTTGCCCTTGCCAAATCTCCGATCCTCATAGATAGTGTTATTGATTCAAGAGCTCTTTCTCCTTTTTTATTGAAGCTTCTTAGTAACATTTTGTCTGCTTGGAGCTCGCGGGCATCAATATCGAAGTATGCTAATGTCCGTAGATTCATTACATTCATGGATGCACCCAGATCAACTAACACCCTGGAGAGCGTGAACTTACTGATGGTGATTGAGATGTACAATGGTCGGTTGTGATCAGCTGTCCCAAGTAACAAGTCATTGTCCTTGAAAGTAACACCGTACTCTTCCTTGAACAAACAAACCTCGTCTAAGGAGTTACCGGCCATTTGAGCTAAGCAAATCTCTGGATCAAGTAAGGCCTTGATCAGAGCTTCCCTCATCTCCTTTGAAAGGATCAGAGTGTCGTAAATGCTCAATTTGGCGGGTAACTTCTGAAGATGGACTAGCACGTTATATTCTACTTTATTGTCTGGTCCTTCGACATCTTCCCGAATGGGTAATTCTTCTGCTGGGATTGTCTCTCCTAAACAACCACCTGTTGACCTCATTTTTGATGAGGTCTTCTCTTCTTCTTTTAGTGCTTAGGATCTAGCCTTAGGCTTTTCCTTTGACTATCTTAGAGGATTAGAATTGGGACCCACCTTTTAGAAATTCAAACCACTTCTAAACTCCCTGCAAATCCCACAAACTTGGTTGTAGACCCCTAATCACCTAGAGGGTTGAAATCGAATGTGGAAGTTTAAAGGATGAGTTCTATAGGACTCTTTGGCCTTAGGATTGCCACAGGTGGCTCTGGTTTGGTGAGGGGTGACTTACACACACAACACTTATACACTACACCTACACACTACACTTTCACACACCTCCTAAAGAAACACACCCATACCCGATTTGACCTCCGACTCATGAAGGTGATTCACATGGATGGTCCTTAACCCCTAAGCCCTTGGCTAAGAGGGTTAGGAACAACATAGTTGATGCCTCAAATGAGTCCCTTCATGGCTCATGTGGACTTGATATGGCTTCATGGCTCAACAAAAATGATTTCATTCCACTTACATTCACCCAATCTTCCATTTTCAAATTTTTAATTTTTGACCCAGGGACCCTACACCTGCCAACTACCCAAAACCATCGAAACCACCCAAATTTTACAAAACCACCTAAATCACCCAAAAATCTCCAAAACCAATCCCAAATATTCCCACATTACTCAAATTGATCATCCATACCCAAAAACACCAAAAATTCCAAAATACCTCCCAATACCCTCCAAATACCCAAAATACCCCTCCTAGCCAAAAAATCCAAAAATTCAGAAAATTCCCAGAAAATTCCAGAAAATCCCAAATATTCCCAATTTCATTTTGTTCAACTACACCATGGGCCAATTTTGTCAATTTACCCTACTTTTGTCAAAACCCCCAATTTGACTTATTTTAACCCAAAATGAACCCGATGTCAAACCAAACCTATCCAATTGACCCAAATTCTGGTCCAATTCAATTCTAAACTTCAATTCAACATCCCCAATACCAATCTAGACCAAATTCAAGCCCAATTTGATTGGCATTTGGATCAATTTCACTTTTGGCCTTAAAGCCCGATTTGGACCCATGACCCGAACTTAGCCCAAACTCACCCAATTCAACTCCAATTAACCCCAAATCTTTTCTAAACCTTCCTTAACATCCCCATGAACAAAACACTAACATGATTTACCCAAGATTTTGACCCAAACCCCACTCAAATTCAACCCCAAAATCAAAAAGCCCAATTTTGACCTAAACCCAAGCCTAACCCAGAATGAGCCCAAACCCCAAAATCAAAACCCATCAAAGCCAAAACCTCTTTGAAACACTCCCATAAACATTTCCCAACATTAATTTTACATCAATTTCAACCCTAGCCCAACATTGGCCCATGCTAGCCCATTTTGGCCCATCTTAGCCTCTTTACCGAAAAGCCATATCCGACCCGATTCAAACCCAAATCACCTCAAATTTGTTTCAAAACACTCATGACACATCCCTAAACCAAATTCAACAATTATTTGGCCCAAGCCTTTACCAAAATTTCATCCCAAAATCCATTTTTAAAATTCAAAGCCCACTTTCCTAAAACATTTAAAAGCCATCTAAAACCATTTCGATGAACCCAAAATCTACCACTAAAGCCCACATGACATTTCCCCTCATCATACTTTCAATTAAACTCAATACCTAAGTCCTAAATCCATCATCAAATTATTCCAAATCAAGTTCCATACAAATTTCCATCAAATTACCAAAAATTCCTAAAACCCTTTTCATGAAACAAGTCAACCTTTTCCCAAGCCAAATGGAGCCATGAACAAGCCATTCTCAAGCCACATGAAGCCATGAGGGCTTTGACTTGTCATTTGTCCATTTATGGCAAGAAGAGGGGGCCCTTTCCTAATCCTTCTTAAACCTTTTTTTACCTTAAGCATGTCACACACTAAACCATGCTTAGCCACCTCACCATGGATGGGGACTTCACCACTCCATGGCAGGTGACTCAAGTGACTCTTTTCGGCCCAAAACCGGACCTTGGGTGGTGCACCTAGCCCAAAAGGATGGGTTGACCCAAACCTAGCCAAAATGGCCTTTTCCCCATTCCATTCCAAGCCATCTCCTTTACACATGGCCATTGCCGATTGCTTGCACAAACATCCGACTACGACCCACTGACCACGAGGGTGACCCTTGCTCTAGGCCGGCCACCCCGATCGCCGGAATACCCCATGGCCGAGAGCTCACATGTGAGCCAACATTGAAATTCTCCATTGCTTGACTTGTCTCGACCCGAATGGATAGCATGGGCTGTTCTTCCCTTGACCTAAGCAGGTGATCCCAACCATTAAACCCCACAGGAGGCCCTCAGACCACACTGCTATTTAAACCCCCACCTCTCGGCCATGAAGAGGTGCTTGAAATAAACCTTAAGGAAACTACGCCAAAATTGTTCCACACTACTCCCCATACACAGAGCACTTGATCCCCACTTGAAATCCCCCTGCCATTTCTTCTCTGCGAGCTCGATTTCGGAGTTGAAATCCGAAGCTCGAAAACCGAGGACACTTCTCCGCGGTGGACCAATCCTCGAATTGGTTGTTCCTACACCTTCACCGAGCCGAGAGAAGAAGTTTTCCGGTAAAAGCCCCATCTCCGGGCCACCAGTGCATTTCCGGACTCCAAAGGTTGTGATCGGCCTTGGTGGAAGTCCGACCTAGACAATTCACCGGACCGGGAGACTTCATGCGGAGCTTCTTGGGACCCGATCGAAGGTGCAGACAACTCTCGGATCGAAGCCACACTTCTCCGAGCAAAGGTATGAGCCAATTCTTCATCCCGAGCTTCGGAGATTCTCCATTTCAAATGCTTTAATTTCATAGCATGTTTACCAGTATGGATGTGTTCGTCTCTTGAAGACGAATCCATAGAAGCATAAGAACACGAAAATCCATTGAGAATCGAGTGAGTTCTTAGGGTTAGAGTGTGGACGGTCACGGGATCGCACCGGTCGTAGACGATGACCGAGAACCGTCGGATCGCGCGTGTATCGGATGGACGGCTCGGATTGCGTCGGACCGGCGGATGGTACGTGAACCGCGGGGCCCGGGCAGGCTGAGTCGGATGGCGGCGTCGAATGGGAGCGCGCCACGCGGCACTTCGGAGGCTGCCGAGGTTGACGCGGCGCCGACTCGGATAAGTAGAAAAATAGGATATTTTCTATTTATTTAATTCCCTAAACTTCAAAAATTCATAACTTTGTGTAGGAAAATCATAAAAATAAAATAAAAATACCCTCTTGCTCGGTGAACGAGAGGAGAATAATGTGGAAAAGAAATAATTTAATTTCATCAAGTATTTTATTTTTTATGATTTATTTACTCTCTGCATTCATTTAATTCTCCATGCATGTATACAATTCACCATGGCATGAGACCATAGGGCTTTTGAAGCCTCTGAATTTGGGAACATTCCCTGAATTTTCCAAAGTCGGAGGCCATCCTATGAAGAGTTATTGATTTTTCAAATCCATGTCACTGTTTTGAGCATTTTAATTCCAATAAATAGCATGTTGTGAAATAAATTCTAGGAAAATTTGGTGATGTTCCTTATGACCAGAGAACCCTAGGAAAAATAGGTTTTGAGTTAGTTCATTTCGAGCGACCCTAATTGGCTTAAACACTCAAAATAGGTCTCTAATTAATTAGAGTTAACCATAGATCAAATTGACTTGAAATCAATTCTCCACTGACCTTTAGGATCAGAGGAAACCACCATAAAAATTTGAGGTTAATTGGACTTGGTTAGCCCTACTAAATGGGTTGATTAAGCCACTTAGTCATTTTAAACTTCAAAAATTCATAACTTTCAAAATATCTTTCAAAAATTCACCAAATTGGTTTTGGAGCCTCTCTGATATCAGGGGAATTTAAGAAAATTAAAATCTCAATTTTCTAAAAAAGTTGATTTTTAATATTATTTTAATATTTTTAATAATTAAAAAAATAATAAAAATCACAAAAATAATAAAATTCACCAAAATGTCACATTTTGAATCTTAATCACTTAGGAACAAACCCCATATTTTTCTTAGGTCTATTTGGTGAGATATTAATTTTTAAAGCTCTAGGGTAATTTTAAAATTAAAAAAATGTATTTTCTAGCATTTTCACTAAAATAATTATAATAAATCAAAGAAAAATCAGAAAATTGTAAAATTTAGTTCTCTGGAATCCTTGATATCAGAGAGAATTTTAAAAATTATAAAATTCATTTTTCAACATTTATTTTATTTTTAAATTAATTAATACTCCAGAACTTAAAGTAATTCTAATAAATAAAATATAATTCAAAAAATCACAAAAATTGGTCCAAGTGGTCCTCTGGTCATTAGGAATGTCCCCTATTTTTCTTAAGGACAGAAACTTTCCCTTGGTCATGTTATTAAATTTTCCTTGGAAATCTCTATTTTCTACCAAAAATAATTATATAAATAAATTAAATACAGAAAAAATCACATTTTTTCCTCTCATGTCTTTATTGACATATGAGTGAAGTCACCAAAAATTTCAAGTTCATTTGAGTTCAATTTAGTGAGTTATGAAATTATTAAGCTTAAAGGGTAAAATGGTAATTAAAATTTTAACCCTTAATTAAAACTTTAGGTTTAATAAAAAAAATTAACAAGCAAAATATTTGATCCTAATCTGATTTGGATGATTGAAATTTAAATAATTGAAGGGTAGAAACCCATTAAGCAATTTAAAATGATTAAACTTTAATTAAATAATTGATTAAATTTGGAAGAATAATAAAAATTGGAATTATTGAAATAGGGATATTATTAGGAAGAGATTTATTCTTTAATTAAAAGATCCCTAAATCAATCATTTCATTAATGTTTAATTCTTAATTAAAGTAATAATGCAAATTTAAAACATTAAAAGACTTAATTATTAAACTAAAATTAAATTGTTGAACACTTTTAAAATTTTAATTAAAATTAAATAAAATTAAATTAAATTAAATAAAATTAAATTAAATTAAAAATTAAATTAAATTAAATTAAAAATTAAATTAAATTAAATTAAATTAAATTAAATTAAATTAAATTAAAAAAAATTAAATTAAATCAAATTAATCTAATGTAACATCAAATCAAACTAAATTGAATTAAATTAAATTAAATTAAATTAAATTAAATTAAATTAAATTAAGTTGAATTAAATAACATCACCTAAGACATAAAGAATTCAAAAATAAATCTAAAATAACTTGAACAACTATTCCGAACTTAAATCATTAATTTGAACTTGAAATTGAATCACAAATCATTAAATATCATTTTGCCCTTAGGAGCTTTTACTATTATAACTCCTAAATGGAGTATTAAATGAAATGTTACTTCACTCATAAGGATATTCAAATGTCCTAAGTTCACTGAGCAAGTTAACAAAACTTGAAAACTCTCGGACGATTAATTCATCTGTATAATTAAATTCATTTGGACTTGAAACAATCCTAGAAATATTGAAAAGATGTTTAAGATTCTTCTTAAGCACTTCCTCAATATGATAGGATATTTATAAGAACAATTGGACTTAGTTGTTCTTTGATGAAGAAAATCGTCTTCAAACCAAAAACACAAGGAACCTAGACGTCATAGGAAATGACTAGCTTATAGGATTAGGAATTTGGTAGAAAACCATAACCCTTACCTTAGCTTTACTAGAAATTGCTTAAATGTTCTAATCGTGTTTTAAGTGCGACTTGGAATGACGGGAAGACCCTCCAGGTACGCTTTTATTTTATCGCAATTTACTTCCCTGCAACTTACTTTCTTGCAATTTACTTTATTGCAAATGCACTTTACTTTTCTTGCATGATAAAACAACAGTTGCATGAAAACCTACACCTTTAGGACAGAAACCAAAACTGAAACCAAAACTAAGTTAAAAGTCATTGCAAGATAAAATTCACCGCCACAACATTTCAAAATATAAAACAACTCAAAATTTAATCACAAACAGAACAACAAAACTACAACTACAACTAAATTAAAACGTCTTGTTGGATGATCGGGAATACCTCGGATGATGTAACCTACGTGTTGCTAACGGGATTTCCCACGGTCTAAATGAAAGTGTGGAACTCATTCGGTTGAGTTTAGCAAATTCATCCGGACTAAGTGAATCCGATAAAAATAATGATGCGGAAGGATGGAGCCGTGGGATCTTAACCGTGTCGTTATAATCAACTTTAAGATTTGTATTAATTAAAATACAAAAAACACTTGGAAATTAAGACTTCTCTAAACCAAAACACTTTTCTCATCCCTCGATTTATGATTTCTAAAACTAAACCTCTGCAACAACAAGGAGCTCGGAGCATGGTGGGCAGCACGGCCATCGTCGTCAGCAAAACAACTCTACATCAGCTAAACCATTCTTAGGATTAAACAACTAAGCCATAGGACTTCGAGGTAGTTTGCCTAGTGTAACATAAATCCTCAACTCTTCATTAGGCATTTGCATTGCAAATTAAGCCCTAATCGGTCTTAGGACTCCGAGGTAGTCATCCGATACGACATAAACCCTCATATCTTCCAGGCTATTTGTGTGATTCTATCATATAAATATAAGCCCTAATTAATTAAAATTGACAAGATCAAAACAATAAATAAACATTAGGACTTTCCTAAATCCGAAGCGAAACAATAGGATAGTCGGGAGATTATCGAAGTTCACTTCGAATCCGTAATCTCTCCTACTTTTCTTCCTTTGAATTCCCAAAATAAAATGTTCCAAACTTGATCCATTCCCTATCGAATTTCCAAAATTCAATCCTTTGAAACCTTAAACTTTGAAATTCTTGAGAGCGAATTATTGATTATTATCGAGAGTTTTCTTAGGTGATTCCCATCACTTAAGATGTAATTAACTATAGGGGCTTGCCCTTATAGGGAATTTTAAAGAACCTGAGTAATATAAACCCTGTTTAATGTTTTCATATTAAACGGGGAATTTGTCGGCTTATAAAATTGGTTCGCGGACAAACGGATGTCATAAATCTTCTAGTTTATTTAACCGAGCCCCACCATCAAGCGAGTGTGTCTATCCTTAGGGATAGATACACGATTTGTGGTGCGATGCTCGTTTATGTAAACTATTCGGGATGTGAGATCGAGTTTGATTTTATATCTTAAAATCTTCAAATTTAAAATTATTTTCAAAGTCAAATACTACTTTCTAAATTATATATATATTTAAATTAAATTTAAAATTCGCCGACAACTTCTGTAGGCGACCCCTTTTAAAAAAATACACTCAACCTAAAAATATGCCGACACCACCTGCTTTCCTTTATCTTTCGGACCCATTCTCGGTGGTAAGAATTTTCCACTTCTCAAGTTGACCTCTGTTATCTCTTCTAAGTCTGGCTCTGAATTAGCTGGCGCTTCTTCTTTCTGAATTGGAGTGGCGGATTCTTCTGGAGTCACTTCGGGATCTGAGAACTCTAGCTCAATTGCGATAAGAGATCCTTGGAATTCACAGATGAGTTCTTCATCTCCTAGTCCATCGCAATCGCTTTCGTCGACGTCCTCCTCTTTATCGCTACTTTCGAGGTTTTGTATGATTTTAGAATTGTTATTTGTATCGAAATCAACATCCGGATTAGGTTGGTTGTCGTCAGTTACATAATCGTTAACGTAGCCAACACCATAACTCTTATCATTATAAGATTCCACCGGGGCGAGCAAATAATCATACAGAGTTAGAGGTTCAAGGGATTTCTCCCCTAAATAAAAAACAACCATCCTAGAAAAAGCTGCCTCTACTCTACTCTTCGGAGCCTTGGTCTACTCTTCTTCTGCGATCTTCTCCTCCTTCTGGGGCGGTTCCTCGATTGCAATTGATAGTGCCAGTTCGGCAGGTTTCGAACTTTGAATTGAATCACACATCGAAGCGGTCTGAATGTGATCCAATATTTTCTTTGAAGATTTCATCCAAATTGTACTCCACCATCATCGGTTGTGTACGGATCTATCAGAATAATAGGATCTGCCGAAATAACATTAACGGAACCTCCATTCTGAGGCTCCTTCATCTATTCTTTCGGGATCGTTATGTTCCCTCTCCGAAGGTTATTCTCAAGCCAGGTCTTGAAACTGAAGCAGTCTTCTATCTTGTGTCCGATCATCCAGTGGTAAGGGCAGTACATCGAGTGATCTTTCTTATCCACATCCTCTGGCTTCCTGGGCTCTGGCAACTGGAATCGGTCCTTCTTGATCAAACTATGAAACATCTTGCCAACTAATTTATTCTTGAAGGGTTACTCTTTATTCAGAAGTTCTGTCAGGCTGCGCTTCTGCTGAACTCACTGTTGATTATACTGCTGAGACAGCTGCTGGCCGTATTGCTATGACTACTGATAATTCTGCTGAGGCAATTGATAACTTGGTGCAGGTCGTTCTGTTGTATATGCATCTGCTGCTTGCCCTTGTCTACCGCTGCGACAGCCCCAGACTTCTTCTCAAAGGCTCTAACTGGTTTCTGCTTATCGGTCTTATCGGTGAAGTCGAGTTCTTTTGCTTCCTCCTGTAGATTCGCGGCCTTGCTGAGCAATTTTTTAAATGTCTTACATGTAAATCCCTTAAGGAGAAATGCTATCAGTCCGTGAATACTCTTTAGCAAAATTCCAATGGCATGTTGTTCATGGAGTTGCGGCTCGGACTTCATGCTTAAATTCCTCCATCGCAGAATATAGTCCACCAAAGTTTCATTTAGCTTCTGTTGCTCGACCACTAGATCACCGATGGTGAAGTGGTATTGAGCTCTGATGAACTGTTTCATGAATAAGTTTTCCAATTCTGTGAATGTTTTCACTGAACTGTTGGGCAACTTTGCATACCAGTCGACGGCAATTCCTGAAAGGTTGCTGACAAACTAGTGGAACAACAAAGCGTCGCTACCCCCGCGTTACAGCAACTTGCGCGGAAGTGTGCAACATGCTGTTGGGGGTTTCTTGTTCCATCAAAAGTTTTTAACAGAGATGGTACGAAGCCTTTAGGGTATTGCATGGCATCAAATTCTTTGGGGAATGGTCTACCCTTCATAATCAATGCCCCGCCTTTGGATTGGGAAAAGGCCTCTCGCACCTAATATTCTACCATATTCTTAATTTTTTTTCTGGTATTAGACTTTGAGTGTAATCCTTCTTCAGCTGCTCATCTCCATTGATGGATGTGACTTCCTTTCCTCCATCTACAATGTAGATAACTTCCGGGGGTGTTTCTTTCGGGTGCTGAGGCTCACTGATACACCTAGAATATATAGTGATTTTATGCACATTTTATACCTATTTTTGATGATATTGCACTTTAATGGAAGTTATTTTGTGTTTTTCTTGCAGGTATGATGAAAATGAGTGATTATGATGAAAGGAGCAAAATTGGATCAAATTTGGAGCAAAAAAATGAAAAATGAAAATTTAGGCACTAGCGGCTAAGCGCCGCTGGGCCAGCGCTTAGCCGCCATAGTTAACAATCGAGATTAACTTGAATTTGGCGCCATTTTCAAAGGGGATGGGATGCAACTCTTAGTGGTAACTTCCATAACTTCCTTTCGGCGCAAGTTTGAATGAAGGGGTGCATTCTTTGGTGGATACATCGAATCTAGACACATTTTGAAGAGACACTAAGGTACCTTTTGGTTTAATTTTTAAAAAGAGTCTTAGGAAAGATTAGGGGCTCTTCCATTGCATTTTGAAGGGCTCTTCCATTGCATTTTGAAGGGCTCTTCCATTGCATTTTGAAGAGAGTTTTTACAGAGTTTTTATTGTATTTTATAAGAGTTTTCATTAGGAGTAGGAGTAGAGAGTAGAAAAGAGAAAAGGGTAGGATTGAAGCCTTCTTCTTCCCACTTCTTTCCTTTCCTTTAGTTTAGTTTTTATTGAAGTTTGAAGTCTGTTTCTGAGTCATCAGAGTTGGGAGACCCGCTCTGAGGAGTAGCTTAGTGAATAGTCAAAATTTCAGAGGAACTTCCTGAGTCTTGTGAAGAGGATTTTCAGATAAGTGTTTACTTTTGTTCTTACATTTAGTTTTTAATTAATACTTGTTGTGTTTGTTGTTTTTCTTATGGTTTTAAATTTCAAATCAATGTATTTTTGTATTTTCTCAATGCATTCTGAGTAGTTTACTTTATCTTTTTCTTTCTTAAATGAAGAAGTAAGTAATTCATGAAGAATTATTGTGGAATGTATATGTGTTTAACGTTGGAAGAAGTTGTGAAGATTGATTCTATAAACTTTATTTACTTCTTAATTTGGCCTGTTAAGACGTAAAATTTGTGGTGAGATTATGTAATATCCAATACGGCATTGTCTCATAAAATTTAGTAAGAATCACATGCAATTATATGGGTGAAAATTGTAGTTCATATAATTGAATGCAATATATTAGAAGATGTTTTAAAGGGGAGTAAAATTAGAGGATTTTTAGTGTGACAGGCTAAAAGTACCTAATTTGGTTTGAAGTTTTGAATTTTGTTATGAGAAGTTAGCCCTCAGGTGGAGGGAATTAAGGGAACTCTAGAGTGAGAGCTGGTATCTTCCCTGCCTAACCATGTTCAAAATGCTAAAATTTCAAATTAACCAATGTTCTTTATAGAACCAAGTAAGGGTAAAGAATACATTTGCTTCTATTTATCACAACAAATTTAAATACTTCCACAACAATACTTTCATAATTATTACTACTATATAAAGGAAAGAAAATATATTCTAGTTAATAGTTTTTTTCATATCGTGTTTACAGTTATTATCATTTTAATTTCTTGTTTGACTTTTATAAGAAAATTTAAAGAGTGAAATCAACTATAAAACTTTTAAAAATCAAAACATACATTCAAAAGCCAATTAAAAAAGTAAAAATATAATTTTCTTATTTCTTTAAAGATTTTTCACTTTTCCTGTGGGTTCGATATCTCGGGGCTTAATCGGAAAGTCATATATTCCTTGATAAACGATATGTATACTTGCGTAGTATCCACATTATAAATCTTAATTTTCATATCAAAATCATAAGCACATATATCCAGCGAGATCAAGTTTTTGTCATCTTGCCAATTTTCATATCATAATTTTAAGTATAAATATTGGGTGGATAACTGACTCTGAACTGTAGCTAGAACAGAAGCCATCTCCATTTTCTTTTCCATCCGATAAATTGTATCGTCCTTCTCTCGAAGACGAAGCCTCAGTACCTCTCGGTCGTCTCCCTCTGCAGCTGCTGGAGCTCCCAATAGAGCTGATGATGCTCGGATCTCAACCACGTTGTTCTCAACAAAATCCTCGTCATGTACCTTAACAAGTCTTCTTCATTCTCTGATCTTTCTTTCCGCTCTTCAGCCAACTGCTGAATGTCTGACCTTAACTTCTCCAAAGTGACCTAGAGTGACTTTCCTCTGACGATCCTATGACTCGTAGATGGTAGTCGGTAAACCTCATCCTCCGGAGTCATCTCTGAGACAGCAGTACTCCTTTTAGATATGGACCCGGCATCGGAACTCCTTATTTTTGGTTGCTCTGCCGGTATGGGCTCTGCAACTTTAGGTTGCACACCATCCTTTTTGCAATTGGGTGCCTAGAACCGGATGGCTCATCAGCGGTAGGTTGTAAGGTGGTGTGCCTACTAAGATGTGGGCTGGATACCATGGCAGGTAACTTCTTTCTACTCAGTTTCCTCTTCCTAGGCAGAATTCCTTTTGAACGGTAGGGGAAAGCACCCTCGGTCCTAGATGTGCCTTGGCAGGTATTCTCCCCATCCTTCTCAGAATCTCAGACATAGAACAATTATCCTTTCTCGCCAACTTCTTAATTATCATCTGTAATCGAGGGGGTGGCGTACTTCTTGCCTTCTGTCCTTCATGATCATTGTAATATCTTGTTCTGGGTAACGCGGCAGCAATCCTCTGAGAACTCTCTTCCTCTGGAGTGGTAGAAAGTGGATAAAATCTGTTTCCTTCCAACAGGGGTGAAAGTTCTAGCAGTTCTTCTTCCTCTTCCGAGATTTCTTCAAGAATACTAATTTCAGTGACCTTGGTTTTCCTGACCTTGGCCGTCCTTCTGTTCTTATTTCTCCTCTGGGATCTAGTCAGGGGCACAAGCTTCGAACTAGACCCAATCTTGAAGACAGGCGGTATCACAGTAAAAGTTATACCCTCCACGGTAGCAGGCTCATCACTTATCTAGACATCCTTCCTTTTCCATTTGGTGGGGGTAGGTGCAGTGATGACCAGACTAGTGGGGGTAGCGACAGCAGTCCTGGGGATAGTCAACTTCTTACGGGAAACAGTGTTCCTTTCAGTTAGGACCCTCTTCAGGGGAGGAAACTCCTGAGCCAACTTCAGGTTGAACTCAACGATAGGCTCAACAGATTCTGGTACCTTGGACTTCAGTAAAGCAACAGTAACATCTCCAAACTTAATGTCTGTTTGATCGAAACCTTATCCAAAACGAATGACTGTGTTGTCGGGCAGTTCATTCCTACAGACTGCTAAGTTCATCCCAGTGGTGAAGGAAAAATCAGCTTCATTGCAGACATCTTCTTCAGAAAAGATTCGGAGTGTCAGAGCTACCCTACTTCCTTTCCCGTCGCAATGATCTCTAGGACAAAAAAAAGAAAATTCAAGGAAAAGTCTGAAAAAGTTTTCATTAATTTTATTTTGATTTTGTTTGTATTTCTTTGTTAAAGCTTTTCAGATTATGTTTTTATTTTATTTGGAGTTAATAGAAGAATTCGGGAAATAGAAAGTTGATAAAGATTTAGTTAAGAGTAGAATCAATTACAAGAAGAGAAAAAAAGCTGCGGGACCATTATCCTGAATTTAGGAAAGGTAAAACCCATAGGAATCTCGACTCGATAGATCGGTCTAAACCACACCTATTGGGGGTCTCATCTCGCCTCTTTGGGGAGGTGGAAGGATTCTAGAACCTCTCTGTTTAGGGGTGTCTAAACAGTGGCTCCAGGATCCAAGAAGAGTTGACTATACCCGTTCAAGGTAGAAATGAACAAGGTATGCCAACGGAAGAATAGTAGTTTGGTCCACAAGGGGCATAGACTCACTACCGATTTATAAAAACAAAGCCATCTGATCCAAATGGAGAGAAGAATTAGTCCCCAGTGAGTCGCTGGAAATTTGTCGGTACGTTTAAAATTTTAATTTAAGTATATATAGTTTTAAATAGTTTGGAAAATATTATTTGATTTTGAAAATACGAGACTGAACCGATCCCATATCTTTAGCAGTTTAAATAATTGAACACCGCATCATAAGCCATGCATTTATCCTGAGGAATAAAAAAATTGCTTAATAATGGGGCTCAATTAATTAAACTAGTAAATTTATGACATTTGTTTGGTTTGCAAACCATTTTTATTTGCCAAAAAATTCTCCTATTTAACACAAAAGAATTAAATAGGGTTTATATTAAGTTGGGTTCTAAAATTCTCTATAAGGGCAAGCACCTATAGTTAATTAAATCTTAAATGACGGGAATCACTTAAGAAAACTCTCAATAAAGATCAGTGGTTTTACCCTCATGAATTTCAAAGTTTAGGATTTTCAAAGAATTGGATTTTGGAAATTTCAATAGGGAATGGATCAAATTTGGAACAGTTTTTTTGTGGGATCCAATGGAGGAAAGTTAGGGGATGTCACGGATTCGAAGTGAACTTTGATGACTTCCCAACTATCCTATTGTTTGGCTTCAATTTGATATAATTATTTAATGTTGCTATCCTGCCAATTTTAATTAATTGGGACTTATATTTGTATGACAATCACACAACCAGCCTGGAAGATGTGAGGGTTTACATCGTGACGAACGATGACCTCGGAATTCTAAAACGAGTTTAGGGCTTAAATTGCATAACACAAATATGCAAAGGCCTAAAGAGAAGGTTGATGATTTATGTTGCACTAGGCAAACTACCTCGAAATACTATGGCTTGTTGTTTAATTACTAAAGAAAGGAAAGCTGACGAAGTCGACCATGCTGCCCACCTCGCTTGCTCCAAGCTCCTTGTTGTTGCAAAGGTTTAGTTTAAGAAAGTGAAAATCAAGAGATGAGAGAAGTGTCATGGTTTAGAAGGTGAGTTTCAAAGTCAATGTCTTAAATTTTATTAGGGGAAATCTTAAAGTTGATTAAGCAGAACCGATTAAGATCCCACAGTTCTGTCATCCCAGCACCACTATTTTCATCGGATTCACTTAGTCCAAATGAATTTGCTAAACTCAACTGAATGAGTTCCACACTTTCATTTAGACCATGGGAAATCTCATTAGCAACACGTGGGTTGCATCATCCAAGGGATTCCCGATCATCCAACAAGACGATTTAATTTAGTTGTATTTGTAGTTTTGTTGTTTTATTTGTGATTAAATTTTGAGTTGTTTTATATTTTGAATGTTGTGATGGTGAATTTTATCTTGTGTTGATTTTTATTTTAGTTTTGGTTCAGATTTGCAGCTATCCTAAGAGTTTCAGTTTTCATGCAGGGTAGCATTGTTGTTTAACATGCAAGCTTGCAGGAAAGAAAGTACAGTGCAAGTAAATAAATTGCAATAAAATAAAAGCGTACTTGGCGGGTCTTTTCGTCATTTCCAGCTGCACTTGAAACACATATTAGGACATTTAAATATTTAAAGAGAAAATAACTAGGTAAAACTAGGGGAAGGTTCTGGTTGTCTACCGAACTAGTCAAGTCCTAAGGTGTGTTTATGAATGATTTTCTTCATCAAAGGACAATGAAGTTTAATTGTTCTTCTAAAACATTCCATTAGGTTGGGAAAGTGCTTAGGACGAGTCCTGAACATCTTTTCAACACTTCTGGGACTATTCTGAGTCCAAGTGAATTTCATTGTATGGATGAATTGATCATCCGAGAATTTAGTTAAGTTTTGATTCTTGCTCAGTGAACTAGGATGTTTGAATATCCTATGAGTAAGGTGACATTTCATTTGATACTTCATTTAAGAATTATAAATGTGATAGCCTTTAGGGGCAAATCAATTTATTAAAAGACTTAATCATTTTAGTTAAAGTTAAATTGATGATTTAAAAATGACTCAATTTAGTTGTAAAAATTTTAAGTTTATTTTTAAATGTTTTAAATCATTTAAGTTAAGGAGGTGTTTTGAATTATTTAATTCAATTAAGTTTTAATGATTTAGGTTTGTTTTAACTTAATCAAGATGTTTTGGATTAATTTGTAATTGGTTTAGTTTAATGTTTTGATTAAGAATTGTTTTAAATTAGACTTAATATTCCAATTTTGTTTTAATTTTAGTTTTAAGTGATTTTAAATTAATTTTAATATTTTAAGTTATTTTAATTTAATTTTTAAGATTTCAGGATTATTCGTTTTGGTTTTAAACATCATTTATTATGACTTCATTAGTAAAAGTTAAGTGATGCTTGATCAATCCATTGATTAGGGATTCAATTTCAAAATATTAGGATCTTCGTATGTTAAATCCCTTAACCTTAATAACTCATGCCTTAATCAACTTCTAATGTTTAATGATTAAATTAATTAGGGTTTCTTCTTTTAATGTTCAAGGTGATTAATGGGTTTCTACCCCTTAACTCCCTTAGTTTCAATCATACAAAAGCAAAATTAAGATTAAAAATTTAACCCTTTCCCTTTGGTTAAGCTTAAATATTAATTAAGGTTAAAGCCTTTTAATTACCTTTATGCCCTCTTAAACTTATTCATCTCATAATTCATCAAATCAAGCTCAAATGAATTTGAAATTTTTATGACATCTCACTCACATGTCAATTAAGACATTAGAGGAGAAAATGTGATTTTTCTATTTTTAATTTAATTTATATAATTATTTTAGTGAAAAATAGGGATTTTCAAAGGAAATTCAACAACATGACCAAGTTAAAGTTTCTATCCTTAGGAAAGTTATGAGAGATTTCTAATGACCAGAGAACCACTTGGACCAATTTTGGTGATTTTTTTAATTTTATTTTATTTACCATAATTATTTTGAATTTTGGAGTATTAATTAATTATAAAATAAAATTAAAGTTGAAAAATAGGTTTTATATTTTTCTAAAATCTCACTAAGTTCAAAGAACTTAGAGAAGTAAACTTTATATTTTTCTGATTTTTCTTTGAATTTGTAAAATTATTTTAGTGAAAGGGTTGAAAAATCCATTTTTTTTAATATTAAAAATTACCCTAAGCCTTTAAAATTTAATACCTTTACTTAGAGACTTGGGAAAAATATTTGGTTGGTACCTAAGTGATTAGGACCAAAATATGACATTTTTATGAATTTTAATATCTTTATGATTTTTAAGATTTTTATGATTTTTTAATTATTAAAATAATCAAAATTAGCTTAAAAATGAAAATTTTAGAAAAATTCTAATTCTAATTTTCTTAGAATCCTCTGATCCCAGAGAGGCCTCAAAATTGATTTGGTTAATCTTTTAGATGTATTTCGGGTTTTATAATTTTTTTAATTTCAAAAATGGCCATATAACTTAAATAATCCATTTAATGGGTTAAATCATTTCCAATTGACTTGAAATTTTTATGTGGGATTCCCCTGTCCCTAAAGATCTGTGCAGAATTGATTTTGAGTTATTTTCATGTGTAGTTGTTCCAAAATTATTTAATTTCAATTTTGAGGTTTTGGCCAAATTAGGGTTTGTTTAAGTGAATTAAATCAAGTTACAATTTTCCTAAGGGCCTCTGTTCCAGAAATACTTCCCCTAATTTTTTTCGATTTTTATGATTAACATGCTAATTTTCACAACTATATTATAATAAAATGACTGTGAACTTAGAAAATGGATAACTTCCCATAGACATAGCCTCTAGCCTTGAAAAATTCAAGGAATGTTCCCAATATCAGAGGCTACAAAAGCCCTATGGTCTCATGCCATGGTGATTTATGCATGCAAATGGATAACTAAAACATTTAGAACAATATTAAATTAACTAAAAAATAAAGACTCAACAAAATAACTTAATTCTTTTTCCACATTATTCTGCTCTGTTCACTGAGCAAGAGGGTATTTTTCTTTTAATTTTATGATTTTTCTATGAAAAGATATGCATTTTTAAAGTTTTGGGATTTAAATAAATAGAAAATAGCCCTAATTTCCTACTTATCCAATGCGGCGCCGTGTCATCCTGGGACTGATCAAAGCTCCACGAGGCATCTATCCATTCGGCACTGTCATCTGAGTCAACGCCATGCGGTCCGCGCTTTATGTCTCGTGGTTCCATCCGGCTCCATCTCTGTCGTTCATTCGATACACGCGTGATCGAATGGTTGTCGGTATATTTTAAGTTAAGTGTTTTATTTAAAAAGGGGTCGCCTATAGAAGTTTTTCGGCGAATTTTAAATTTTTAATCTAATTTCAATATATATATATAATTTCAAAAGTAACATTTTGATTTTTTAATACAGTTTTAAGTTTGAAAATTTTTAAAGTATGAAGTCAAACTGATCTCTCACCTCGAAAAGTTTATGTAAACGAGCACCACATCACAAACTGTGTATCTATCCCGAGGAATAGACACACTGCTTGATAATGGGGCTCAATTAAATAAATGAACAGATTTGTGACATCCGTTTGGTTTGCGAACCAATTTTATAAGCCGACAATTACCCCTACTTGATATAAAAGAATTAAGCAGGGTTTATATTACCTGCGTTCTTATAGTTCCCTATAAGGGCAAGCCCATATAGTTAATTACATCTCGAATGACGGGAGTCACTTAAGAAAACTCTTGATAAAGATCAGTGGTTTCAATTTCAAGAATTTCAAAGTTTAAGGTTTCAAAGGATTGGATTTTGGAAATTTCAATAGGGAATATATCAAATTTGGAACAGTTATTTTGGGAATCCAATGGAAGAGAGGTAGAAGAAGCTGAGGATCCAAGAGAAATCTTGGTAACTTCCCGAACTATCCTATTGTTTGGCCTCAATTTAAGAGTTTATTTAATGTTTCAATCCTGCCAATTTTAATTAATTAGGACTTATGTTCGTATGACATGATCATACAAATAGCCTAAAAGATGTGAGGGTATATGTCGTACCAAACGGCTATCTCGGAGTCCTAAGACGGGTTAGGGCTTAATTTGCATAATATGATTATGCAAATGCCTAAAAATAAGTTGAGTGTTTATGTTGCACTAGGCAAGCTACCTCGAAATCCTATGGCTTGATTATTTAAATCTAAGGAAGGGTTAAGCTGGTGAAGACTTGTTTTTGCTATTGACGATGGCTGTACTGCCCACTATTCCAAGCTCCTTATAGTTGTAGAAGGTTTTGTTTTAGAACCTGACAATCAAGAGATGAGAGAAGTGTTTCAGTTTAGAGAGATTGAAAATTGAGGTGGTTTAGTGTTTTAATTAAAACAAATCTTAAATTTGATTAAGCAGAACCGATTAAGATCCCACGGTTCTGTCATCCCGGCACTACTATTTTCATCAAATTCACTTAGTCCAAATGAATTTGCTAAACTCAACTGAACTAGTTCCACACTTTCATTTAGACAGTGGGAAATCTCATTAGCAACACGTGGGTTACATCATCTGAGAGATTCCTGATCATCCAACGAGACGTTTTAATTTAGTTGTAATTGTAGTTTTGTTGTTTTGTTTGTGATTAAATTTTGAGTTGTTTTATATTTAGAATGTTGTGGCGGTGAATTTTATCTTTTGTTGATTTTCTTAATTTAGTTTTGGTTCAGTTTTATGGCTATCCTAAAGGTTTCAGTTTTCATATAGGGTGACATCGTTGTTTAACATGCAAGCTTGCAGTAAAAAAGAAAATACATCACAGGTAATAAATTACAATAAAATAAAAGCGTACCTGGCAGGCCTTCTCATCATTTCCAGCTGCACTTGAAACACATATTAGGGCATTTAAATATTTAAAAGAAAACACCTAGGTAATGCTAAGCGAAGGTTCTAGTTGTCTACCAAATCCTACTCCTATCACTAGTCAAGTCCTAAGGTGTATTTATGGATGATTTTCTTCATCAAAGAACAATGAAGTTCAATTGTTCTTCTAAAACATCCCATTAGGTTGGGAAAGTGCTTAGGACGAGTCATGAACATCTTTTCAACACTTGTTGGGATTATTCGAGTCAAATGAATTTCATCGTATGGATGGATTGATCATCCGATAATTTAGTTAAGTTTTTATTTTTGCTCAGTGAACTAGGATGTCTGATTATCCTATGAGTAAGGTGACATTTCATTTGATGCTTCATTAAAGAGTTATAAAGGTGAAAGCCTTTACGGGCAAATCAGTTCATTAGAGGATTTAACCATTCTTAGTTAAAGTTGAATTGATGATTTAAAAAAAAGATTCAATCATAAGTTTTCAGATTGATTTTCAAATGTTTTAGGTCATTTAAGTTGAAAAAGTATTTTGAATTATTTGAGTCAGTTAAGTTTTAATGATTTAAGTTTGTTTTAAACTTAATCATAGCAATTTAGATTAATTTTAATTGGTTCAGTTTTAAAGTTTTGATTATGAATTGTTTTAAGTTAACCTTATTATTCCAATTTTGTTTCAATCTTAGTTTTGGGTGAGTTCAAGTTGATTTTAATATCTTAAGTCATCTTAATTATCTCACATTAACTAAAGTTTTTTTTTTTAGCTTTTGATTTAATTATAAAATTTCAAGATCATTCCTTTTAGTTTCAAAACATCATTTGTTATGATTTCATTAAAAATTAAGTAATGTTTGATCAATTCATTGATTAGGGATTCAATTTCAAAGTATTAGAATCTTCCAATATCAAATTCATTAAATAATTCATTTCTTAATTAACTTCCAAAGTTTAATGATTTGATAAATTAATTTTTTTTTTCATGGTAAAGGAGATTAATGGGTTTCAACCCCTTAACTCCCTTAGGTTAAATCATCCAAAAGGAAAACTCATATCAAATATTTTACCCTTCCCTTTGGTTAAGCCTAAATATTAATTAAGGTTAAAGCCTTTTAATTGCTTTAATGCCCTTTTAAGCTTATTCTTCCCATAATTCATTAAATCAAACTAAAATGAACTTGAAATTTTTATGTCACTTCACTCACATGTCAATTAAGACATTAGAGGAGAAAATGTGATTTTCAATTTATAATTTAATTTATATAATTGTTTTAGTGAAAAATAGGGATTTTCAATGAAAATTCAACAACATGACCAAGATAAAGTTTCTATCATTAGAAAAATTATGGGAGACCCCTATTAACCAAAGGACCACTTGGACCAATTTTGGTGATTTTTTAAATTTTATTTTATTTATTATAATTATTTATTATTTTTGTGCTATTAATTAATTATAAAATAAAATTAAAGTTGAAAAATAGGTTTTATATTTTTCTTAAATCTCTCTGAGGTCAAAGAACTCAGAGAAATAAATTTTATATTTTTCTGATTTTTCTTTGAATTTTTAGAATTATTTTTGTGAAAGGGTTGAAAAATCCATTTTTTAATATTAAAAATTACCTTAAGCCTTTAAAATTTAAAAGCTTTACTTTGAGACTTAGGAAAAATATTTGGTTGGTTCCTAAGTGATTAGGGGACCAAATATGATATTTTTATGAATTTTAATATTTTTGTAATTTTATAATTTTTTAATTATTAAAATATTCAAAATTAGGTTAAAAATGAAAATTTTGGAAAAATTTCAATTTTAATTTTCTTAGACTCCTCTGATATCATAGAGGCCTCAAAACTGATTTGGTGAATTTTTTAAATTTATTTTGAGTTTTATGAATTTTTTTAATTTCAAAAATGGTCATGTAACTTGAATAATCCATTTAGTGAGTCAAATCATTTCTAATTTGCTTGAAATTTTTATGTGGGATTCCTCTAACCCTAAAGATCAGTGGAGAATTAATTTCATGTAATTTTGATGTGTGGTTGTTCCAAATTAATTTAAAGTCAATTTTGAGGTTTTAGCCAAATTAGGGTTTGTTTGAGTGAATTAAATCAAGTTACAATTTTCCTAGGGTCCTCTGGTCCAGAGATACTTCCCTTAATTTTTTAAAATTTTAATGATCAACATGATAATTTTCATAATTAATTTTCAATAAAATGACTCTGAACTTAGAAAAGAGATAACTTCCCATAGACATAGCGTCGGTCCTTGAAAATTTTAGGGAATGTTCCCAAGATCAGAGGCTAAAAAAGCCCTATGGTCTCATTCCATGGTGAATTATGCATGCTAATGGAGAATTAAAACATTCACAACAGTATTAAATTAATTAAAAATTAAAGACTCAACAAAATAATTTAATTTTTTTTCCACATTGTTCTCCTCTTTCACTGAGAAAGTGGGCATTTTTCTTTTAATTTTATGATTTTTCTATGCAAAGTTATGAATTTTTAAAGTTTTAGGCATTTAAATAAATCAGAAATAACGTTAATTTTCTACTTAAGTGATGCGATGCCACCTAAATCTAGGCAAATCCGGAGTCCCGCGTGCCGCTGACCCACGCTAAATATCTGCGTACTAAAAATTCAATCCCCAGCAATGGCGCCAAAAACTTGACCCGCAATCCGCTGATGACAAATATAATAATTAATGCTTTCAAATATATGTAATAGATAATAATAGTGGCAAGTGTATATAAATATAATTTTATCAAAAATATTTTACACACTAGTGGTACTACGCAAGTATACGTATCGTATCAAGTAATATAGGGCTTTGAAACAAAGACCCTAGTATCGATCCCACGAGGAGTGAGTTATGGATTTTTTTAATATTTTAATTTTATTTTTAAGTAATTCTTTTATAGTTATAAATTTGATATTTTTAATTTACTAGATGCAATAATAAAGCAGTAATGAAATGATTGATGTAAATGGCAATAAGAAAACAACATTCTTCCTTTCAATTAATCCAAGATTTTCTAAGATAATGATAATATTCGTGGAGAATATAAATTTATGGTATTGTGCCAAATAGAAGCATTCATATTCTTTATCCTTTGATCCAGGTGTAAAGAACATTGGCTAGCCTCTAGATCAGGTCCGGATGTATTGTTAGTAGAATGGGTTAATCTTGGCTCACACTACTAGATGCCCAAGGGTGGCAATGGTCGGCCCTACTAGTGACCATTTCCTTCTCTATAAACCAAATCACAAGAATTTAGTCTGTTACTCTAAAAACTTATCAATTCTACGCCCATTATATAATATCTTCCTATTTATTTGCACTTCACCTTGAATAACCCGCACTGAGGCCTTCGACTACCCAAGGATTCATGTGATATCTACTAGTTAAGAGTTCATCTCCTTCTAGGTATCAAAACTCTTCAACAAATTTTAACAATTTAAATGGCCAATTTAAATAGTAAATTAAGATCCGAGTATTAATATCATCACGATGTTTTAAAATATAAATAGTTTTTAATTCTCCAAAAAATTTTATATTATCTTATTTATCTTTTCATAATGGAAAGGAGAAAGTAAACTAATTACTCAGAACACATTGAATTTAAACAACAAAACATGATAATGAAACTTTGAATAAAATTACAAATACTTATCTCAAGTGTTTCTCCTACTGAACCTCTGAATTCTTCTGACTCCAAAGCAAATAAACTTCAAAAGCACCAACTCTTTAAACTCTCACTACAAACTCTAAATAAAATAACTAACTAATTTATGAAGAATAGTAAAATGTGGCCCTAAAGTATCTCTCTAATTCTCTCTACTAGATGGGGCTCTAGATAGAGGGGCAATTTTTTCGAAGGATTACCGATCCTATTTATAGGATTCGAGGGTTGCCTCGAGGCACCTCTTCAAAATGTGTCCACATTCGATGAATCTTCTAGAAGGTGTGTCACGGTGCCTGGCGCCGGAATGCAGCGCTAGGCGCGGACTACTGCGTCTAGTTCTTCGCACCTCTTCGCGATTAAAACTATTTCCGAGCGTCCGAATACATTGTATCACATGTCCTATAAACCGGGAACAAGCTGCCGGTCTTCAGAAGGTACAATAACCGCTAACACCGTCAAAATAACCATCCAAAAGTCGTCAAAAATCTTGACAGATCCCGTATCGACCTGGCGCTTAGGCGCCGGATTCTGGCACCAAGGCGCCAGACCAATAATTTTGATAATTTTGCATTTTGGCTCCATTTTTGCTCCTTTTTGCTCCTTTTTCAATTTTTTTTTCTTCTTGAACATTTTTCATCACCTATATCCAAAAACACAAAAATACCTTTCATTAAAGCGTAATATCCTTAAAAATTTGATAAAAATCAAGGCATAAAAATGGGTATTTTTTTCATGGATCAAAATCCCCAAACTTAAATGTTACTTGTCCTCAAGTAACCCTTTTTACTATATAAAATGTATAACATTTGGAATGAAAGATAAATATTTAAGACTCCTTGTAATTTTTGATCTTATAAAGGCTTTAGTAAATCATTAACTAAATTTCACTAAGTTTAATTTTAAGAATTTAAAGAATATTCAACTACCAAATCATAAGACTTGAAAAATTTTTCATTCATTTCAAAAATAATAGAAGTTTATTATATTAAGATCACATAGATTATTTACAAGAAAAAAATTTTCATGAAAAGTCTTTCCTAAATAAAGATTCATGCATAAAAATTAAGTAAAGTATGTAACTAGTTTTCTTCATATAAGATAATTCAAGTGAAGCCAATTTTTTATTAGGCTCCTCAAGCTTCTCCTCTTTCTTCTTTTTTTTTCACAATGAGGATTACTGTATCTGGATAGCCTGTTAATGATTTTGAACTTCACTATCCTTAACTTATATTTTCAAACTTTTACATTTTCACTTAATTATTATAACATGAATAGAATTTCAAAAAGACTTTCAATCTTTTCTTTTTCAAGTTATAATTTTTGATTTCTTAATACTTCTAAAATTCAATTATTTCTATTATGAATAGAAAATTTTCTTAATCTTATTCTTCTTTAACTTAAATAATTCTATTCTTAAAATCAATCAAAGTTATTAAAATTTTGGTTAAGTCCACTAAATTATTTATAATTTCAAAAATTTAATTGATCTTAAATAGATTCTTCATTCCTTATGTTATGTTAAGATTTTTTTAGAAAATATTAGTTTATTAAGAACAAATAAAATTTAAATTTGCATGTATTTTCCCTTCCCCCAAACTTAAGTTTTGGTATATCATAAAAAAAAATAAAGTATGAGAGAAAGAAAAGTATAATTTAAAAAGGAATTTTATAAGCATGTAAAAAAATATTCTAGAAAGAAATATAATTTACTTCTACACATGCTTTTTATGAATATTACAGAAATAATGAAGCATATAAAAGTAAACAGGCTCAAAAAATTTTTTTAAAAAAAAAAAAAATTTATATAGCAGTAGTTGAATTAAATAACTATATTACTAATAGAAACAGAATAACATTACTAGTTATTCTAGAATACTAAGCAGTAGGCTGAAACAAAAATAAACACAAATTCATTCAAATTTCGATCGCACGACTAAATATCTAGAACAGTCTCAACATCAAACAATTCATACAAAGTCTCATAAACAAATCTAAACTAGCTAACAGACAAACAACAATCGATACTAGCAAACAAAAACTAAACTAACAACGGACTCGAGCACATCTCGGAGGTAAATCGGACTACTAATCACCATGCGTAGCCTCTTCATCGTCATCACCAAAAGAAAACTCCACATCCTTAGGATCAACATATGGTGAAAATCTAGGACGAGTGGGAAACTAAATATCATGCTCACCCTTCGAGAATCTAACTAAAGACTACGAATACTCGGCATCATACTCACTCTTCTTACGGGTGTAATCGGATAGGTGATCGATTTTCTTATCCATAGTATCAACTCTGCAGTGAGTTAGAAATAACTCATTCTGCTGCTCCAGAAATTGATCAAGCATCGATTCCCAAAAACTAGACGGTGGCTCAGTAGTAGAAGTAGAAGGTCTCGAAGTGGAAGCTCTACCTGTAGTAGGTGCAGAAGTAGAAGAGGCTGTAAATCTCTTCCCACAAAGACGATCATAGATACTTTCACTCTCCTACCCCATTGGCTTGGTAGACTTCAGCTTCTCCTCAGAAATATTAGCAGTGACTCCATTGTTCACACATAAAGTATAAATCAGAGATGGGAATCCTAGTCCTACAGAAGTACTGGATCTAGCGATAGACTCCGCATAATCATAAATAATACTGCAGGCATCATCGGCTTCCTCTCTGAATGCGGTAGTTTAAGATAGCTCGATCTCTAGTCACTTCGCTCGGGTGGTTGGAAGGTATAAGTCTTGCAGAAATAAAGTAATGCCATGCCTTTGAAATACCATTTAACTTAGAAGATTTGAAATTTACCCGTTTATCATCCTGGATCTTCCAAGCTCCAGTACCGTCAGTCAAATAAGCAATAATCATCTCAAGATCTCCCTCAGATGAAGATAATCCAGAATAGTGACACTCGATGGTAGGTGGCAGTCCATAAAAAACATTGATCCTTTCCGGAGTAAATCCTACTCCAACACCTCTGACGAAGACTTCGTAGTCTTCCGCATCGAAAAAGTTAGCATAAAATTCGTGCACGACTGGAATAACATCAACAGCGGTGAAATAACAGAATCGTTACCAGTTCTCTGCAACGATCGTGTTCTCGATCATTTCACCGGGATTATAAAAACTTTGCTCTGAGATAAATTTTCTGGACGTCGCAAATTCGTGATATCGAAAATACGCTGCCGCAGTCGCGAACTTGCGACTGTCAAAATTTTCTCGTGCCTTTCCTCGCATAGATTTTGGTGTCATCTAAACGTGAAAGAAAACACAAATAAATTAAGTAATCAAAGATTTAAACTCTTTTTAAGCTTAAGAAACTTAAAATGAGTTTAAAAATTCATGGAGAAACATTAAAAATCAAAATTTTTCTCAAAATTTTAGTTTTTAGCCAAAAATAGGAAAAACTAAGGTGAAAATCAAAAATAAATGGATTAGAGTGTAGATCTGACCTTGAGATAAAGAAATCAAGTGATTTCGAGCTCAAAATCTTGATGTTTTGACCTCAAAACGGATTTAGAAGGTGGGTTTTCACGAAAAAGAGGAAGGAGATGAAGCTTAGGTGTCAAAAATGGCTAATGGGTGTTTAAATGGTGATTTTCGGGTAAGCAGACCGAACCGGTGCCTAGGCGCCGAATTCTGGCTCCTAGGCGCCAGACTTGCCTTTCCAAAAAAATCATTTTAAAAATTTTATTTTCCACAAAAATTCATAAATTAAACTTCTAATTACTCATATAAGAGTATTGCTTCAATTTCCATCTTCCAAAATATTTTCCAAAAATTTTTTAAAAATTAAAAATTAAATCCACCAATTAAACACAATTTTAAATCAAACTCTTCTAATTCCATTCATGATTTTTAATTTCGGGCTCAATACAATTCAGATAAGTATCATAACATGATTCAAGTTCTAACAACAATCAAACAACACAAATTTGAAAGCAAATACAACACACATTAAACATGAAAGCAAACACACAAACAAACACAATCGATTCACTAAATCAATACAACGACACACTAGATAAATCACAATCTCACCACATCACTATCTAATTCCCATTATCTTGGCAAGGAAAATTATTCAGCCCACTTGGAAAGAATGTTAACGCCCTCGGAAAATCCGTAGCCGTTTTCTCGTCGATCCAATTGTTCTTCGCATACATCTCCACTTGAGCATCTTGATAAGCCACTAGATGATCAAATTGAAGTTTCTCCTACCATTCTAGATGTTCAATTTGATGAAACATCTCATGAAGGTGATCTCCAATGCTTTTAAATTCTGCTTCAAACTTATCTAGACGACTAGAAATTTTCTCCAAACTTACAGCGATGAAACAATTGAAGTAGGGTTGAGGATCCTTTGAGACCTTGTCTCTAGACTCTTCTCTAAGATTTCTCCTCTCCATTTCTTCAAAAATCCTCTCTAATCTTTAAAGAATGGAGTGTATGGATCGAAATAATGATTGCATAGGGATTGGGGACGAAGATAGGGTAATTTATAAGAGAAAATCGTGTGAAAAACTGAAGATTTTCGGTTTTGACACGATCCAGTAACTGTGGCGCTTAGGCGCCAAATCTGGCGCCTAGGCGCCGGACCCATCGACACACAGTTTACTCTGGTGCTTAGGCACCAAATCTGGCGCCTATGCGCCGGAACCATGTTCGACTCTGTTTCGCCTAACGACAAATTTCAAAGTTTCGTTCTAAAAAATAGGTAATTTAGAATGGTAAGATCAATATAGACTCAATAACACAAATTATAAGCAATCATAATGAAGGTTAACTTGATCTCCTTTTTACTCATATATGAACAAGAGTGATCCAATGTCTAAGCTTTATATATTTCGAGATAATTTTCAGCTTAAGTCAATAAAGACTTGTTAGCATCAAATTTTCTAAATTAATATAAAATTAAACAAGACCGAAGCATAACCTTACATTAAAAATTTAAAAACACACAAAACAACGAATAACTATGGGTTGCCTCCCACAAAGAGTTTGGTTTAACGTCGTCAGCCTGACCTAATTAAGTTTTTAATCAGGTAGACTCAACTCATATGCCTCTTTATAAATCTTTTTAATATCTCCAAAATAAGGCTTCAATCTTGATCCATTAACTTTAAAAATTTTTCTTGTTTTTGGATCTTTATTATCCACAGCTCCATAATGGTATAATTTTTCAATTATATACGGTCCTATCCATTTTAATCTTAATTTTCCAGGAAAAAGTCTTAAACGAGTATTAAATAATAATTTTTATCATGTAATATTTTCATTTTCTCTTTATAAATCCTTGCATTTTCATATGATTCATTTCTTATTTCATCCATCTCATTTAATTGCAATAATCGTTTTTCTCCTGCAGTATTCAAATCAAAATTAAACTCCATTATCGCCCAATAAGCTTTATGTTCAAGTTCAACAAGTAAGTAACAGTGTTTACCATAAACTAACTGTAAGGGACATTCTGATTTGTGTCTTATAAGATGTTCTATAAGCCCATAATGCAGAATCAAGTCTATCAACCCAATCAATTCTTTTAGGATTAACAGTCTTCTCTAAAATTCTTTTAATTTCTCTGTTTGATACTTCAGTCATTCCACTTGTTTGTGGGTGATATGCAGTTGCAATTTTGTGTTTGATTCTAAATTTTTCCAATAATGATTGAATTCTTATATTTCTAAAATGACTTCCACCATCTGTGATAATTACCTTAGGCATTCCAAATCTTGAAAAAATCATCTTCTTTAAAAAATTTGAAATACTTTTGGAATCACAGCTAGGTAAAGCTACAGCTTCAATCCACTTTGAAACGTAATCAACCGCTAATAAAATATAAATCTTTCCAGATGATGGTACAAATGGTCCCATAAAGTCTAAACCCCGTATATCGAAAATTTCCACTTCCAATATATAGTTTAAAGGCATTTCATTCTTCTTGGATATATTTCCCATCCTTTGACATCGATCACATGTTTTCACATAATGTCTCACATCTTTAAATAAGGTAGGCCAATAAAATCCTGAATTTAAAATTTTAAATGCAATTTTATCTGCTCCAAAGTGTCCTCCAAATTCGGAATCGTGACATTTTTGAATAATAGCATAAGTTTCTTCATAAGGTATGCATCTACGAATTACAGAATCTCTTCCTAATTAAAATAAATGAGGATCTTCCCAAATAGAAGATTTAGCATCATTTTTAAATTTCTTAATAAATTTGTTATCCAATCCATAAGGTAAAATATTGATAACTAAATAGTTAACTATATCTGCATACCAAGGTGTTTGGCATCCTTGAATAACATACAAATGTTCATCAGGAAATTTCTCATTTATATTTTTTTCAGTAATAACATCATTCTTAATTCTAGATAAATGATCAGCAATTTGGTTGTCCGTTCCTTTTCTATCCACTATTTGAAAATAAAATTCTTGTAGAAGTAAAACCCATCTTATCAATCTAGGTTTAGCATCTTTTTTCAACATTAAATATTTAATAGTGGAATGATCAGTATGAACTATGCATCTGGTACCAAGAAGATAAGGTCTAAATTTATCAAAGGCATATACTATAGCTAAAAACTCTTTCTCAGTAGTAGTGTAATTTCTTTGAGTTTCAGTAAGAGTTTTACTAGCATAATATATAACTTTGAAAATTTTCTCATATTTTTGTCATAATACAGCTCCAATTGCAAAATCACTTGCATAGCACATTAATTCAAAAGGTTTATTCTTATTAGGTGCAATAATTATAGGTGCAGTTATTAATTTTTCTTTTAAAATATTGAAAGCATTAACACAGTCTTCATTAAATTCAAATTTAGCTTCTTTTTCTAATAAATGACAAAGAGGTTTAGCAATTATAGAAAAATCCTTTATATATCTTTTATAAAATCCAGCATGACCTAGAAAACATCTCACATCGATAATGATAGTAGGGGTTGCGGTTCGACGAATAATTTTTACTTTTGCTTGATCAACTTCCATCCCTTTTTGTGAAACTTTATGACCAAGTACAATGCCTTCTGTGACCATAAATTGACATTTTTCCCAGTTAAGAACTAAATTTGTTTCTTCACATCTTTCCAGAACTTTGGAAATATTTTCCATGAATCATCCATGAATACTTCAATTCATTTGTCAATCAAATCACAAAATATTGACATCATACATCTTTGAAAAGTTGCAGGTGCATTACATAAACCAAAAGGCATTCTTCTAAAGGCAAATGTTCCATAAGGACTTGTAAATGTTGTTTTCTCTTGGTCCTCGGGAGCGATAAGTAATTGATGATAACCGAATATCCATCCGGAAAACGAAATATGAGTGTCCGACTAATTTTTCAAGCATTTGATCCAAGAAAGGTAAAGGAAATGATCCTTTCTAGTGGCGTCATTTAACTTCCGATAATCAATGCAAATTCGCCATCCAGTAACTTGTCTTGTAGGAATTAGTTCATTTTTATCATTGACATTGACAGTTACTCAACCTTTCTTCGGAACACAATGAATAGGACTTACCCATTGGCTATCCGAAATAGGATAAATAATTCCAGCATCTAACCATTTTAAAATTTCTTTTTTAACAACCACTTTCATGATAGGATTTAATCTTCTTTGAGGTTCAATAGTAGGTTTAAAAATTTCTTCCATTAAAATTCTATGCATACAAATGGAAGGGCTTATACCTCTTATATCAGCAATAGTCTAACCAAAAGCTTTCTTATAATTCTTTAACACTCATATTAATTTTTCTTCTTGATCTAAACTTAGCTCAGAAGAAATAATAACAGGTAAAGTTAATGAATTTTCAAGAAATGCATACTTTAAATGTGAACGTAACATTTTTAATTCCAGTTCAGGGGCTTTTTTAATTGAGGGTGAAAGTATATCATTTTGAGTTATGTCTAAAGTTTCCCAGTTATCTTTAATATAATGAGATCTTTAAATAATTCTTCTTCTTTTAGTTCTTCATTTTCATCAGTTAAAAATTTAATTTCTTCTTCAGGAATGATTTTACATTTTTCTCGATAGTGTTTTTCAATCATAAAATCAAAAATATCCATTCGATAGCATTTTTCTTTGTTAGGGAACATTGAATTTAATCTCTTGATCATTAACTCTCATAGTTAATTCTCCTTTTTGCATATCAATCGTAGCTCGTCCGGTAGCTAGAAAAGGTCTCCCTAAAATAATTGGTACTTCTTTATCTTCTTCCATATCAAGTACAATGAAATCCACATGGAAGATAAATTTATCCACTTTAACAAGTACATCCTCTATAACTCCTTTAGGGTAAGTGATAGATCTATCAGCTAACTAAAGGGTTACAGTGGTGGGAGTAATCTCACCTAAATTCAACCTTCAATAAATAGAAAATGGCATGAGATTAATACTTGCTCCTAAATCTCATAAAGCTTTTCCACAAAATTTTTCTCCAATAGCACAAGGTATAGTAAAACTTCCAGGATCTTTAAGTTTCTGAGGTAATTTCTTTTGAATTATTCCACTACATTTCACTTAATGCAACAGTTTCAAAGGCTTCAAATTTTCTTTTCTTACTTAATATATCCTTCATAAATTTTGCATAAGTTGGCATCTGTTCCAAAGCTTCAGCAAAAGGTATGTTTATAGTAAATTTCTTAAAAAATTCAAAGAACTTAGAAAATTGATGGTCAAGCTTCTACTGTTTTAATCTTTAAGGAAAAGGTGATGGTGGTTTTTCAACTTCCACATTAATAGAAATATTAGTTTGATCTTGATTAGGGGAAGGAGTTTCTTTAGGTTTTTCAGTCTCTTCAACCTCAATCTCTTTTTCAATTTCATTCTGCATTCTTTCTTTTAATTCCTTTCCACTCCTAAGTTGTACAGCTTTAACATGTTCATGTTTTTTTCCATTTTCTTTTGGATTCATTTCAACATTACTAGGAAGTGTTCCTAGAGGTCTGTAATTAATTAAATTAGCGATTTGTCCCATTTGATTCTCAATATTACGAATAGCAGTATTTTGATTTTGTAATTGATTACTCATTTGTAAAATTAATTCTTCTATTGATAACTTTTTCTGTTGATTATTAAATCCGAGTTGGTTTACAATTTGAATTTACTTGATTATTCCAATTTCCGGTTGGATGGGATTAATTATTACCCCATTGTTATTGTTGATTATTCCAGTTAAAATTAGGGTGATTTTTCCATCCAGGATTATAATAATTTGAATACGGATTATTTTTACTAGCAATAGCTTGTAAAGTTTCAATAGTTTGAGAATCTTTAATATTAGATGAGTTGTTATGTGATATGTTGATGGCAAAATTATCTAATTTCCTAGATATTGCAGCTACTTGTGAAGCTAAGATAGAAAAGGCTTTGTTATCTTGAATACTTGACATTCTTTTAGGATTAATCCTTTCAGAAGGCCATTGAAAATTATTGTTAGCCATTTCTTCAATTAAAGTATAAGCTTCTTTAAATGATTTAGACATTAAAGAACCTCCATAAGCTGACATCGATAATTGATTTTAGTGATCCAATTAAACTATTATAAAATGTTTGAATAATTAACTAATCAGGTAAAGCATGATGAGGACATTTTCTTAATAATTCTTTAAATCTTTCCCAAGTTTCATAAATTGTCTCCCTGATCAAATTGACTAAATGAAGTAATATCATTTCTTAATTTAGCCAGTTTTAGAAGGAGGAAAATATTTAGCAAAGAATTTTTGTGTCATTTCAGACCATGTTTTAATAGAACCTGTTGCTAATGAGTTCAACCACATCTTTGCTTTATCTCTTAAAAAAAAGGAATGAGTCTAAGTCTAACAGCATCATCAGAAACATTGTTATATTTAAAGGTAGCACAAAGTTCTAAAAAACTAGCAAGGTGTAAATTTGGATCCTCAATTGGTGTTCCTCCAAATTGATTATTTTGAACCATTTGAATAATAGATGGTTTAAGCTCAAAAGAATTAGCATCTACAGTAGGTATTTGAATACTACTATGAAGTTCATCAATCTGTAGGGTTAGCATAATCCCTTAATAGTTTGTAAACATTTGTTTCATTAATTTCAATTGGATTTTGTAAATTGTTATATAAATTAGCCATCTCTTGGATTTTTTGAGTTTGTTTTCCTTCTTTAATTCTTTTAACAGTTCTATCTAATTCAGAATCTAAAGGTAATAATCCTTCGGATCCGGCACTACGCATAAAAAGTAAATTAGCAAGAAATAAAATCTCTATTTATTATTAAAAAAATTTTATTATATATATATATATATATATATATATATATATATTTTGGTATTTTATATTTTTGACAATAAAAGAAAATGAATAAAATAAAATAAAAAGTATTTAAAATCTAAAAATTTGCCTCCGCTCCTCCCCGGGCAAAGGCACTAAAAACTTGACACACGCTAAATATATGCGTACTAAAAATTCAATCCCCGAAAACGGCGCCAAGAACTTGACCCGCAATCCGCTGATGACAAATATAATAATTAATGCTTTCAAATATATGTAATAGATAATAATAGCGGCTAGTGTATATAAATATAATTTTATCAAAAATATTTTACACACTAGGGGTACTACGCAAGTATACTTATCGTAGCAAGTAATATAGGGCTTTGAAACAAAGACCACAGTATCAATCCCACGAGGAGTGAGTTATGGATTTTTAAATATTTTATTTTTATTTTTAAGTATTTCTTTTATAGTTATAAATTTGATATTTTTAATTTACTAGATGCAATAATAAAGCGAGTAATGAAATGATTGATGTAAATAGCAATAAGAAAACAACTTTCTTCCTTTCAATTAATCCAAGATTTTTTAAGATAATGATAATATTCGTCGAGAATATAAATTTATGGTATTGTGCCAAATAGAAGCATACATATTTTTTACCCTTTGATCCAGGTGTAAAGAACATTGGCTAGCCTGTAGATCAGGTCCGGATGTATTGTTAGTAGAATGGGTTAATCTAGGCTCACACTACTTAGATGTCGAGGGTGGCTATGGTCGGCCCTACTAGTGACCATTTCCTTCTCTATAAACCAAATCACAAAAATTTAGTCTATCACTCTAAAAACTTATCAATTTTACGCCCATTATATAATATCTTCCTATTTATTTGCACTTCACCTTGAATAACCCGCACAAGGCCTTCGACTACCCAAGGATTCAGGTGATATCTACTAGTTAAGAGTTCATCTCCTTCTAGGTATCAAAACTCTTCAACAGATTTTAACAATTTAAATGGCCAATTTAAACAGTAAATTAAGATCCGGTATTAATATCATCACAATGTTTTAAAATATAAATAGTTTTTAATTCTCCAACGAATTTTATATTATCTTATTTATCTTTTCATAATTGAAAGGAGAAAGTAAACTAACTACTCAAAACACATTGAATTTAAACAACAAAACATGATAATGAAACTTTGAATAAAATTACAAATACTTATCTCAAGTGTTTCTCCTACTGAACCTCTGAATTCTTCTGACTCCAAAGCAAATAAACTTTAAAAGCACCAACTCTTTAAAATCTCACTACAAACTCTAAATAAAATAACTAACTAATTTATGAAGAATAGTAAAATGTGGCCCTAAAGTATCTCTCTAATTCTCTCTCTATATGGGGCTCTAGATAGGGGGCTATTTTTTTCTGAAGGAGTACCCTCCTATTTATAGGCTTCAAGGGTTGCCTCAAGGCACCTCTTCAAAATGTGTTCACATTCAATGAATCTTCTAGAAGGTGTGTCTGGCGCCTAGGCGCCGGATTCTGCGTCCAGTTCTTCGCACCTCTTCGTGATTAAAACCGTTTCCAAGCGTCCAAATATATTGTATCACATGTTCTATAAACCAGGAACAACTGCCAGTCTTCTAGAAGGTCCAATAACCACTAACACTGTCAAAATAACCATCCAAAAGTCGTCAAAAATCTTGACATATCCCGTATCGACCTGGCGCTTAGGCGCCGGATTCTGGCGCCTAGGCGCCATACCAAAAATTTTGACAATTTTGCATTTTGGCTCTATTTTTGCTCCTTTTTGCTCCTTTTTCACTTTTTTTTTTTCTTGAACATTTTTCATTACCTATAAAAACACAAAAATAACTTTCATTAAAGCATAATATCCTTAAAAATTTGATAAAAATTAAGGCATAAAAATGGGTATTTTTTCATGGATCAGCCGCGCTCCCATTCGACGCCGCCATCTGAGTCAGTGCCACGCGGCCTGAGCTTTATGTTCAGTGGTTCCATCAGACTCCATCTCCGCCGTCCATTCAATACACGCGCGATCAAATGATCTCTGGTCATCGTCTCCGTCTGGTTCAACCCGAGAGCCATCCACCCTAAAACCTTAAGATCTCCCTCATTTCTCAACCAAATCACACGAGATTTGATCCTATGTGTTCATTTATACAAGGGCTACAAATTTATATGGCTAACATGCATCGAAATTAAGCCAAATAAAATGGAGAATCACTGGATGCTCGGGAGGAAGGAAGGTTCCATACCTTAACTTTGAGAAGTGAGGCTTCGATCAGAGATGCTTCACACCTTTGTATTTGTCCAAGGATGCTAAGGATGAAGCCTTGAGCGATGGTGAATTGTCTAGATATGAAAGTGTCCAGACCCGATTTGGTGTTCTGGCCGAAAGAGCAGATCGGTGGCCTGGTGAGGGGGCATTCACTGGGGAACTCCTTCTCTACCTTTAGTGAAGGAGTGGTAAGAGTTAATTTGGTTTTGGTGCTGTTTCAGTGGGTGTCCTATTTTCCAGCCTGAAATTAAGCCCTAAAATTGAGTCAAAGAATGGGGATTAGGGCAAAAATGCAGTGGGTTTGAGCCCCTCTATGTTGTGGGAAGGCTTAGGAGTAATTTGGGAGAGTTCTGTGAGAAAATTTTCAACACCTTTTGCATGGCCGAAAGGTGTGGGTTTTATAGCTATGGCTGCTTGGTGGAGCTCAGGGTCAGGCAATGAGTGCCTTGGGTCACTTAGGGTGAGGACTGAGCAAGAAAGGTGGCTGGAGAGTAGATGGCACACTACCAAGGCTCAATTTTGGAGTTTCAAGGACAAGGGGGCGCTCGGGCATGACTGTTCCGGCGGCTGGGGTGGCTGGCAAGGACAGTCAGGTGGCTGGGCAGGCTGAGGAGGAGTGGAGGAAACGTTCAGCTCAATTAATTGAGGCAGGGAGGTTGCTTAAGGTAGGCTAATGGATGGGACTTAGCCTTTAGTAAATGGCTAAACCCAATGGTCCCAAGTGGTGGACCATTGGTCCATGGCTCATGGGGCATGTTTGGTCAGGTCAAACCCACCCTAGGAAGTCTAGGGTTGGCTGCCAAGAAATTGGTTTGATCAAAATTGAATTGGTTGGGTTCAATTTGGATCACATGTGCACATGGGTTGATTTGAGTTTAAATTGGGCTAGCTTGAGTTTGGGTTGGGTTTAAATCAAATTGATTGATCAAAAGTGTACAAATGATTGTCATAAAGCTTTTGAAAAAGTTTTGGAGTGAAATTGAGTTGATTTGGGAAGTTTATTTGGTGGAATTGGTGGTTTGGTTCAATTTGGTCACCATGGGTTAAGCTTGGGTTTAGGTTATGTTAGAGCTTGGATAGGGCTCAATTAATGGCTCAAAATGATGCAAGTGATTGTTATGAAAGGTTTAGGATGGAAATTGGGTGGAAATTTTGGGTTTAGGGGATTCAATTTGGAGATTTAGGGCTAGGTGACACCTTTAGGGCAAATTTGGGGATTTTGGTTTCAAATTATTTTGCATGGGATTTTGATCAAAATTTTGGCCAATGAATGTTGTATTTGGTATATGAATGTGTTAGGAAGAGTTTGGAATTTGGTTTAGGGAAAATTAAGTGGCTTTAGGTCATTTAGGGGTGAATTGGGTCATAAAGCCAAAATTGGGGTTTTGGATTAAAGTTGAAATTGAACTCAAATGTGAACCAAATTGGGCTTAGTTTTGATTGAAATTGGTATTGGGGATGTTGAATTGAAGTTTGGAATTGAATTTGATCAAAATTGGGGTCAATTGGGTTGAATTGGTTTGACATTGGGTCCATTTGGGTTAAGTGAGCCAACTTGGGATTTTGGGTTGAAAATGGGTTAATTTGGCAAATTTGAGTTATGGTGTAGTTGAACAAAATTGAAATGGGAATTTTTGGAATTTTGGGTAAAAAAGGTTTTTTAGGGTATTTGGAGGTTATTTGGAGGGTATTGGGGTATTTGGGTGGATTTAAGAGGTGGGAACTGTTTTGAAATGATTTTTAGACATTTTTGGAATTTTGGGTAATTTTTGGGAAATTGTTGGCAAATTTTGTGGTTGTAGGGGCAATTTAGGTAATTTTAGGTGGGTTTAAGGACCCAATGTCAAAACCAGAAATTTTGGAAAAATGGAATTTGGTTATGGTTGGGTGGAGTGGAATGGTCTAGATTGAGCCATGGACCAAGAAAGTGCTCATTTTGAACATCTAATAGGTTGTTCCTAACCCTCTTAGCCAAAGGGCTAGGGGTTTGGATCCATCCATATGAGTGCTCTAATGAACCAAGAGTCAAGATTGGGTAAAGATGTTTAGGGTTTAGGATGTGTGTTGGAGTGTAGTGTGTGCAAGCTAGACCCCACCAAGACCAGGCCACCCAGGGTTGTCCTAAGGCTTGATCATCCTATAGGAATTCATCCTTATCTTTCTGCACATTAGTCCTAATCTTCCAAGTGGTTTGGAGGTTGATGACCATCCATGTAGGATTCCAAAGAGAGACAAGATTTGGTTTGAATTTCTAAATGGTGGGTTCCATCTCTAGTATTCTAGGATAGTCAAGGAGAAGTCCTATGGCTAGATCCTAAGCATTAAGAGGAAAGAAAAGACCTCACCAAAAATGAGGTCAACAACGGTCTCTGGTCATCGTCTCCGTCTGGTTCAACCCAAGAGCTGTCCACCCTAAAACCTTAAGATCTCGCTCGAGACTCAACCAAATCAAGTGCGGTTGGTCTCTATCGATGCATCTAGCCTAGACGAACACATCTATATGACTAACATGCATTGAAATTACACAGAACAAAATGGAGAATTGCTGGAAGCTCGGGAGGGAGAAGAGATCAATACCTTTGCTCTGAGAGGTGAAGCCTCAATCAGAGATGCTCGGCACGTTCGTTGGAGTTGTAGGAGCCTACGGATTGAGCCTCTGGTCCTGGTGAGCTGCCTAGGTATGACTTCGTCCAAGCCCGATTTGGAGCTCTGGCCGATAGAACAATTGGGTGGCTGGGTGAGGGGGCTTTCACTGAGGAACTTCCTCTCTTGTTGCTGGGGTGGTGTGGGTGAGTTTAATTGGATTTTGGTGAAGGTTTCAGAAGTGTCCTATTTATGGCCTGATTTTTTACTGAGAAATTGAGCTCAACCAGGGGGATTCAGGGAAGGAGGACAGTTGGGCTCTTCTTCTCTAGGCTAGAGAAGGTTTGGGAGCAGTTTGGGGGAGTTCTATGAGGAAAATTTCAACACCTTTTGCATGACCAAAAGGTGTGGATTCTATATCCATGGCTGCCTGGTGGAGCTCAGGCTCAGGCAATGAGTGGTTTAGGCCGCTTAGGGTGAGGGCTGAGTAGGCAAGGTGGCTGGAGAGTAGATGGCACACTGCCAAGGCTTAATTTTGGAGTTTCAAGGACAAGGGGACACTCGGGTGTAACTGTTCCAGTGGCTGGGGTGGTTGACAAGGACAGTCAGGGGGCTGGGCAGGCTGATGAGGAGTGAAGGAGAGTTTTTAGCTCAATTAATTGGGACAGGGAGGTTGCTTAAGGTGAGTTAGAGGATGGGACATGGCTTTAGCATAATGGCTTGATCCATTGGTCCAAAGTGATGGACCATTTTTCCATGGCTCAAGGGACTTGGGTTGGGTCAAGTTAAACCCACCCTAAGAGGCCTTAGGTTGGCTGCAAAGAAATTGTTTTGTTCAAATTTGAATTGGTTTGATTCAATTTAAATCATATGTGCACATGGATTGGTTTGGGTTTGAATTGGGCTAGCTTCAGTTTGGGTTGGGTTTAAATCAAATTGATTGATCAAAAGTGTGTAAATGATTGTCATAAAGCTTTTGGAAAAGGTTTGGAGTGAAATTGAATTGATTTGGGAAGTGTATTTGGTGGAATTTGGTGGTTTGGTTCAATTTGGTCACCATGGGTTAAGCTTGGGTTTAGGTTAGGTTAGAGCTTGGCTAGAGCCCAATTGATGGTTCAAAATGATGTATGTGATTGCCATGAAAGGTTTAGGATAGAAAGTGGGTGGAAATTTTAGGTTTTGAGGATTCAATTTGGAAGGTTTAGGCCATGTGACAACTTTAGGGCAAATTTAGGGATTTTGGTTTCAAATGATTTTGTATGGGGCTTCAATCAAAATTTTAGCCAAATGAATGTTGTATTTGTTGTAGGTATGTGTATTAGGAAGAGTTTGGAATTTGGTTTGGGGAAAATTGAGTGACTTTGGGTCATTTTGGGGTGAATTGGGTCATAAGGCCAAAATTGGGGGTTTTGGTTTAAAGTTAAAATTGAACTCAAATGTGGACCAAATTGGGCATGGTTTTGATTGAAATTGGTATTGGGGATGTTGAATTAAAGTTTAGAATTGAATTTGATCAAAATTGGGGTCAATTGGGTTGGATTGGTTTGACATTGGGTCCATTTGGGCTAAGTGGGCCAACTTAGGATTTTGGATTGAAAGTGGGTTAATTTGGCAAAATTGGCTTATGGTGTAGAACAAAAATAAATTGGTAATTTTTGGGATATTCTGGATTTTTTTTGGGAATTTTTGGAATTTTGGGTCAAAAAGGGTATTTACGGTATTTGGAGGTTATTTGGAGGGTATTGGGGTATTTTGGTGGATTTAAGAGGTGGGAACTATTTTAAAATGATTTTTAGGAATTTTAAGAATCTTGAGTAAGTTTTGGGATATTTTTTGGATGATTTGGTAGTTGTAGGGGCAATTTAGGTAATTTTGGGTAAGTTAAGGGACCCAATGTCAAAACTTGAAATTTTAGAAAAATGAAGGGGGCTTCAAATAGGGGAGAATGGGACCATTTTAGTGGGGTCAAGATTGAGTAAAAGTGATTTGGAATGGAATTAGGGTTTAGAAGTATGAGCCATGGACTTAGCCAAGTCCAACCACTTTAGGACCAAGTCTAGCCAAAAGGTAACCACTTTATGACCCTTCACATATTGTCCTTAGCCATCTTAATCAAAAATCAATGGCTTTGGTTCAATCATTTGAGTTTCACGAAGGGTATAAGGTAAGGGGTTTAAAGGTTTGGGTTAAATGGCTTAGGGGTGTGTGTGTGTGCAAGACAAGCTCAAGTCATCCAAGGCTACCCTAAGTCTAAACATTCCTATGGGAACTCACTATTGGTTTTTCATATGGTGGTCTTAACCTTCCAAGGTGATTTAGAGGTTTGAAACCATCCAAGTGGGTTCCAAAAGGAGTCAGGAAGTGGCTGAAAATTTCTAAAGGGTGGGTCCCAATTCTAGTCCTCTAGGATAGTGAAGGAGAAGTCCTATGGCTAGATCCTAAGCACTAAGAGAAAGAAAGACCAAACCTCACCAAAAATGAGGTCAACAGAATGACTGTTGAAGTGACTGAATGTAATGAAATTATACCCACAAGACAAATTAATGGATGGCAAATTTGTATTGACTATAGGAAATTAAATGCTGCCACCCGAAAATATCACTTTCCTCTTCCTTTTCTCGATCAAATGCTGGATAGACTTGCTGGACACAAGTACTACTGCTTTTTGGATGGATATACTGGTTACCATCAAATACCTATTGCTCCTGAGGATCAAGAAAAGACAATATTTACTAGCCCTTATGAAACCTTTGCTTTTCAAAGAATGTCTTTTGGACTGTGTAATGCACCTGCAACATTTCAGAGATGTATGATGTCTATCTTCAGTAGTATGATAGATAATAGAATAGAAGTTTTCATGGATAATTTCTCTGTATTCGGGACTTCATTTGAAATATGCTTAGAAAACTTAGCAAAATTTTTGGAGCTTTGTGAGAAAATAAATTTAGTTCTGAATTGAGAGAAATGTCAATTTATGGTTGTAGGAGGAATTGTGTTTGGGCATAAAATTTCTGAACATGGTATGGAGGTCGACTCTGCTAAAATTTGAGTGATTCAGAGAATGCCACCACCCACTACCGTGAGAGTGGTGAGAAGTTTCTTAAGACACGCTGGATTTTACAGGAGATATATTAAAGATTTTTTCTAAAATTACTAAACCTTTGTATCAACTTTTAGAAAATGATAAAAAGTTTGATTTTAATGATAAATGTTTGAGTACTTTCAAATTATTAAAAGAGAAATTAATCACTGCACCTATAATTGTTTCACCAGATTGTGAGAAACCATTTGAACTCATGTGTGATACTAGTGATTATGTGATCGGAGTAACATTGGGGCAAAGGCATGATAAAGTTTTCAAAGTCATTTACTATGCTAGTAAAACTCTTAATGAAGCTCAAATTAATTATACCACTACTGAAAGACAGTTACTAGCTATAGTATTTGCTTTTGAAAAGTTTAGGCCTTATTTAATTGGAGCTAAAAGTATTGTGCATACAGACCATTCAGCTATCAAATATTTAATGCAAAAGAAGGATGCGAAACCCATACTGATTAGATGGATACTTCTTCTGCAAGAATTTAATTTTTTGATAATTAATAGGATGGGATATGATAATCAAATAGCTGATCATTTATCGAGATTAGAGTTTGATAAATTATCTAAATTTGAGGAGGAAGTTGCAAAAACTTTACCTGATGAACAACTTTATACTATCATGGTAAGAAATTTGTCTTGGTATGCTGATATTGTGAATTATATTGTGAGTGATATTGTACCACCTGATTTAACAAGTCAACAACAAAGGAAGTTTAAATATGATGCAAGATTTTATTTTTGGGATAAGCCCTATCTATATAAACAGTGTAGGGATATGATTATTAGGAGATGTGTGCCACAAGAAGAAACGAATTTAATTATTCAACAATGTCATGATTCTGAATTTGGAGGTCATATTGGTGTTGATAAAACTGCTTTTAAGATTCTACAATCTGGATATAATTGGCCTACTCTTTTTAAGGATGATTACAAATATATTAAATCATGTGATCGATGTGAGAGAGTAGGTAATATCTCTAGAAGAACTGAAATGCCTCTAAAATATAATTTGGAAGTTGAAATTTTTGATGTATGGGGATTAGATTTTATGGGACCATTTACTCTTTCATTTGGGAATTTATATATACTGGTTGCAGTTGATTATGTCTCGAAATGGATTGAAGCTATTGCTTTACCTAAATGTGATACTCGAAGTGTTTCAAAATTTTTAAAGAAAAATATATTTACGAGATATGGAATGCCGAGAGTGATTATAACTGATGGTGGATCCCATGTCAGGAATAATCAAATTAAGAGATTGATTGAGAAATATAATATTATTCATAGAATCTCTACTGCTTATCATCCCCAGACTAGTGGTTTAGCATAAGTGTCTAATCGTGAAATTAAAAGAATTTTAGAGAAAACTATGGATAATCTTAAATTAGATTGGTCTGCTCGATTAAATACTGCATTATGGGCTTATAGGACTGCTTTTAAAACCCTTATTGGAATGTCTCCTTATAGACTAGTGTTTGATAAGACTTGTCATTTACTGATTGAATTGGAGCATAAAGCATATTGGGCGATAAAAGAATTGAATTTTAATTTGAAAAAATCTGGAGAGAAGAGATTTATGCAATTGAATGAATTGGAAGAAATTAGAAATGCATCTTATCACAATGACAAGATCTATAAAGAGAGAATGAAATTGTGGCATGATCGGAAGATATTGAAAAATAAATTGGAATTTGGACAAAAAGTTTTGTTATACAATACAAGATTGAAGTTATTTCCTGGAAAGCTCAAGTCTAGATGGTTGGGACCTTTTACAGTTGTAAAAGTTCATTCTTTTGGAGCTGTTGATATTAAAGATCCTGATACTGGAAAGATTTTCAAGGTTAATGGGCATCGATTAAAGCCTTACTTTGACGGGTTTCAACCCAACTTCAAAGAGGTTTTAATGCTGAGTCATCTTGATTAAGCTGACGACATTAAACCAAGCGCTTTATGGGAGGCAACCCATATGTATCTTTGTGGTGTGTTTGCTTGTTTGTTGTAGTTGTGCTTTTTAAAAAGTTATTTGTGAATCTTAATCGCTCCTAAATACTTTTAAAATTGATAAATATTAGATCTAATTGAGATATTGGAATATTTTAGTTCGAACAAAGTTCGGTGAGATTTTTTACCACTGGCACTGCCGGCACTAGAATGGGCACCGCCGGCACCCAATTACAGAGAGAATTGCTGAAATTCGGGTTTGAGCGCTGCCGGCGCCCAAAAACCATTGACGATTTTTTTAGTTTCAAAATGCGAGTTTTGGTGGTTTTGATCTGGATCTTCATTTTTATAACTCCCTAAACTCCATTTTAGACTTCCAAACTCCAAAAAAAAGAAAACTACCATTCCCAATTCGCATCCTATGGATTCCTACTCTTTAGAACCCCCTCGATCTCGTATTTTTTAACCAAAGGAAGTTTATAAGTTTTGAGGCGCAGTGATTGTTCAACAAAGTGATGATGAAGAGGAGGATTATCAAGGAAAGAGGCTTTATAAATCAAGGTATGGATAATCTTACTACAAGAATTGAAGAGATAATTAAGGAAGGATGTTGGGAAGTATTATGTTACACTACCGCTGCCGTAGTCGTTCCGGTTGTGAAAGAATTCTATGCAAATCTGCATGGGATCAACCAAGGATTCGTCTTTGTGCGAGATAGATTTGTACAATTCACTCATGCGAGAATTAATGATCTCTTTATGATTGAGAATGTACCTATTTGCCACTATGCTAATTTCAATGCCACAAGTGATAATATGAATGATGTGTATCGTTATTTGACGGATGAGAATGAAGATTAGGAAGTTAGAGAATATAGATATATTAGTTTCCCTTCTGCATCTTTAAATCTGGTGTCAAAGCAGTGGAATTACTTTATTTCAGCAAAGTTATTTCAAACTTTGAAGATTAGCAAGGTAACCAAGGAAAGTGCCATTTTGAATTTCTGTATTCAAACTGGGAGACCGATTGATATTGGTAATATAATTGTAAAATCAGTTTTGGGATTAATTGTTCATGGATCTAAATATGGGCATGGACACCCGTCCACCATATTTCTGTTGTGTAGTCAATTACAAGTTCCATATAAGAGTTGGGAAAAGGTTCTTCTTCCCTGGAGGCCTATTGATCCAATTAATCTTTATGACTACGAAACAGTAGGAGATGAAGGAGATATGAATCTGCTTGTTGATCAACCAACTCAGACCTCACAACCGATTCAGCCCTATTTTCCTGAAAGTTCCAGAATGATACTGAAGAGGATCAAAAAGTTGGAGAAAAAGGTACAGAATGTTATGAATGAAATTAATAATATTTCTAATTTATTTGATCATATAGATTGGAGGAGAAATTCGTTAACATCAAAGCCCAATTTCGCTATAACTCTTACCTCTACAACAAGAATGTATCGAGGATCAAACTTTTGATAGTCCTGGAGGATCTGTAGAACAATTAATTGCAAAGCAGAATTGGGTGCGATTTTGTTATTTCACTGCGACTGCTGCTATGGGAGTGGTTAGAGAGTTCTATTCGAATGTACCTTAAATTGAGACTGAGTATGTGCTTGTTAGAGGAAAAATGGTTGAGTTTACTCCTCAACATATCAATGCTTTCTACCAGACTCGGGAACCATTCGTTTGTGAATATGAAAACTTTGACACTCGGAGGGAGAATATGAGAGAAGTTATTGCTTTTCTGACTGACGGGCGAGGAGAATGGAAAGTAAGTCAAAAACAGTTGATTAATTTCCCCGCCTCCACATTGAATTTTGCTTCAAAAGTTTGGCATTATTTTATTTCTGCGAGACTATTACCATCTTATCACCACAGCGAATTTACAAGAGATAGAGCGATTCTGAACTACTGTATTCAAAAGTTGAAAAAGATTGATATTGGAACTATTATTTACAAGAATATTCAGACGATTGCTAGAGGCGAGACCACTGGAGGATTAGGACATCCTGCTTTAGTTCATGCCCTTTGAGTTCAGTCTGGAGTTGAGTTCAGTAGTTTTGAAGAAGTGGCTATACCTTTGAGACCAATTGTCGGCGTATTTTTATGTTAGGTTATGTGTTTTGTTTTTGAAAGAGATCGCCTACAGAAACTGTGCGGCTTATTTTAGGTTTAATTTAAATAAATAATTTGAAAAGTAATATTTGATTTTGAAAATAATTTTAAATTTGAAAATTTTAAGATATGAAATCAAGCCGATCTCACATCTCGAATAGTTTATATAAACGAGCGCCGCACCACAAACCGTGTATACTATCCCGAAGAATAGACACACTACTTGATAATGGGGCTCGATTAAATAAACTAGAAAGGTTTGTGACATCCGTTTGGTACGCGAACCAATTTTATAAGCCGACAAGTTCCCTCGCTTAATATAAATGAATTAAGCGGGGTTTATATTACTCAGGTTCTTAAAGTTCCTATAAGGGCGAGCCCCTATAGTTAATTACATCTTAAGTGACGGGAATCACCTAAGAAAACTCTCGATAATAATCGATAGTTACGCTCTCGGGAATTTTCAAAGTTTAGGTTTTCGAGGGATTGAATTTTAGAATTTCGATAGGGAATGGATCAAGTTTGGAACATTTTGTTTTGGGAATTCGAGGGAGAAAGGTAGGAGAAATCACAGATTCGAAGCGAACTTCGGTAATTTCCCGACTATCCTATTATTTGGCTTGAATTTAGGAAAGTCCTAATATTTATTTAATGTTTTGATCTTGCCAATTTTAATTAATTAGGACTTATGTTTGTATGATAAAATCATACAAATGGCCTTGAAGATATGAGGGTTTATGTCGTATCGGACGACTACCTCGGAGTCCTAAGACCGATTTACATGACATAATCATGCAAATACCTAACGAAGAGTTGAGGATTTATGTTGCACTAGGCAAGCTACCTCGAAGTCCTATGGCTTGGTTATTTAGTTCTAAGGAAAGTTTTGCTGAAGTAGATTCGGGTTTTCGCGATGACGATGGCCGTGCTTGCCCACCATGCTCCGAGCTCCTTGTCGTTGCGAGAGGTTTAGTTTTAGAAGTCATAAATCGGGAGATGAGAGAAGTGTTTGGTTTTAGAGAAAGTCTTAATTTCCATGTGTCTTTAATATTTTAGTTAAAACAAATCTTAAAGTTGATTATAACAACACTAGGTTAAGATCCCACGGTTCCATCCTTCGGCATCGTTATTTTTATCGGATTCACTTAGTCCAGATGAATTTGCTAAACTCAATTGAATGAGTTCCACACTTTCATTTAGACCATGGGAAATCCCGTTAGCAACACGTAGGTTACATCATCCGAGGTATTCCCGATCATCCAACAAGACGTTTTAATTTAGTTGTAGTTGTAGTTTTGTTGTTCGTTTGTGATTAAATTTTGAGTTGTTTTATATTTTGAATGTTGTGGCGGTGAATTCTATCTTGTAGTGTCTTTTAATTTAGTTATGGGTTTCGGTTTTGGTTTTAGTCCTAAAGGTGTAGGTTTTCATGCAAGCTGTTGTTTATCATGCAAAAAAGAGTAAAGTGCGACACGAGTAAATGAATTGCGGTAAGATAAATTGCAATAAAATAAAAGCGTACTGGAGGGTCTTCCCGTCATCCCAAGTTGCACTTAAAATACAATTTAGAGCATTTAAGCATTTATAGCAATTTCTAGGTAAAGGCTAAGGGAAGGGTTATGGTTTTCTACCAAAATCCTAATCCTATAGCTAGTCATTTCCTATGATGTCTAGGTTCTTGTATTTTAGTTTGAGGACGATTTTCTTCATCGAAGAACAATTAAGTTCGATTGTTCTTATAAATATCCTATCATATTGAGGAAGTGCTTAAGACGAATCTTAAACATCTTTTCGATATTTCTAGGATTGTTTTAAGTCCAAATGAATTTAATTACACAAATAAATTAATCGTCCGAGAGTTTTAGTTTTGTTGTCTTGCTCAGTGAACTTAGGACATTTGAATATCCTTATGAGTGAAATGACATTTCATTTGATACTCCATTTAGGAGTTATAATAGTAAAAGCTCCTAAAGGCAAAATGATATTTAATGATTTGTGATTCAAATTTAAGTTCAAATTGATGATTTAAGTTTGGAATAGTGTTCGAGTTATTTTAGATTTATTTTTGAGTTCTTCATGTCTTAGGTGATGTTATTTTTAATTCAATTTAATTTAACTTTAGTTTAATTTAATTTGGTTTAGTTTCAATTTTAATTTAATTTGATATATTTAATTTAATTTAATTTTAATTTTAACTTGGTTTTATTTTAATTTAATTTAATTTAATTTAATTTAATATGTTTCAATTTAATTTAATTTAATTTAATTTAATTTAATTTAATATGATTTAATTTAATTTAATTTAATTTAATTTCAATTTTAATTTAATTTTATTTTTAATTTTATTTTTAATTTTAATTTAATATTTTATTTTTTTATGTTTTAAAGATGATTTAATTTTAATTGTTAAAGTATTAATTTAATTGAAATTTTTAAAAGGATTTTAATTTAAATAATTTAACTTTAATTTAATTTAATTATTAAGTTTCTTAGAATTTTAAATCTTAAATTTAGATTATCATTTTAATTAGGACTTAAATATTATTGGGATGATTAATTTAGGGATTCTTAAATTAAAGAACAAATCTCTTCCTAATAATATCCCTATTTTAATAATTTCAATTTTTCATTCTTCCAAATTTAATTAATTACTTAATTAAGGTTTATTTTAATTATTTTTAAATTGCTTAGTAGGTTTTTACCCTTTAATTATTTAAATTTCAATCATCCAAATCAGATTAAGATCAAATATTTTACCTTTTCATTTTATTAAGCCTAAAGTTTTAATTATGGGTTAAAATTTTAATTACCATTTTGCCCTTCAAGCTTAATAATTTCATAACTCATTAAATTGAGCTTAAATGAACTTGAAATTTTTATGTGACTTCACTCATATATCAATGAAGACATTAGAGGAGAAAATGTGATTTTTCTGTATTTAATTTATTTATATAATTATTTTTGGTGGAAAATAAGGATTTCCAAGGAAAATTTAATAATATGACCAAGGGAAAGTTTCTGTCCTTAAAAAAATTATGGGACATTCCTAATGACCAGAGGACCACTTGGACCAATTTTTGTGATTTTTTGAAATATATTTTATTTATTGAAATTATTTTAAGTTCTGGAGTATTAATTAATTTAAAAATAGAATATAAGTTGAAAAATGAATTTTATATTTTTTAAAAATCTCTCTGATATCAAGGATTCCAGAGAACCAAATTTTACAATTTTCTAATTTTTCCTTAATTTATTGGAATTATTTTAGTGGAAATGCTAGAAAATGTATTTTTTTAGTTTTAAAAATTACCCCAAGGCTTTAAAATTTAATATCTCAACCTAGAGACATAAGAAAAATATGGGGTTTGTTCCTAAGTGGTTAGAATTCAAAATGTGACATTTTGGTGAATTTTATTATTTTTGTAATTTTTATTATTTTTTAATTATTAAAATATTAAAATAATGATAAAAAATCAACTTTTTTAGAAAATTGAAATTTTAATTTTCTTAAATTCCCCTGATATCAGAGAGGCTCCAAAACCAATTTGGTAAATTTTTGAAAGGTATTTTGAAAGTTATGAATTTTTAAAGTTTAAAATGACTAAATGGCTTAATCAACCCATTTAGTAAGGCTAACCAAGTCCAATTGACTTCAAACTTTTGTGGTGGGTTCCTCTGATCCTAAAAGTCAGTGGAGAATTGATTTCAAGTCAATTTGATCTATGGTTAACTCTAATTAATTAAAGTTCAATTTTGGGTATTTAGGCCAATTAGGGTTAATCCGAGTGAATTAACTCAAGTCCCATTTTTCTAGGGTTCTCTGGTCATAAGGAACATCACCAAATTTTCCTAGAATTTATTTCACAACATGCTAATTTTTGGAATTAAAATACTCAAAACGGCAACATATATTTGAAAAATCAATAACTTTTCACAGAGATGGCCTCGACCTTGGCAAATTCGGGGAATGTTCCCGAGTTCAGAGGCTTCAAAAGCCCTATGGTCTCATGCCATGGTGAATTGTATGAATGCATGGAGAATTAAAACAATGCGGGGAGTAAATAATTAATTAAAAATAAAGTACGAAGAAAATTAGTTAATTTCTTTTCCACATTATTCTCCTCCGTTCACTCGAGCGAGAGGGTATTTTTATTTTATTTTTGTGATTTTTCTACACAAAGATATGGATTTTTGAAGTTACGGTATTTAAATAAATCAGAAAATACCTAATTTTCTACTTATCCACATCGGCGCCGCGTCAACCTCAGCGTCTCCGAACAGCCACACGGCGCGCTCCCATTCGACGCCGCCTTCCGAGTCAACGCCACGCGGCCCGCGGTTCATGTACTGTTTGGCGATCCGACGCCATCTGAGCCGTCCGTCCGCGCGTGTATTGAATGAACGACATCCGTTCATCGTCCCCGAGCGTCCTAACCCGAGAGCCGTCTACCTTCTAGCCCTAAGATCTCACTCGATTCTCCATGGATTTTTATGTTCTTATGCTCTATGGATTCGTCTTGAAGAGACGAACACATCTATACGGCTAATGTTCATTGAAATCGACTCATTTGAAATGGAGAATGTTCAGAAGCTCGGGATGAAGAATTGATCCATACCTTGGCTCTGAGAGGTGAAGCCTCGATCGGAGATGCTCGGCACGTTCGTTGGAGGCTGCAGGAGGCTAGGGATGAAGCCCGGGGATGTGGTGAATTGCCTAGGTGTGATTTCCACCAAGGCCGATTTCAACCTTTGGAGTCCGGAGCAAGCTTGGATGGCACGGAGAGGGGGCTTTCACCGGGAATCCCTTCTCTTGGTCTCGTGCGAGTGTAGAGCCAATCAATTTGGGGATTGCCTCACTTGTGGTGAAGTGTCCCGTTTTTAGGTGGAATTTCAACTACGAAATTGAGCTCGCGGAGAAGAAATGGCGGGGGAATTGCGGTGGGGATCAAGTGCACTTGGGTGTAGGGGAGAGTACGGGATGATTTTGGCGAGTTTCGTATGGTTGGTTCAGCACCTTCTTTGGCCGAGAGGGTGAGGGGTTTAAATAGGAGAGGTTGGAGGGCCTCCCGGGGGTTTAAGGTGGGGATCAGACTTGCTACGAGTGAGGAGAAGAAGAGCTATGCTTGTCCATTTGGGTTGAGACAAGTCGGCAAGGGAGAATTGAATTTTTGGCTCCTTCCAAGGTTTCGGCCATGGTGTTTTCCGGCGGCACTGGTGGTGGCCGGCCGAGGTCGAGTCACCCTCGAAGCTCGGGGAGGTCGGGGGTTGAAGTTAGTGAATTCGATTGAAGCCTTACATGTGTAAAGTGGTTGGATCGAAATGGCATGGGGAGGTGGCTTCTTTTGCACTTGGTTTGGTCAATCCATTGAAAATGGGCTTGGTTCACCTCCCCATGGTTGATTTGGGGCTGAGGGAGGATCGGGTGAATCGGCTAGAAAAGGGTGGAGAGGTCACCATCCATGAATATTTTGATTAATCATGGATTAAGGTGAAGCATTAAAAGGGTTAAAACCTTTTTAAGGGGGCTTAAAAGAGGTTCCTCCTTTTGCCATTAATGGCTTGATCACATGTCAAACCTTCCATGGCTTCATGTGGCTTGTTCATGGCTTGCATTTGGCTCCATTTGGCTTGGAAAAAGTTTAGTCAATTTCATGGAAATAGAATTTAGGAACTTTGGTATTTTAGGGGTGATTTGGCATGAGGCTTGATTTGGAATTATTTGATGATGTGATTAGAACTTAGGGAATGGCTTTGATTAAGTGGATGGCAAATGGAAATGTCATGTGGGCTTTAGGGTGGATTTTGGGCTCTTTGAAATGGTTTTAGATGGGCTTTTAAAATGGTTTAAGGAATGGGCCTTTTAAGTTTAAAAAAATGAATTTATGAATGGAAATTTTGTAAAGAGGTTGGGCCAAATAATTGTTGAATTTGGTTTAGAGATGTGTCATGAGTGGTTTGGAGTCAATTTGGTGTGATTTGGACTTGAATGGGTTTGAATTTGGGTTTATTTGGTAAGTGGACCAATGTAGGTCAAAATGGGCTAACTTGGGCCAATGTTGGGCTAGAGTTGAAATTGATGTAAAATAAATGTTGGGAAATGTTTATGGGAGTGTTTCAAAGAGGTTTTGGCTTTGGTTGGGTTTTGATTTTGGGGTTTGGGTCTATTTGGGTTAGGTTTGGGTTTAGGCCAAAATTGGGCTTTTTGATTTTGGGTTGAATTTGAGTGGGGTTTGGGTCAAAATTTTGGGCAAATCATGTTAGTGTTTTGTTTATGGGGATGTTAAGGAAGGTTTAGAAAAGATTTGGGGTTAATTGGAGTTGAATTGGGTGAGTTTGGGCTAAGTTTGGGTCATGGGTCCAAATTGGGCTTTAAGGCCAAAAGTGAAATTGGATCCCAATGCCAATCAAATTGGGCTTGGATTTGGTCTAGATTGGTGTTGGGGATGTTGAATTAAAGTTTAGAATTGAATTGGACCAGAATTTGGGTCAATTGGGTAGGTTTAGTTTGACATTGGGTTTACTTTGGGTTAAAATGGGTCAAATTGGGGGTTTTGATGAAAGTGGGGTAAATTGACAAAATTGGCCCATGGTGTAGTTGGACAAAATGAAATTGGGAATATTTGGGATTTTCTGGAATTTTTTGGGAATTTTCTGAATTTTTGGATTTTTTGGCTAGGAGGGGTATTTTGGGTATTTGGAGGGTATTGGGAGGTATTTTTGGAACTTTTGGTATTTTTGGCTATGGATGATCAATTTGATTGGTGTGGGAATATTTAGGATTGATTTTGGAGAATTTTGGGTAGTTTAGGTGATTTTGCAAGTTTTGGAGGGCTTGAGGGTTTTGGGTAGGCTAAGGTGGGTGTAGGGTCCTGGGGTCGAAAATTGAAAATTTGGAAAATTAAAGATTGGGTGAATGTAAGTGGAATGAAATCATTTTTGTTGACCCATGAAGCCATATCAAGTCCACATGAGCCATGAAGGAACTCATTTGAGGCATCCACTATGTTGTTCCTAACCCTCTTAGCCAAGGGCTTAGGGGTTAAGGACCATCCATGTGAACCACCTGCATGAGTCAGGAGGTCAAATTGGGTATGGGTGTGTTTTTAGGAGGTGTGTGAAAGTGTAGTGTATAGGTGTAGTGTGTGTGTAAGTCAGCCCCCTCACCAGACCAGGCCGCTGGGCGGTCCTAGGCCAAAGAGTCCTATGGGAACTCATCTTTTAAACTTCCACATTTGATCTCAACCCTCTAGGTGATTAGGGGTCTACAATCAAGTTTGTGGAGTTTGCGGGGAGTTAAGAAGTGGTTTGAATTTCTAAGTGGTGGGTCACAATTCTAATCCTCTAGGATAGTCAAAGGAAAAGCCTAAGGCTAGATCCTAAGTACTAAAGAGAAGAAGAGAAGACCTCATCAAAAATGAGGTCAACACCAATTACAAAGAATATTATCCGTACTTATGAGTCTCATGTAGGAGCTAGAGCTGAGCGTAGGAGTGCTGATATTCCTACTAAAAGTTATGATGTTCCATCTACATCTGTGCCGCCTACCTTATCTGATATTATGGAGCAGCTGAGACTACAAAGTGCTAGTGTAGATAGACTCCATGGTTGGATGGATGTATTTAAGGCGAGTAATGATGTGAATAAAGATTATCTTCAGAGGAGAGTTGAGTTCGATATTGCTTATTATGATGCTTAGGTCAGATTTATGAGGGAGGAGTCTGATGTGATACTTCCTACTTGCCCCAGCTATACACCATATAGACCTAACCCTGCTGAGGACCCTGCTGATGACTCTGTTGATGACCTTGTTGATCCTGGTGATGGAGACTGATAGATTGTTTATTTTTATTTTTGTTGTTCTTGTTGTGTTGTGTTGTACTGATGTGATGTAATAGATATTTGCTTTTCATATGATGTGTAACCCTATTGTTGTACTGTTTTGTTGTAGTATTTATTTTCATATGTTGTGTAACTCTATTGGTGTATTGTTATGTTGTACTGAAACATTAAAATTGTTAGTTGGACTGTGTAGTATTGTGATAGTTTGTTTCATGTTGTAGTGTTTTGTTGAATGTTTAGATGTTTAATGTTAATTTCTCTTTACCCATGCAAATATTTAAAATTGTTATATCACTACTACTAATTATTTTATGCCTGCTAGTTGTAAATTTTGACTAATACCAGATAGCTGTTGAAGATTTCAAGATCCCAGCACAGAAAGGTTAGTTTTCCTCTACTCTCAACTGTTTCAAATTTACTGAAAAATTTAAGTTTGGGGGAGGGTAAAGAAATACTAACTTTTACTTGTTCTCAATTATTATATTTTCAAAAAAATTATTAGCATAACTTCTGGTAGTTGAACCTTATTATAAGATAACTAAAACTTTTCATTTCAATTGAATATTATGGAAGGATAGGATGAAAATTTTTAGTGATAAAGGTTGATTTTATAGAAGTAAAATTTTTGGTATGAAAGGATTTGATTATAATCAACTATTTAAAATAAAGAAAACTGTATTTTTGAAATATTAAGGGACTTAAAGTATTGTGTGTTAAGAAGAGATTGTAACTTTATGATGAATAATAAAGCTTATACTTAACTATAAAGTAAGGAGATGCTTCAGGTTTGAGCTTTAGAAATAGGAGAGTGAAGTCCAAAATCATTAAAGGGCTATCCAGATATAGTAATCCTTATTAAAAAAAAGAGAGAAAAGAAAAGAAGGATTGAAAAACAATCTCTAAAAGAAAAGAGAAAAATAAAAGAAAAGAAAAAGAAAGAAAAATGTTTATGTGGAGAAGCTTGAGGAGATGCCTAATCAAAAATTGGCTTCACTTGAATCACCCTAAACGGAGAGCTTGATTTCATTTTTGAATTTATGTTTTAAGTACTGGCCTACATTCTAATGAAGTTTGCATGAACTCCTTTTTCACATAGTCATTTGAGGCACTCATAATATGACAAATTATGGTTCATCTTGAAATAAATAGAAGACTAGAACTCTTAGACTTGATTGTTGAATATTCTTATACCTGTAATGTTGACCTGAGTTACTAAATTTCTTTCTGAAAATCTAACCAATATATTCTTTTGTATGAAAAATTTTAGTGTCTTACAGTTGAAAAGTACATTGCCTAGAGTTATATTTTATGTAGTAAAAGGATTACTTGAGGACAAGTAATAGTTAAAGTTTGGGGATTCTGATGCACCAAAAATATATACGGTTTTTGCTATATAATTTTACCCATTTTTGGTGATATTGCACTTTAAAGAAAGGTATTTTTTGTGATTTTTTGCGAGTATGATGATTTTAGGTGATTGGAGTGAAAAGAAGCAAAAAGGAACAAATCCGGAGCAAAAGGGAGCAAAAAGGAGCAAAATGGTGGAAAAGATGTTTTGGCGTCGTCGGCGCCCAAATCCAGAGACTTCAGCATATATTAGCACGATAGAGTGCCGCCGGCGCCCAAAGTCGGTGTAATTCAAATTTGAAGATTTTTGGCGACTTTTTGAAGGGATGCCTATGGAAACTCTTGGAATTTCATCCCTATCTTAAAAGTAACTGATTTTGGACGAAAAGTGTGTTTCTTTGGTGTCTCTTGTGTGTAGTTTTAGTGAGTGTTAAGTGTTAGGGTTTAAGAGAAGAGTGTGTAGAGTGAGGATTTGAGAGGAATTCTTTTCTGAGTGAAGGAGAAGGGGTAAAGTGAGAGATTGCTTCTTCCTTTCCATTCTAAAGAGAGAATCAAGTGTTGTAAATAAGAGAGAAGATGATTCAAAGGAACTTCAAGGGAATTGCAATGGGGAAGAGAAAGAGATAAGTTGTATTTTCTTTTGTGGTTTGTATGACTTTTCTTTTATATATAAAATCCATGTTTTATTGTATCTTCTCCATGAATTCTGAGTAGTCTCCCTTGTCTTTCTTCTTGCATAAAGATGTGATGATGGATTGATGTGGATTTGATGTGCTTTTAATGTAATGAAGAAATTGTAATGGTTATTCATTTCGAACTTAATTTACTTTTCTATTTGGCCAATTGAAATGTTAAAATATGTTGTTGAACATTAAGTTTGAAAGGATTTAATGTCCTACAACAATAATGAAAGATCCATTCAATTTCTATGGATGAATTGTGAAGTTCCTGGGAATTGAGTGCAAATAAATTGGGAAATATGTTTTGATGGACTTCAATGTGGAGATTTCAAAGTGACAGGCTAAAATCCCCAAATAGGTTCTAAGATTAGTAACTAATATCAAAGGTTAGCCTTCGGATGAAGGGTGAGTGGGAGCTTCGAAGTGAGAGCCGGTATCCTCCCAGCCTAGCCTTAGATTTAGTGACTAAACTTAGGATATGTCAATGTTCTTTCCTTGCTTAGAAGAGGGGGTACTCTTTTAAGGGTAAAGAATCATCTATGCTTCTATTTGGCACAATAACATAAATATTTATTCCATATCAATCTACACATCATATTCTCATTGCAAGAGGAAAGATACTTTTCTCATATATCGAAAACCTTTCAAATACTTAGTTTAGTGTGTATGTTAGATAATTCTGTTTCTAAAGTTGTTAGAAGTAATTATAGTTAGTTAATTGTTACTGTTTCCTGCATAGTAGTAGTAAGTAGTAAACTTTAATTGCAAATTAAATATTGGATTTTAGTGCTTTTGTGAACACTTTCTTATATTTCAAACTTCCCTGTGGGATCGATAACCAGGACTCCATTAGAGCCCTGTATTAGTTGATATGATACGTATACTTGCGTTGAATGCTTGGACTTAATAAAATCATTATAAATATATAAATTTGAGTTCATAAATTCTTACAAATATAAGTTCGACGCATCAAAGGGTGAGTGGGAGCTCCGTAGTGACAGTGGGTATCCTCCCAGTCTAGTCTTAGATTTAGTAACTAAACTTAGGATATGTAAATATTTTTTTCATGCTTGGAAGAGGTGGTACTCTTTTGAGGGTAAAGAAACAATTATGCTCCTATGTGGCACAATACCATAGATAATCATTCCATATCATCCACACATCATATTCTCGTTGCAAGGGGAAAGATACTTTTCTTATATATCAAAACCTTTCGAATATATAGCTTAGTGTGTGTCTGTTAGTTAATTCTGATTTAAAGATATTATAAGTAATTGTAGTTTGCTTAATTGTTACTGTTTTATGCATCTTGGTAGTAGAAGTAAACATTAAATTTGAATTGCAATCTGAGTATTGGAATTCAGTATTACATTATCTATAGTAAGATCTGTTCCTTCCCTGTGGGATCGATAACCAGGACTCCAGTAGAGCCATGTATTACTTGATACGATATGTATACTTGCGTTGAATGTGTGGACTTTACAAAATCATTATAAATATATATAAATTTGAGTTCATAAGTTCTGTAATATTAAAGTCCAGCCGCATCATTGGGTTAGCCATAAAGTCCATAGGTTTTATCGTTAAGGCCATAAAGATAATTATTTGGTCAAAAGTTGACCTGTTGGGTCAATGTGACCAGTTTGACCTAAGTTGACTTTTTGAGTCAAAGGTTAACCAGTTTGGTCAATGTGGTGGTTATTGGGTCAAGAATTGACCAGTTGACCAAAGTTAACTTTTTGGGTCAAAGGTTGACCAGATCAGGATGTGTCATTACTGATTTGATCATTTTAGGATGTCATTGAGGTTTGGGTTAAAAAGGATTTATAGGTTCTTACCCTAGACATAAGGGTTTTGTGTCTATCAGTAAGATTTAGGGAGTCAATGTTGGTAGACTTCCTTGTCTTAACATGATTTTGAAATATTCCTCATAAAAGTGAGGTCAACACTTATACTTGCATAATACTCAATCATGCAAATAGCCTACGAAGATAGAAGAATTTTTGTTATTCCGAATGACAACCTCAGAACATATAAGAGTTAGGACTTATGCTGCACAACATGATTGTGCAGAAGCCTAAAAATAGTGCAAGGATTTATGTCGTGATAGACGAAATGCCTCAAAGTTCTATGGTTCATGTTTGTTTAAAACTAATGAATGGTTCAGCTGGAGTAGATCTTGTTCACGTTGGGTCTTGCTTTGCTGCTTGAAGTTGTCCTCCATCTGCTTGCTTCCTCATCGTGCTGCCCACAGAGTTTTTTCAAGGCTCCGTACGTAGCAAAGTTAGGTTTAGGATTTTTTATGTGAACATGCAATATTGTTTGGTTAGTGGCCTGCCGCAGTGTAACTACTAACCGATGTTCTACTGTTCTTTACCCTAGGAGTTTTGCAGGTCTTGTAGATAAATGCATAAGTAAACTAACTGTAAAGCGTAGAATAGTGCAGTAAAGAAGAGAAAATACATGTGCGTACCTGAGATTCATGCCGCTGCTGCAAAATAGTCAGCATTACATAAAAATATCATGTAGATTAAAAAAATTGAACAAAATGTTGAGAAAAACGTAAACCTGTAAAACCATTCATATGGCACATATAGAAGATCAGGATTAGGTGTAAGAGTTTAGTTATGGGGGAGCTCGTAATCAGGACCAGTAACCCTAAAATTTTTTTCCAAAGGGACTGCATAGGCAGCCATTCACATCATGTATGTGAGACCCGACATAGGGAAAGTTACTCGCTAGGCAATCAAAGGAGGACAGTCCTCAACTCGATTTATGTGACTGACACATGAGTTTGTCCAAAGCAGCACTTTGAAAGATGAGTTTTAATTAGTCATGCAAATAATTTTGATTTTGTGTTTATTTTTGGCAAACAAAAGTGAGTTTTTACTGTTATAAGTATATTTTGAAAAGTTAGAGTTTTCATGAGTCAGTCACACCGAAAGGCTAAGACTGTCAATCACCCATGAGGGCAAGGGGTAATATTGGCACAACGTGGATGAGGAGTTTGCAGCTGTATTCTCAGGTGTTATTACAGTATTATTAAGGGTAGCATTGTGTCATTATTACAGTTTCGCGACCGCAGCGTTAAGTAAGTGTTATTGAAGGTCATACCATGGTGTTATTAAGGATGTATCGCAGAATTACCGTGGTTCTGTGGAAGTCCGTGGTATTCGCGGTGTTTTTCAGGTTATACCAAAGTGTTATCGTGGTTCCACAAAATTGGTATATTCATGGTGTTTTTCGGGTTGTGGGGCGGTATTGTTAGCGGCGAATTGATAAAATTTAGCATTATTTGCAAGCAGAAACAAAAAAAAATCAATGTTATTGTGCGTGGAGTTAAAAAAATCTGTACTATTGAGCACGAAACCAGTAGGGTTGTGTTAATTCGGGCGTGTTGCGGCAGTATTGTGGTGTTATTGGCCTGAGTTTAGCCCAAATCAAGCCCCAGACGAGGCTAAACCCACTTTTTGGCTTCGATTCGATTTGGGCTCACATGGCAGGGCATAATTGAGGGTCTGGTGAATTTTCAGAGGTGGTTAGAATAAAATTCAATGTCTGAACTTTGTAAAATTAGGCTCGACACATAGGTTCAAGTGGCTTTGAGGTGCATTTGGGTTCGAAATTGGTAATTTTTTTATTAAGAGCTTGGAATTTGGTGGAATTGGATTTAACATTGGATTTTTTTTTTGGGGGGGGGGGAGGGAGGGGGTCTCCAATGTGAGCTTGAGTTTAGACTTGGGCAATTTTGAATTTGGGTAATTTTGAGTGAATTTTGGATTTTAGTTAGGAATTGATGTGGGATGGATGTGGCTTTGAGTTTGAGGTCCATGGGAATCGGATTTGAAGTTTTGTGAGATTAGGTTGATAATTTGGGAAGTTTGGAGCAAATTTGATAATGTGGGAGTGAAGTGTTGTGAAGTGGTGATTGAGCCACTCAAGGTCAATAAGGGTGTCCCTAAGGCCTTGTGATCCTATAAAAACTCCCTTTTAGTCTCACCATGTCGGTACCAACCACCCAAGTGCTGGAGGTATAAGATCACCATGTAAAACTCCACAAGGAAGCCAGGAAGTGGCTTGAATTTTTAAAGATGTTGGTCCCCTCAGTAGGCTTCTAGGATAATCAAAAGAAAAGTCATATGGCTAGATCATAAATCCTAAGAGGAAGACTAGATCTCACCAAAAATGACTAAACCTCATCAATAATTTCAAAAAAAAAAGAAAATATAATGTCAATTATGTTAAAATTCAGTATCATTTTCAGGACAACAATGGCTCAAGATTACCCCTATTTCGATCCTGAGTTTGTTCTCCTCTTAGATTACATCACACCTCTCGAGTAATTATAAATTAATTTTTAATTGTTTTTAGTTTTTATTTAATTCGAGAATTTGATATCGATATTTGAATTTGCTAGGCTCATTATTCATTTTCAAGTGATGCTGTAAAAAAAATGAAGATATTCATAAATGCTTAGATAAATAATTTTCTCTATTATATTATAACTTTTAATTTTATTGATTGTCCGTCGTGGATAATGACACTTGTGATGACTATAGTTCCATCAAGATATTGTTTTTTTCCTTATCTACATATAGTATTAGAATCTTTTTCTTTAATTTTTTTCAAACAAATTATATATATTTTTTCTCATCAAAATAAATGGAAATGTCCTTTTATTTTGCTGATAAAAGTAGGTAGATGAGGCAAACACATATGGTATTCTACTAAAAATTGTTGAAGTCATGAGTGATTTAGACCTCGTCATTGCCAAGTCATATATTTCACCAGATAATAGCTGATTAATGAATTTATTTCATGTTACTGATCCCCAAGGCAATAAAATAAGTGACTTCAATCTCATAAAATAAATGCAAGGGTCTCTCATTTTTGCTCAAAAATAAAAGGGAACTTTAAAACCAATTCAAGTCAAAATTAGAAACGCCAACATAGTCACTGTTGACCATTTTGGCTCAGATTGCACCACCCTTGAAATTGCATTTTTTGATTGCTCGAGAATCTTCTATGAGATTTCAACCTTACTCTTCGAGCACTCTTACTGTATAAACTCGGGTAATTTATGGTCATACAATGGACATATAATTTGCATCCTTTTTATAAAGGAACAAGACAGTACAGGGTGACACATCATTAATGAAGATAAATTAGATTTTTTTGGAAGAATATGTGGCGAGTATTTTGGATGCAAAACACTTACCTGGTGAGTTATTTATAGTGGAAATACAAAGCCCCCCAAAATCATGAAATTCATACGGAGCATCGATCACATCAGTTGATGAACACGTATACTAATTATGATGTCAATACTTTATCATTGTCAACCAAGAGTAATCAGCAAAACTTGGCTACAGTCAAGGAAGCCAAGATAAACTTTGGAGGGGTTGTTGGAAGAAACGTGTATGCTTGCCCACGTTTTGATATAAATTGGCAAGATAGAGATTACTTGGTTTTGCAAGTTAGGAGGAGAGATAGGCCTAAGCTTATATTTGATGTAGTGTGCACTCTAGCGGATCTTAATTATAATGTATTTCACGACTCCATTAGCTCCGAAGATGATGTGTAGTTCAGGTGCTTGATTAAAATTTTTTAAACTTAAATTGTGAATTTATGTTATAATTTTTTTTAATGCAAGAATATTATGTGCGGCAGACAAATGTTTGCAAAATTCTCAATGAGACTTTTAGTTCAGTGAGAAATATATTTTTTTTTTTTCTTGTTGAATATATATTTATTTGTATTTTTCATAAAATATGTGGGCTAAAAATGGAGATGCTTATTTTTGACCCCCACGGTTACTCTCTAATATGAGCTGAGCATTAAAATAGAACCTCTTATCACTCGAGAAGATGGAATTTTACAAAGAGAATGGCTTAGAGATTGGCTCTTTTTACATCACCGATGTCTGATCTTCCACAAATGCCAATGATATTGATCAACAAAATCTAGTGGTAGTGCTCAATGATATCGGTGGAGGTTTCTTATGTGAAAAGAAGAATGACCGCATCATTAGCTCATCAGCTTGTAGTTGGAGTCTTTTTGCTTTGCTTCAGTCTTTATAAAATTTTATCAAGTGTCCCTTTAGCACTTACAATTCAATTGATAAAATTTTATTTCTTCTTAGTTTATTAAATACACTTTTTTTTTCAAGAATTATTTGTAGCAGTTTCTATGATTTTATAGAGACGTTTAAACCTGCTAAATCATAGTATTAATATGTTCCTAATTTTTCTAGTTATAGCTAATTTATAACGTTTAGTTGTGTTGCTGTTGTCCAGTAAAATTGTTACATAAAATTCAATTTGAAAGAGAACAAAGCAATTTTCATCCTCATGAATCATCTCTAAATTATCACTGTTTAATTTCCACTGTGAATATATACTCTTTCCTTTGTTGTTGCTGTAATATTCTATTATACAGTAATTATAGTTATCAATCAATTAACCACAACATTAACTATTGGTAACGAAAGAAATGACGGTTAAATAGCTCCAATGAAAGGATGTAAATAACTTTCTAATAATCTTTGACATTTATTAGATGAAATGAGTCACAAATCATGTTTATAAACCGAATTTAATTGCTTTAATCACTCTCTCAAATGATTGGACCGAATTCACAAGTCAACAAATTAAAATATATCAAAATTAAAAAAAAAAACTAAAATGCCTAAGAAGAATTACGATGCATGATGATGTACAATGTTTCATCACTCATTGGTTTCATCATTAGAATCTATTTGGGGCAGCTGCAGCTTATTGAATAATGTGCTGATAAGTTGATTAAATAATCTGCTAATAAGCTAGGTGTGGTGGCTAATACAATCTTTTTTTTTTTTGAAAAGCTAAACTGCAGCCAGAAAGCTGCCCCCGCACCTAGATAGGTGTGAAAACGCTGTTTTCAGCGTTTTGAAAACGCATAAACTGTCAAAACACTGTTTACCAAAATAGATTTGATGTGTTTTCAAAACTCCATCGCATCAAATAAACTGCCACAAAAGGCCTTTAATTGATTTCCATTATGCAAATTTATTATACTCCTACATTCTACCATATAGTTACGGTACGCGGAATTTAATGCATGATGAGAATCATACATAAAGTTAATGGATGCAAATTGAAATGCAATAAAGTTATAAATTATAAAATTTCATTTCATCAAATGGAAATGAAGCACTATGTCACGGACTAACTTTTCTATAGTCACCCGTGCAGCTTTAGCGCTCTCCCTTAGCACTAAATCAGTCTAACCCTCGCAACGCTACAACTTGGATGCACAAAATGCTCTTAGAAGAAGAGTAGAGAGAAATGGACACTTCACACTTGAATGCTTAGAACTTTGATTCAAATGCTTAGATGATTACAAATGAGTGAGGGATCCCTATTTATAGTCCCCTTCAAACCATGGGAACATTCTAGAATAAATTAAATTATTCTAGTTTCTAGAGTATTCTATACTATTCATACATTTATGCATCCCTAGAACTTTCTAGGTTACACTTGACTTCTCCATGAAGCCACTCTTTCTCCTCTTCTCTAGAATTAGGTAGAAACTTCTAAAATCTCCTTGATGACTACCTATATTTTGGTCTTCTCTAGAATCTTCCGCCTCATACTTGCCTTATCAATTTTTTGAATATGACCGAGCGTGACAACTAGCTATTATACAAAAAAAAATACAACATCATTCATTTCACTTCTAACATAATAAAGAATATTAAACGGTGTTTTTAGTATACTAACTTATAAATAGGAAGATTTACATGCTTACTCCCTCAGTTCCTTTGTATTTATATTTCTAACAGTTGAACTTTAATTTTTAAATATATACTACTTTTCTAAGCATGCAAAAGCCATAGTCTACGAAAATGTTCATTAAAAAGTTTTTTTTTTTTTTTTTTTTTTTTTTTTTTTTTGACGTGATAATTAGTTTTGAAGGCATAAATGTAAAAAAAAAAAAAATTGAGGTTTAAGCCCACCGGAATATCGGAGTCGGATTAAATAAAGGGTATAAATGAAATTAAGTTAATATAATTTGGATTAATTATTATGTAATTAATAATTAAAAAATTCATCACAATTATCATACATTCCGCATTTTCCACGACATATCTTTGTAGTGAATATCGGTGCTTCCCTATTTCCTAATCAACTTTATGATATTTCGCAGCAATTGACTCGCTAATCACCTTTATAAATCAAAGTTAATTACATTAATTACTCTCCAATATTTGGAATAATTCCACAAAATAAAATAAGTAAATAAATGTTCAAAATTAAAAGATAAGTAATCTTTGGGCTTTGTAATTAAATGTTTAGACCATTAAGAAATAACGACAGAATTAAGCCCCAAAAATAAAAAATTAATGTCATATAAATGAAATCAAAGTTAAAAGTGTTTTCAATGGTGAACATAATGAAAGTAAATTAAGAAATAATTAAATTTGAGCTTTTGTTCTTTCCCTTAGTTGCTCCAAAGCAATGAAGCACCGAAGAAGATAGTAGATGGACAAAGCAAATGAAAGTGTGTGTCGTATCTGAACTCGACTTGATGAATGTGAATTTTGATCGGGTAGGGTTCGGGTTAAATATCCTAGTCCGTTTAATTTTGTTGCTCGGGTTCAGATTGACCCACTTACCTGAAAATGTCCCAAAAATCCTAAAATAACTTGAAATGTACCTGACAATCTGGAATTGACCTGATTTAAACCCAACTAGCTATTGTGACTCCTTATTTTAAACGTATTATACTGTCCAAGTTCAGGTTGACATGTTGAAGAAGGGTCAGGTTCGGGTTGGAATTTTTTACCCATATAATATTTAGGTCAGGTTTGGATCATACCGATTCGAGTCAGACCCGAACCTGACACGCTAACACGAATAGACATCCCTAATGATGATGATTACGGGTCTTTTCATAATTTTATTTCGGTTATTGTTGATTGCAACAATGCTTTATCCACAAAAATATCTGAATTGCTTTCCAATAAATAGTGGCAAGCAGACCCTTCATGAAGATGTATTTTGTTTTCGTAGGTCTAGGCCTCCTCCACACCAGGGTTCATGCTAAGCACATTGACCCACTTTTTATATGTTTACAAATTATGTTAATAGCAACGGCACCAAAAATTTGATCCCGCTTTAATATATATATATTTGATTTTATGATGGAATGTTTAATGTGGATTATACGCAAGTATACGTATCGTATCAAGTAATACAGGGCTCTAGTGGAGTCCCGGTTATCGATCCACGGGGAAGTTTTTTCACGATTTGTATCGGTTAAAATTTAAAGGAATTACTTACTAATAATAATCGGAAATTTTAAGTACCTACAAGTAACTAAAATAAACTAATGCTTGAAATAAAGTTGATTTAAATAATTCGAGAAAAAGTATCCTTCTCCTTGTTTTTAGAAAATTAAGTGAATGATGAATCTAAATAGAATTCTTGAATTGTATTGTGACAAATAGGAGCATTCCTATTCTTTACCCTTTAGTCAGAGTGCGAAGAACATTGACTAATCATATGTTTGATTGCGAATCGTGGCTAGGCTGGGAGGATACTTGTTGCCACTTCGTAGCTCCCACGTTCCCTCACTCGAGGGCTAACATCTACACTTCGACTCTCAAACAATAGGACCAAATTGAATATTTTAGTCCGTCACACTAAAATATCCAATACGTCCGATAAATAATATTTCCCTATTTATTTGCACCCTCCTTCCAAGGCTTTTGACTTCCTCGAATATTGGATGTAATTTTTACTATAGTTGATAATTCAACATATTTTAACAAATCAATTGGCATGATTGAAAGTAAATTAAGTTTTAAGTAAAAATTATCACAACTTATTTTAATATATTAGGTACTTCTATTTAATTTCATCAATTCGTATAATTTTCATAAACAAGGAGAAAGACTAAGAAAACTACTCAGAATGCATGGGAATAAAACAAAGCATGGATTTCATTTAAAGTTAACAACAATAAACAAAGATACTTATCTTAATTTTCCTCCCCAAGCGGACTCTCGAAGTTCCTTTGACTTTTCCTTCTAGTACAGCACACTTCTAACTCACTAAAGATTCACTAAGACTCTCTAAATAGACTCACTGAAGACTCCAAAGACACACACAAATGACACCCAAAAGACACACAAGATACTAAAATTCGTCCTCTATTTATAGAGGTAGGCAAAGGTCCAAGGGATGTTTAAACACCTCTTCAAAAAGCGTCCAGATTCAATGTATTTGCATTTTGAGCTGTCTCGCCGTCGGCGGGAAACGACCTCGCCGTCAGCGGGGCTTCTAGAAGGTCACTGTCAGCGGGCTCGAGCTCGCTGTCTGCGAGGTAGTTATAATTCCTTCAGAATTTCTCCTCACGATCTCGCCGTCGGCGGCCTCGTTCTCGACGTCAGTGACTTAGTTCATTTTGCATGAATTTCTTCCTTTTTATCCAAATTCGCTCCATTTCATGCTTTTTGCTTCCATCACTTATAAATCTTCGTTCCGCAGTAAAATAAAGAAAATACCTTTCTTTAAAGTGTAATTTCATCAAAAATAGATATGAATTTCTTAATGTATTTTTACGCGATCAAAATCCTCAAACTTAATTATTACTTGTCCTCAAGTAATTTTAATACTAAATAAAAATAATGATTTCGTAATAGATTTTTTCAATTCGGATATAATATGAATTAAATTTAAATAAAATTATAGTAAAGTTGAATAGAAATATTTCTAAGTAATTAAATTAACTTTATAGATATAAGATTATCTAGTTATCGAGTCTAAGATTTCTAAACTTTCTATTTATTTCAAGAATGACTATATTTAAAAAGAGTAAATTACTTAAGATATTTAGATGATAGGAAATTCAAGAAAACACTATTTAGTAAAATACTAATTCATAAATATAAGTTTAGAAATATAATCAAGTTTCACCCTTTAGGTTGACTCCATTGAAGCCAATTTTTGATAAGGCATCTCCTCAAGCTTCTCCTCACTTATGTTTTTCTTTTCTTTTCTTTTCTTTTTTTGGATTGATTTTCAATCTTCTTTTTTTTTTCTTTTCCAAGTGAGGATTACTGTATCTGGATAGTCTGTTAATAATTTTGAACTTCAATTTCTCTTCCTAAAATTGAAACTTAAAATATTTCCTTGCTTATATATATTTCATAGCCTTTACTTCATTGAGTTTCAATCCTTTCTTTTCACTTAAATACTTAAGAATTTCAATTTTTAGAATATAGTTTTCCTTACTTTAAATAGTTTACTATATTCTTATTCCTTTTAACCAAATATCTTATTCCATTAATTAATTGAATATCTAGAAACATTTTATTTAACTTTCTATAATAATTAAATAAAGTAATTCATGTTTATTGAATTGAAAAAAACTACTATAGAAAATCATTTAATAATAATTTTTAAAAATAAAATTGAGAACAATTTAATAATTAAATTTGTATTTTTTTTACCTTCCCCCAAACTTAAATTTTTCTATCTATACTAAATAGTGAAAAGGGAAAGTATATAGTAAAGTTCATCATACCTTTGAGCTTTAGGTATTTCTTTTCTTTGAAATTTTTTGCGAGCTTTTTCATTACTTACGTAACTGCATCGTTAGTATTCTTCCACATATAGTATTTAAAAGAAAGTGCAGGGATGAAATTTTAAAATAAGTATCAAACATAACAAATGAAAACTTAATCTATTACTACACATACAATCAACTAACTTACTTTAAAACATATTAAAACAATCTAAACAATATTAACATTCATAACTTATAAAAACTTAAACTAACATCCTATAAAAAAAATTGCAAACTAATTTAACACACATAAGAAGTCTAACATCATAGCATAAGCAAACATACCAACATCCACAGTCCACAGAAAGTACAAAATAATTACACACAGAATATTAAAGTTTCCAAAATAACAATAAATCTAAACAAACCAAACAAACTAAACAAAGGCTCTAATCTTCTGCATCAAAATCCCAGGCTATATCATCTCCCTGATCTCCAGTCGAGAAGGTCGAGCAGTGCCGATACTTGTGTATAGTGGGGGCACTCAGGAAAGACAACATCTAAATCACCACTCCTATATCGACGTTCAGCCTCATAATATGCAATTTCGTACTCTGAATGTCGCTGAAGATATTCGCTATCATAATCATGTCTTCTTTCCAAGCCTCCAATCCTTTGGTCTATATGCTCAAATCTTCTTTCCATATTTTCTCCAAATAGCTCAAAACTCTTTCTACTCAGGGTTAATTCATTCATCAGATCTTGAAGGGTAGGAGTGGTGTAATGAGGGGGTTCATAACTAGTAGAGGGTATATCTCTACTTGAAGAAGGTACATAATCCCTTGTCCCAGATCTCCATCCTTCATGGGATTCATATTTCTTTATATTAGCCTGAGTAATGGGTTTCATAGGTTCAACCCATTCCTCATCATCTCTTGCTTCTACCCCTGATAATTGGCAGAGTGCATAGATAAGACCAGGATGTCCTAGTCCTCCTCCACTTTCATTTCTTGAGGTGGCTAATATATTCTTATAAATTACACTTCCCACATTAATACTCTTTTGGTTCTGAATACAAAAATTCAGAACTGCTCTATCTCTTGTTACCTCACTATGGTGATAGGTAGGTAACAAAGTAGAACAAATAAAATAATGTCAGGCTTTAGATGTTGCATTTAGCATAGAAAGAGGGAAGTTTACCCGTTCTCGCTGCTGTATCTTCCAGACGCCTTTCCCATCAGTGAGAAAGTCGATCACCTCTTCCAGTGGTCCTTCCTTAGTTCCAAAAGTTTCATATTCGCTGGTGTAGGTGTCTCTAACCTCGTAATAAGCGTTTATTCTAGCAGTGTTGAATTCCAAAAAAAATCCTCTAACCTTAACCGGTGCATCTTCAGCCTGTGTTAAGTTCGTATAAAATTCCTTTACCACTTCTACAGCGGCACTGTTGGTCACGAAACAGAAATTTTCCCATCCTCGTTCCTTAATGATTCTCTCAACTTCTCCTCTAGAATTCTTGAAAACTCGATCTTGAATGCATTTTCTTGGTTGTATGTTTTGAAAGTATCGAGTTTGTGCTCTTACGTTTATAAATCGGGTTTCGTCGTAATCTATCCGTCGCTTTTGTCGTGGAGCCATTTTCGATCTGTGAAATTTGCAAAAATTTTAACTAAACTCCCAAATATTACTAAGAAGGCTTCCTACAACATCTAAAATCCATTTAAATCAATTTCCATGAAATTCTTCCAAATATTTTCCCCACATTTCGAAATTTTTCAAAATTTCTCAATGTAGAAGAAATCCATGGTGAAAATCAAAAATTTTTGCATAGGAGTGAAGCTCTTACCAAGGGAAGATGAAATCTGGTGTCAAAAAGTGTTGAAATCGTCTCAAATCCAAGATCTCTCAAGCCCTAGGTCGGTTTTTCGAAGTTTTGAGGAAGAGGATGATGAATAGTGTCGGTTGACTGGTCAAATATAGGTCTTTTCGCGATCTCGCTGTCGGTGAGATTTTTCTCGCCGTCAGCGAGCTATTTAATTTGATAAGGCAAAATTTTCAGGAAAAATCCGCCGTCGGCGAGCTCAGTCTCGCTGTCAGCGGGTTTTCTCGCTGTCGGCGAGATAATTCTCGCCTTCGTCGAGATCCCAAAAAATTTAAATTTTTGAAATTTGTCAATCTTTTTCAACCTCGATTTGCCCTTAATCAATCTTCCAATCACTTAATTTAAAAATAGTATGAAGATTAGATACTTATACTCACAAAAAGTTCACACAACACAAACAATATAACTTTATATATGAAATCCATGAAACTTACAAACTTCACACTAACAACTTAACACATACTTAACTTAAATGTTAAAATCCATAATACTCAGCATCGCAATCCACAACACAACACTCTAAATGCTGAGACATAACAATTACAAATAATCTCACAAATCTGAGATGATCAAATCAAAGTTTGACTCATAATAAAACATAAATCCAAATCAACATATATATACACAAATATATGACATAAAATAGAAATCTTTCCTACTCCTCAGTGTCTGATCTATCATCCTCTCTGATATTCCCGATGCGACGCAGGTGCACAAATAAATTGTAGAAAGGCCTGAAAGAGAATTCTGCAGTAGATTCTTCATTAATCCACCCTTTTTGTCTCAGTAAATGAATAAAACTGGCCTCTAGATGTCCAGTATGATCAAAGTGCTACTTCATCCTCCAGTCAATGTGATCAAACATATCAGAGATATTGTCGATGGAATTCATCACATTTTGCAACTCTTTTACCAATCCTTTAATCTTCTTCAGAATGAAATTTGTTTTATCAGTAAGGGGTCTTGCTAAAGGATTGTTCTGTGATGCTCGTCGAAATAATGGTAATCTCATCATTGTTATCCAAAGTTGGAAACATATCAGTAGAATCAAGTGGTTTCCATGGCAAAAGTACTTTTTCCCAAGCCTCATAAGAAACTTGGTACTGACTGCATAAAGCAACTATAGTCGATGGGTGTCCAAGTCCATGAACTGACCCATGCACAATCAATCCCAATGTAGACTTTATTATTATTGATCCAACATCGATAGGTAGTCCAATTTGAATACAGTAGTTTAATATAGCGCATTCCTTTGAAACTTTATTTACCCTCATAGTACGTAATAATTTTGATGAGATAAAGAAATGTCAATGCTTCGAGACGAGGGTTAAGAAGTGATGCGAAAAAGCCGACATACCCGTCTTCGCGTAACTCCCGATCATCGAGTTCGTCGGTCGGATATCTATAGATCTCGTTCATATTGTATCTTGAAGGCACAAAGTTGGAATAATGACATACAGAGGTATTCTCTATAGAAAATAATTCATTTACCCTTGAAGGAGTAAATGTTACTCATCTTCCTCTGACGTAGACATTTCCATTGTTGATCGCATGTAAATTAGAGTAAAACTCTTTAACTACTGGAATAACTACAGTGGATGTTGTATAACAAAATACCTCCCAATGCCGCTGTGCGATCATTTCTTCAATTTTTGTGGTGGAATTCTCTACTCCTCTGTTGACAAATCCCCTTTCTTTAATAAGTCTTTTCTTCATCAAGCCTTTGTTGAAGATATGTTGCGCCTCCGAACTGACGAATTTTCTTCGATTGAAAACTTCAGATTTTGTGGTTTCTAAGAATTTGGTGGCCATTTCGAATTGAAAGGATTGGTCTCTAGTCGTTTCTAAGGAAGAAAATAATATAAAATTGGATTTGGGATAATTTCTTACAAAGAAATGGCTTAGATCCGTCCAAAACCGCACGAAAATCTTTAAGAAACCAAAATTTCAACTGCCTCGCCGTCGGCGGGAAATTTCTCGACGTCGGCGAGCTAGTTATAAAACTGAATTAAGTCATGGCACACGATCTCGCTGTCAGCGGGCTTGGGCTCGCTGTCGGCGAGATTCGTAAAAATCGCCCATTTTTGCTCTGGTCCGAATATTTTCTGATCTCATCATATAGGTTCGAATTTGTGATGATTCTAATTAAAAATTTGAGTAGTAAGATTTGTTTTAATAATATAGACCAACTAATTTATAGATAATTAAAAATAAAAGACTATTATGGGTTGTCTCCCATAAAGCGCTTGTTTTAACGTTGTCAGCCCGACCTAATTTCAGTTAGTAATCAGGTTGACAAAGCATTAAAACCTCTTTAAAATTTGGTCTTTTACCTTCGAAATATGGTTTTAATCTATGTCCGTTTACCTTAAATCTATGTTCTGTTTTTGGATCTTCAATTTCTATAGTTCCATATGAAAATATTTGAGTTATGGTGAAAGGTCCTAACCATCGAGATTTCAATTTCCCAGGAAATAATTTCAATCTATTATTATATAGCAAAACTTCTTGTCCTGGTTCAAAATTTCTCTGATTAATCTTCCGATCATGCCATAATTTCATCCTTTCTTTATAAATCCTATCATTATCATATGATTCATTCCTTAATTCTTCCAATTCATTTAATTGTAACAATCTCTTCTCACCGAGCTTCTTTCATATTATAATTAAATTCTTTAATCGCCTGATATGCTTTATGTTCTAATTCAACTGGTAAGTGGCAAGTTTTTCCATATATAAGCCTGTAAGGAGTCATTCCAATCGGAGTTTTATAAGCAGTCCTGTATGCCCATAATGCATTGTCTAGTCTTATAGACCAGTCTAATCTATTAGGGTTTACAGACTTCTCTAATATACGCTTAATCTCTCGATTAGAAACTTCGAGTAATCCACTAGTTTGTGGATGATAAGCGATTGATATCTTATGCATAATATTATATTTTTCTACTAGTTTGTGAATATATTTGTTTCTAAAATGAGTTCCTCCGTCAGTGATAATCACTCTCGGCATTCCAAATCTAGTAAAAATATTTTTCATTAAAAATTTTGAAACACTTTTAGCATCACACCTAGGTAAAGCTTGTGCTTCGATCCATTTGGATACATAATCAACAACTACTAATATATATGAGTTTCCAAATGAAGGAATAAAAGGTCCCATGAAATCTAATCCCCAAACATCAAAAATTTCAACTTCTAATATAAAATTCAGAGGCATTTCATTTTTTTCTTGATATGTTTCCTACTCTTTGGCATTTATCGCAGGTTTTTATATATCAATATACATCTTTAAATAGAGTAGGCCGGTAGAATCCAGTATCGTAGAATTTTATACGCAGTTTTATCTGTCCCAAAATGTCCTCCAAAATCAGAATCATGACATTTTTGAATGATTAGTTCAGTTTCTTCATAAGGCACGCATCTTCTAATAATTAAATCCTTACATTGCTTATATAAGTATGGTTCATCCCAAAAGTATGTTTTAGTATCATGAATGAATTTTTTCTGTTGTTGTAAAGTTAACATAGGTGGTAAAATACTACTTAAGATATAATTTACTATATCCGCATACCAAGGTATTTTCCACTCATTTATATTATAAAGTTGTTCATCAGGAAAACTGTCTAAAATTTCATTATCAGTATCAGATAATTCATGATTTTCTAATCTTGATAAATGATCTGCAAATTGATTATCAGTTCCCTTTTTGTTAACGATCTCAAAATCAAATTCTTACATTAATAATATCCATCTAATTAATCTTGGTTTAGAATCTTTCTTTTGCATTAAATACTTAATAGTGGAGTGATCAGTATGCACAATACATTTAGTTCCTATTAGATAATGCCGAAATTTATTAAAAGCATATACAAGTGCTAATAATTCTCTTTCGATAATCGTATAATTTATTTCGGCATCATTTAGAGTTTTACTTAGCATAGTATATAACTTTGAAAATCTTATCGTATCTTTGCCCAAGAACTGCTCCTATAGCATAATCACTAGCATCACACATAAGCTCAAATGGTTTCTCCCGATTAGGTGAAACTATTATAGGTACTTGTAATTAATTTATCTTTTAATAATTCGAAAGCATTCGGACATTCGATTGTAAATTCAAATTTCTTGTCCTTTTCAGAAGTTGGCATAGAGGTTTAGTAATTTTTGAAAAATCTTTAATATAACGTCTGTAGAATCCAGCATGTCCAAGAAAACTTCTTACCCCTTTTACCGTAGTTGGAGGTGGTAATTTAGCTATAACTTGAATTTTAGCAGGGTCTACTTTCATGCCTTTTTCTGAAATTTTATGCCCTAATACAATGACGCCTGTAACCATAAATTGACATTTCTCCCAATTAAGAACTAAATTAGTTTTCTCACATACTTCAAATACTTTTTCAAGATGATCTAAGCATGTGTCAAATGTTGTTCCAAATACGGAGAAATCATCCATAAATACTTTATTCCATTATCAATTAATTTACTAAATATAGACATCATACATCTCCGGAATGTTGCGGGTGCATTACATAATCCAAAAGGCATTCTTCGAAAAGCGAAAGTTCCATAAGGACTAGTAAATGTAGTTTTCTCTTGATCCTCGGGAGCAATTTTTATTTGATGATAATCGGTATATCCATCTAAGAAACAAAAATATTTATGTCCGATTAATCTATCTAACATCCGATGCTAGAAATGGTAAAGGGAAGTGATCTTTCCCGGTGGTCGTGTTTAATTTTCTATAATCAATACATATTCGCCATCCAGTAACTTGTCTTATAGGGATAAGATCATTATTTTCATTAGCTTTTACGGTCACTCCTCCTTTCTTAGGTACACATTGAATTGGGCTTACCCAAGCACTGTCAGAAATAGGATATATATACCATTATCTAACCATTTTAAAATTTCCTTTTTAACTACTTCTTTCATTATCGGATTTAATCTCCTTTGCGAATATGCTTTAGGCTTATGTTCATTATCTAAAATAATTTTGTGCATACAGATTGAAGGACTAATTCCTTTAATATCTGCTAAAGTCCAACCAAAAATTTTCTTACTTTTTTTAATGTATCTAAAAGTTTTTGTTCTTGAGATTCATTTAATTCAGATGAAATAATAACTGGTAGAGTTGAAGAATTACCTAAATAAGCATATTTCAAATGATTAGGTAACATTTTTAACTCGAGTTCGGGAGGTTTAATAATTGATGGAACTATATTTTTTTCGGTGTTTTCTCGTGTTATCCAAAAATTCAAATTTCTCTTGAATATAATCTAGTTCTTCATTTATATTGGCTTTTTCAATTAATTCAGTATTTTCTTTTTCTAATTTTTCTTCATAATATTCCTTAAAATGTTCTTTTTGTAAATGATTGAGTACTTCCATTCGAAAACACTCATCATTTTTTTCTAGCACAGGATATTTCATTAATTTAGCAATATTAAAAGTTACTTTTTGGTCATTTACTCTCATAGTTAATTCTCCTTTCTGAACATCAATCATAGCTTTTCCAGTGGCTAAAAATGGTCTTCCTAAAATGATATAGGAATTTCTTTATCTTCTTCCATATCTAAAACAATAAAATCTACAGGGAAGATAAATTTATCCACTTTTACTAATACATCTTCAATAACTCCCTTAGGATATGTAACAGAATGATGAGCTAACTGAAGAGTTACTGAAGTAGGTGAAATTTCTCCCAATCCTAATCTTTTAAAAATTGATAGAGGCATTAGATTGATGCTTGCTCCTAAGTCACACAAAGCTTTTCCATAGACTTTTTCTCCAATAGCGCGAGGTATAGTGAAACTACGGGATCTTTTAATTTTTCAGGAAGCTTTTTCTGAATAATATCACTACACTCTTCACTTAGTGCAACCATTTCATTATCGGTAAATTTTCTTTTTTTATTTAAAATATCCTTCATGAATTTTACATAGTTTGGCATCTGTTCTAAAGCTTCTACAAAAGGAATATTTATCGTTAATTTCTTCAGAATTTCAAGGAATTTAGCAAATTGTTTATCTTTTTTATGTTGAATTAGTCGTTGAGGAAATGGTGGTGGAGGTTTTTCAACAGAAATTTTCATTGGTAATAAAGGATTTTCTAAGTTTGGATCTTGTTGATTCTTTTCCTTTTCAATTTCCACTTCCTCTTTTTGACTTTCAAGTTCTTTCCGAATTCGAGGTTCTAATTCTTTTCCACTTCGTAATTGTATCGCTTTAATTTGTTCATTTCCCTTATCTTTGGGATTTATTTCCACAATACTAGGAAATGTTCCGGGTATTCTATTATTAAGTGCGATAGCGATATGTCCAAGTTGAGTTTCAATTTTTTAATAATACTGTTCCTTGATTTTGTAATTGGTTTCCTTATATTTGTAATTGATTTCCTTGATTTTGTAAATGTTGACCCATATTTAATATTAATTCTTCTATAGATAATTTCTTATCTTTAAATTGTGGGTTATTATTATTAAATTCAGGTGGATAATTAGGTTTATAATTAGAATTTCCTTGATTAGAGGGATTTCCTAATGGTTGTGTTATGTTATTCATCCATGGTAGATTAGTTGTGTTATTATTCCAATTAAAATTAGGATGATTTTTCCTTCCAGGATTATAATAATTCGCATAAGGATTATTGGGTTTGTTATTAATTGCATTTATATTTTCATATTGAGATTGGGATTCTATAAGTTGTCCAGATGAATTTTTTTCTAATATAGTTGGAGAGTAATTCATTCCAAAATGTTCTAATTTTTTAGATACAGCAGCGATTTGCGAAGCTAACATAGATATTGCATCATTTTCATGAATACTAGCTATCTTTTTCAGATTCATTCTATCAATGAGCCATTGAAAATTATTGGTTGTCATTTCTTAGATTAATGCATAGGCTTCATCGAATGGTTTTGACATTAATGATCCTCCAGCAGACGAGCATCGATGATTGATCTTAGAGATCCTACTAATCCATTATAGAAAGTTTGAATAATTAACTGATACGGTAACGCATGATGTGGGCATTTCCTAAGAAGTTCTTTAAATCTCTCCCAAGCTTCATATATTGATTCTTCATCAAACTGACTAAAAGAAGTTATATCATTTCTAAGCTTAGCGAGTTTTGGATGGTGGAAAATATTTGGATAGAAATTTTTGTGATAACTCTCCCTAAGTTTTAATAGATCTGAGTGCTAATGAATTTAACCACATTTTAGCCTTATCCCTTAAAGAAAAAGGAAAAATCTAAGTCTAATAGCATCGTTAGATACTCCTTCATATTTGAAAGTAGCACATAGTTCTAAAAAACTAGCAAGATGTAAATTAGGATCTTCAGTAGTTGAACCACTAAATTGATTGTTTTGTACCATTTGGATAATTGCAGGTTTAAGTTCGAATGAATTAGCAGCTACATCAGGGTTTTGAATAGTTAAATGAATTTCATCTAATGTAGGATTGGCATAATCTCTTAATGGTCTCTGTTGATTGATATTTTCATTTTCAGGAATATTTGCCATTTGTGTTAAATTTATAATTTCTCTTTTTTGTTTTCTAATTCTTTTAATTGTACGCTCTAATTCTGAATCGTAAGGTATTAAATTTTCGTTTCCAAATTTTCGCATATAATTTTATAAAAACAAAATAGTCCGTTACTCTAGTAAATAATTTCTTTACTTCCCCGGCAACGGCGCCAAAAACTTGACCCACTTTTTATATGTTTACAAATTATGTTAATAGCAACGGCACCAAAAACTTGATCCCGCTTTAATATATATATATTTGATTTTATGATGGAATGTTTAATGTGGATTCTACGCAAGTATACATATCGTATCAAGTAATGCAGGGCTCTAGTGGAGTCCTGGTTATCGATCCTACAGGAAAGTTTTTTAAAAGATTTGTATCAGCTAAAATTTAAAGGAATTACTTACTAATAATAATCGAAAATTTTAAGTACCTACAGTAACTAAAGTAAACTAATGCTTGAAATAAAGTTGATTTAAATAATTCAGAAAAAGTATCATTCTCCTTGTTTTTAGAAAATTAAGTGAATGATGAATCTAAATAGAATTCTTGAATTGTATTGTGATAAATAGGAGCATTCCTATTCTTTACCCTTTGGTCCACGTGCGAAGAACATTGACTAATCCTATGTTTGATTATTGAATCTGCGGCTAAGTTGGGAGGATACTGGTCGCCACTTCGAGCTCCCACGTTCCCCTCACTCGAGGGCTAACATCTACACTTCGGCTCTCGAAACAATAGGACCAAGTTGAATATTTTAGTCTGTCACACAAAAATATCCAATACGTCCTATAAATAATATTTCCCTATTTATTTGCACCCTTCTTCCAAGGCTTTTGACTTCCCTGAATATTGGATGTAATTTTTACTATAGTTGATAATTCAACATATTTTAACAAATCAATTGGCCAGATTGAAAGTAAATTAAGTTTTAAGTAAAAATTATCACAACTTATTTTAATATATTAGGTACTTCATTTAATTTCATCAATTCGCATAATTTTCATAAACAAGGAGAAAGACTAAGAAAACTACTCGAAATGCATGGGAATAAAACAAAGCATGGATTTCATTTAAAGTTAACAACAATAAACAAAGATACTTATCTTAATTTCCTCCCAACGCAGACTCTTGAAGTTCCTTTGACTTTTCCTTCTAGTACGACGACACTTCAACTCACTAAAGATTCACTAAGACTCTCTAAATAGACTCACCGAAGACTCCAAAGAAACACACAAATGACACCCAAAAGACACACAAGATACTAAAATTCGTACTCTATTTATAGAGGTAGGCAAAGGTCCAAGGGATGCTTAAACACCTCTTCAAAACCGTCCGGGTTCGATGTATTTGCATTTTGAACTCGTCTCGCCGTCGGCGGAAACGACCTCGCCGTCGGCCGAGGCTTCTAGAAGGTCTTCAAACCGCGCGATCTCGGCCGTCGGCGGGCTCGGGCTCGCCTGTCGGCGAGGTAGTTATAATTCCTTCGGAAATTCTCCTCATGATCTCGCCGTCGGTGGCCTCGATCTCGTCGTCGGCGACTTAGTTCATTTTGCATGAATTTCTTCCTTTTTGATCCAAATTCGCTCCATTTCATGCTTTTTGCTTCCATCACTTATAAATCTTCATTCCTGCAGTAAAATAAAGAAAATACCTTTCTTTAAAGTGCAATTTCATCGAAAATAGATATGAATTTCTTAATGTATTTTTCTGTGATCACACATTCTTCACCATCACATTGAAAGAAACTTACAAACCAATGCCAATTTATTATATCGATATATATATATATATATATATATATATATATGTAAAATTCAATATAATCAATCATATTATAAGTCATATAAAATTATAGGGGAAAATATTATGTGTGTCGTCCGGAAATCCAGACAACGATGTCGTGGATTGAATCATGCCGTTATGTCTGCCACATGGTATGATCCATATCTTCGTCCGCACATCGGATTATCGAGACGTAATATTTTCTTGAGTTAATGAGACAGACATGATATATAAATGATTATCGAAAATATAATAATTTGAAGGAGCATCTTCAATCATAAACGTTGCACGCTTCTTGTTTCATGGAAAAGTGGGTGTTCTCCTTCTACTCTTTCATCGTTCGTAGGATTGTCACATCGACATGTAATATGAAGAGCGTTTTAAGGCTTTCTATATTGACGAGGCCAAGTGAGAACGACTTCTAAGAGTGATGCAACTCCCTATTAACAACGATCAACAAAGTATTTTCCAAAACATGGGAGAGTGTTTTTGGGCGATGCTACTCGAAGAGCTTCCCTTCATTAAGGAAGAGCGTTTAAAATCAACATCAGCAGAGAAGATAATCGGCTCCCCCAATGACACATATACACATACACATATATATCAAGACACACACACACGTTTGTGCTATCTCCATGACCAAACGTTACAGCATGTGAATGGTCGGATATTTGCACACCTCATGGGGGTAAACAACATATAAAGCCTACTCGATGTGTATTTCTCTTTAATGAGAATCATGCTACCTTAGTTCCTATGGCACCACCTAGGAGTGTCGTAGGTATGTTACAATGTGTCACTTAACATGAGTCAGCCCCTGAACCCATCTAGTGCACAATGTATATTCACTTAGGTGAATAACTCTCACCTAACATGAGTCACAACACATCACACTCATGAAATCACTTAGGATTTATCGTGCGCGTGTCACATATCATGCATTATTTGTGCTTTGCCACCTGCATTAGGTAGTTTGATTGCCTCTTGAGTGAGGTGTAATTCTCCTTTAAGGTGTCATATACTCGATACAATCAAACTTAATCTCATTTGTGCATGTTATGTCTGCTTTCTACATGAGCATCTAAGTTGCCTATCTGGCGAGGTGTAATCTCCTTAGAATGTCCTATACCCAGTGCACCCAATCTGCATGTGTCGTATTAATGAGTCACTTCTATATTTTGCACCTGCATGCTTAACACTCACGCTATGGGCATATATCATCATATAACTGTGACAAATGCATGGCACGTTCGAGATAATTAGTTTACCTAGTACTAGCCTAATGTCACGCCTCGCCATTTTCAAAGAAATGGCATGACAAGCATGGGAAGAAAAACTCTATAAGAGGCATGAAAGAACCTTCTAGAGCCAAGAAGGTGGATGAGAAAGCTCCACCCAACTTTAGAAACTTCTACCCAATTCTAGAGGTCAAAGGAAGGCAATACTCCTTTAAGAACTCAAGGATGGAGAATGGAGAGTTCAAGAATAACCTAGAAGGATCTACGATTATGTATTTATGCAAGAATTGTATGGAATACTCTATAAAGTAGGGAATTCTAGTATTCTCATGTCTTGGAGGGGGACTATAAATAGAGGTCCTTCCCCTCATGTGTAACCGTCCAAGGAACCGAAGCATTCAATCAAATTTTTTAAATATTCAAGTGTGAAGTGTTTCTTTCTCTCTATTCTTTTTCTTAGAGCATTTTATGCTTACAAGTTCAAGTGTTGTGAGGGTTAGACTGATTTAGTACCAAGGAAGGGTGTTAAAGCCGTGACTTAAGTGAAGTTAGTCTGTGACAGTTGGTGTCAGAGCCTCGTCTCGAACGTATGGCAAAGAGCATTAGAGAGCACGTACTGGAGTCTGAAGCCACAAATGTGGAAACATCTCGACAAGGGCGAGGTCTTCAGGAGCAAAGATATGTCGTTGCATCCAAGCTACATGAAAGGTCTAAGAAGATCATACATGGATTTGATCACGCCTTGCTCTGGAAGAGGAGGCAATGAATGACGTTGAGGACCAAGTAGAGGATCTTAGCTAAAGCTGATGGACTCGAGGAAGAGGATGTCACTATCTATTCAATGATCAGATGTATGATGCTCCAACTTTAGGAGATCATAATGGGCCATATGGCTAAGTTGCAGGAGGATTTGTTGGGGAGCTCCAAGAGGTACAAAGAGCCCATGAAGAAGAGATGAGTGACATACGTGCTAGCTTGGAGGAAATGTGTGGAGATATCTCGCTGTGTAAGCGGACACTAGCGACATCCACCATCCATCACACTTTTGAAGCTAAGAGGGTTGAAGTTCCAAAACTTGTGATTTTTGGAGGGGTTCGTAACGCGAAGGAAGTAGAGAACTTCCGATGTGAACTGGAGCAATACTTCGGAGTGATGGAGATTACCGATGAAGTTGCAAAAATACAATTTATCTCTATTTATCTCTCGGACATCGCTATGCTTTGGTGGAGAAAAAAAAGGAGATACAGAGAAAGGATTGTGCTCCATGTCCACTTTCAATGACTTTAAGAGAGAGCTAAAGAGGCAGTTCTACCCCAAGAATGCCGAGGATGAGGCTAGAGCCCGGTTGCAAAGGCTCAAGCAAGTGGGATCGATTTCAGACTACATTAAGGAGTTTAAAAACTTGATTCTTGAAATCCTCGATATGTCAGACAAGGATACTCTCTTCAACTTCATGGATGAATTACAACATTGGGCAAAGACCGAGCTTAGGAGGAGAGGAGTGCACGATCTTGTTACTGTCATCGCGGCAGTTGAAAGCTTGGTTGATTATTCAAATGAATCTATAAAGCCTGAAGATAAGAAGAGTTATGATGTCAAAGGTGGGGATACAAGGTCAACTAAAAAGGAGGAGAAACGTAACGAATCAACTCTAACAAAAGTAAGGGACAATGGGAAGACTAATAACAAGCTATATCAAAACCGCTGCTTTCTTTGTGAAGGACCTCATTGGGCAAGGGATTGCCCTCAGAAGAAGGCCCTTAACTCTCTCCTTGCAAGATATTAGGAGGAAGAAGAAAGTGATAGATAAAATGACATGGAGGCACATGTGGGATCTCTTCAACTGTTGAATGGAATGCAAGCACCGACAAAACCCCAAAGGTAAGGGTTACTCTATGTGGAGATGGCAATAGCAAGGACGACCACAGGAGCAATAGTGGATACGGGTACCTCCCACAATTTCATCTCTAAGGAGGAAGCAAAGAGGTTAGGTTTGTAGATGACTAAAGGAGGGGGCTCCATTAAATTCATCAACTCATCAAAGATGCCAAATGATTATATGGCTAAGGGATTAATGACTAGCATTGGGGCACGGTCAGGTACTTGATGCACCAAAAATATATACTCTTTTAGCTATATGTTTTTACCTATTTTTGGTGATATTGCAATTTAAAGGAAGGTCTTTTTCATGATTTATTGCAGGTATGATGATTTTAGGTGATTGGAGCGAAAAGATTCAAAAAGGAACGAATTTGGAGTAAAATGGAGCAATTTAGACGAAAAAGCTTCTGGCGTCGCCGGCGCCCTATTCCATAAGCTTCAGCAATATTTGGCAGGATAGGGCGCCGGCGCGCCCTATGTCAGTTCATTTCAAATTGAAGAGTTTTGGCGGATTTTTGAAGGGGTTCTTGAAGAAACTCTTGGGGAATTCATTACTAACATTAAATTAAGTGTTCGAGACGAAAATAGGGAGGAGGATTGTTGTAATGAGTGTAAGGAAAGTGTGAGTGAGAGTTAGGGTTTGTGATTTTTAAGAGAGATTCTTCTCTAAGGAGGGGAGAAGAGGGAGTAAAGTGAAAGAATGCTTCTTCATCTTTGTTCCAAGGAGGTAATCAAGTGTTGCAGGGAATAGAAAAGGAATCCAGGGAACTTTGAAGGAATTTGCTTGGGGAAGAGAAGGAGATAAGTTGTATTTACTATTGTGGTTTGTATGACTCTTCTTTTATATATAAAATCTATGTGTTCTTATGTCTTCTCCATGATTTGTGAGTAGTTTCCTTTGTCTTTCTTCTTGCATAAAGTAGTGATGATGTGGTGATGTAGAATTGATGTGCCCTTAAAGTGTTATAAAAGTTGTGATGTTTCTTTCATTTGGAACTTAATTTACTTTTCAATCTGCCAATTGAATTGTTAAAATATGTTGAGGAACATTAATTCCAAAAGAATTGAATGTTCTACAACAAGAATGAAGAACCCATTTAACGTCCATGAATGAATTGCGTAGTTCATGGGGATTAAGTGCAAATAAATAGGGAAATGAGTTTTGATGGACTTCAAATTGGAGGTTTCATGGTGACAGAATGGGATTCCCAATTTGGTCTTAAGATTGGTAACTAAAGCCTATGGTTAGCCTTCGGGTGAAGGGTGAGTGGGAGCTCCATAGTGAGAGTCGGTATCCTCCCAGCCTAGCCTTAGATTTAGTGACTAAACTTAAGAGATGGCAAAGTTCTTTACATGCTTGGAAGAGGAGGTACTCTTTTAAGGTAAAAAAGAAAATATGCTCATATTTGGCACAATACAAAAATTAACCATTCTTCATCATCCAAACATCATAATCTTTATGCAGGAAGGAAGACACTTTCCACATAGAAGTATCTTGTAAATCACGTAAGTTATTGTATGCTAGTTAAAGAGTTTAGTAAGTAGAAGTAATTGTAGTAGCTTTATTATTACCGTACTTTGCATTAACTAGTTGTACTACACTTGAGCAATTGTTATAATTGGTGTTGGATTTTAGTGCTATATTATCTGATTTGAAGAACATTTTCTCTCCCTGTGGGATCGATAACCAGGACTCAATTAGAGCCCTATATTACTTGATACGATATGTATACTTGCATTGCATGTGTGACTTTACTAAATCATTATAAATATATAAATTTGAATTCATAAAGTCTTACATTTTTAAGCATATATAAAGTCGCCGTCAAGTTTTTGGCGCCGTTGCCGGGGAGATAGATAAACGATACTTATTTATAGATATTGTAGTAACTGAAAACCTTTACTTTGTAGTATATTTGTGTACTTATTTACTTTTTATTGTGATTTTATATGCGTAGTAGTGGATCTGTAGGTTTGATACCTTACGATTCAGAGTTAGAGCGTACTATTAGAAAAATTAGAAAACAACAAAAACAAATTGAAAATTACTGTGAAATGGCGAATAATCAAGAGAATCAGAATATTAATGTTGGAAATTTGCCAAGACCCTTAAGAGATTATGCTAACCCAACAGTAGATGAAATTCATATAACTATTCAAAATCCTGATGTTGCTGCTAATTCGTTTGAGCTTAAACCTGCTATTATCCAAATTGTACAAAATAATTAATTTGGAGGAACACCTAATGAAGACCCAAATTTACATCTTGCTAGTTTTTTAGAACTGTGTGCTACTTTTAAGTATGACGGAGTGTCGAGTGATGCTGTGAGACTTAGACTTTTTCCTTTTTCCTTAAGGGATAAAGCTAAGGCGTGGTTAAACTCGTTAGCACCTGGATCTATTCGAACTTGGGGAGAACTTTCTCAAATGTTTCTATCAAAATATTTTCCTCCATCAAAAACTGCTAAATTAAGAAATGATATCACATCTTTTGGTCAGTTTGAAGGAGAGCCAATATATGAAGCTTGGGAGAGGTTTAAAGATCTTCTTAAGAAGTGTCCACATCATGCTTTGCCATATTGGTTAATAATTCAAACTTTTTATAACGGATTAGTGGGATCATTGAGATCAATTATTGATGATGCTGATGGTGGATCGTTAATGTCAAAACCTTTCGATGAAGCATATTCATTGATTGGAGAGATGGCTACTAATAATTTTCAATGGCCCTCTGAACGGGTAAATTCTAAAAGAGTAGCTAGTGTTCATGATTCTGATATGATGACTATGATAGTTTCTCAAATAGCAGTACTTTCTAAGAAAATAGATCAATATGGAATGAATTATTCTCAACCACCCCCAGTGTTGGAGGAAAATTCATTTGGACAGATAACTGAATCTCAAACACCTTATGAAACTTTGAATTTGATTAATAGAACTAATAACCCTTAATTGAATTATTATAACTCTGGTTAAAAGATTCACCCAAATTTCAATTGGAATAATAATAATGCTAATGTGAACCCACAATGGGGGCACAATTCTATGAACCCAGTTGGAACTCAAACAACCAAGGGAATACTAACTTTAGACCATCTTATCCACCTGGATCTAATAACAACCCACAGTTTAAGGATAAGAAGTTGTCTACAGATGAAATGATTTTGAATATGGGTAACCAATTACAAGTTCAAGGTATTGCGATCAAAAATATTTAAAATCAATTGGGACATAATTTCACTGCGCTTAACAATAGACCTTCTAGAACGCTTCCTAGTAATGTGGAGATCAATCCAAAAGATCAAAAAAAGGAGCAACTTAAGGCTATTCAATTAAGGAGTGGAAAAGAATTAGAAACTAGAGTTTAGAAAGAAGTTGAAGAAGAGAAGGAGAAGGTGAATATTGAAAAAGGTTCAAATAAGATTTATCCAGACCTGGAATATCCTCTTAGACCAATGAAGATTACTGTTGAGAAACCACCTCCTCCATTTCCTCAAAGATTGAAGCAGAAGAATAGGGATAATAGATTTGGAAAATTTTTGGAAATCCTTGAGAAGTTAACAATAAATATACCTTTTGTTGAAGCATTAGAACAGATGCCTGTTTATGCGATATTTATGAAGGATATTCTTAAAAAAAAAGAGAAAGTTCGAGGATCATGAGACTGTTACACTTAGCAGAGAGTGCAGTGCAATAATTCAGAAAAAGCTTCCTGAAAAACTTAAAGATCCTGGTAGTTTAAGTGAAAAGTTTTTTGGAAGAGCCTTATGTGATCTGGGAGCTAGTATTAACCTTATGCCTTTATCAACTTTCCAAAGATTGGGAATTGGAGAAATTTCTCTGACATCTGTAACTCTTCAATTAGATGATCGTTCTATTACTTATCCTAAGGGAGTGGTAGAAGATGTGTTAGTAAAAGTGGATAAATTTATCTTTCCTGTGGATTTTATTGTGCTTGATATGGAGGAAGATAAAGATATTCCAATTATTTTAGGAAGACCATTCCTAGCTACTGGAAGAGTTGTAATTGATGTTCAAAAAGGGGAATTAACTATGAGAGTTAATGATCAAGAGGTGACCTTTAATATTTTGAAGTCTATGAAGTATCCCTCAGTTGCAAAAGATAACGAATGTTTTAGGATGGAAGTCTGCGAATATTTGAGAAATGATTATCTTAAAGAGATGTTTGAAAAGAAAGTGGAATGCGAAAATATAATTGAAGATGAAACTGGAAATGAAAAAGATTCAGATAATGAGATGAATAAGGAGTTGGATTATATTCAGGAGGAATTTGAAGTATTAGATACCATGGAAGGTGGAGATAAAAGTTTAATTTCATCTATTGTTAAACCTCCTGAACTTGAGATGAAAATTCTCCCTAAGCATTTAAAGTATATGTTCTTAGGAGAATCATCTACCCTACCAGTTATTGTATCTTCGGAGTTAACTGAATATAAAGAACAAAAATTATTGGAAATCTTAAAAAGATACAAAAAGGCTTTTGGATGGACTTTGGCAGATATCAAAAGAATCAGTCCTTCGATCTGTATGCATAGAATTTTATTAAATGAATAACATAAACCTAAAATTGATCCGCAAAGGAGATTAAATCCTATAATGAAAGAAGTAGTTAAGAAAGAAATTTTAAAATGGCTTGATGCTGGAATTATTTATCCTATTTCAGATAGTGCTTGGGTAAGTCCAATCCATTATGTACCGAAGAAAGGTGGAGTGACTGTGGAAGTGGATGAAAGGAATGAAATTTTACCTACTAGACAAGTGAATGGATGGCGAATTTGTATTGATTATAGAAAACTGAATGCAGCCACCCGAAAAGATCACTTTCCTCTTCCTTTTCTCAATAAAATGATGGATAGACTGGCTGGACACAAGTAATATTGCTTTTTGGACGGATATACTGGTTATCATCAAATATCTATTGCTCCTGAGGATCAAGAAAAGACAACGTTTACTAGCCCCTATGAAACATTTGCTTTTCAAAGAATGCCTTTTGGACTGTGTAACGCACCTGCAACTTTTCAAAGATGTATGATGTCTATCTTTATTAGTATGATAGATAATGGAATAGAAGTTTTCATGGATGATTTTTCTATGTTTGGAACTTCATTTGATATTTTTTTTGAAAACTTGGCAAAAGTTTTAAAACCCTGTGAGAAAACAAATTTAGTTCTGAACAGGGAAAAATGTCAATTTATGGTTGCAGGAGGAATAGTGCTTGGGCATAAAATTTCTGAATACGGTATGAAGGTCGATCCTGCTAAAATTTGAGTGATTGAGAGATTGCCACCACCCACTACTGTGAGAGAGGTGCGGAGTTTCTTAGGACATGCTGGATTTTACAGGCGTTATATTAAAAATTTTTCTAAAATTACTAAACCTTTGTGCCAACTTCTTGAAAATGATAGGAATTTTGATTTTAATGATGAATTTTTGTGTGCTTTTAATTTATTTAAAGAAAAATTAATCACTGCTCCTATAATTGTTTCACCTTATTGGGAGAAACCCTTTGAATTGATGTGTGATGCTAGTGATTATGCTATTAGAGTTGCGTTGGGGCAAAGGTATGATAAAACTTTCAAAGTCATTTACTATGCTAGTAAAACTCTTAATGATGCTCAAATTAATTATACCATTACTAAAAGGGAGTTATTATCTATAGTATTTGCTTTTGATAAGTTTAGACCTTATTTAATTAGAACTAAGAGTATAGAGCATACTGATCATTCAGCTATTAAGTATTTAATGCAAAAGAAGGATGCTAAACCTAGATTGATTAGATGGATACTCCTTTTGCAAGAATTTGATTTTGAGATAGTTAATAGGAAAGGATCTGATAATCAAATTGTTGATCATTTGTCAAGAATAGAATATGATAAATTATCTGAATTTGAGAAGGAAGTTACAGAAACTTTTCCTGATGAACAATTGTATATTCTTATAGAAAAGAATTTACCTTGGTATGCTGATATTGCGAATTATCTTGTGAGTGATATTATATCATCGGATTTAACAAGGCAACAAAAAAAATTTTAAATATGATGCTAAATTTTATTTTTGGGATGAGCCCTACTTATATAAACAGTGTAAGGATCTGATTATTAGAAGATATGTGCCACATGAAGAAATTAATCCAATCATTCAGAGATGTCATGATTCTGAATTTGGAGGTCATTTGGGTGTTGATAAAACGTCTTATAAGATTTTACAATCTGGATTTTATTGGCCAACTTTTTTTCGTGATGTTTATAATTATGTTAAATTTTGTGATCGATATCAAAGAGTAGGTAATATTTCTAGAAGAAATGAAATGTCTCTGAATTATAATTTGGAAGTTGAAATTTTTGATGTATGGGGATTAGATTTTATGGGACCATTTACACCTTCATTTGGAAATTTATATATATTGGTCGCTGTTGATTATGTTTCGAAATGGATTGAAGCTGTAGCTTTACCAAGATCTAATCCTCGGAGTGTTTCTAAATTTGTAAAGAAAAATATATTTACAATATATGGAATGCCAAGAGTGATTATAACTGATGGTGGATCTCATTTCAGAAACAATCAAATTAAGAGATTAATTGAAATATATAATATTATTCATAGGATCTCTACTGTTTATCATCCCCAGACTAGTGGTTTAGCGGAAGTATCGAATAGGGAAATTAAAAGAATTTGGGAGAAAACAGTGGATGTTCATAAATTAGATTGGACTACTAGATTAGATACCACATTATGGGCTTATATGATTGCTTTTAAGACCCCTATTGGAATGTCTCCTTATAGACTAGTATTTGGCAAAACTTGTCATTTGCTGGTTGAATTGGAGCATAAAGCATATTGGGCGATTAAGGAATTGAATTTTAATTTGAAAAATGCGGGAAAGAAACGATTTATACAATTGAATGAGTTGGAAGAAATCAGAAATGAATCATATCATAATGATAGAATTTATAAAGAGAGAATGAAATTGTGGCATGATCAGAAGATATTGAAAAAACGATTTGAACCTGGACAAAGAGTTTTGTTATATAATACGAGATTGAAATTATTTCCTGGAAAACTTAAGTCCAGATGGATGGGACCTTTTACTGTAGTGAAAGTTCATTCTTTCGGGGCTGTTGATATTGAGGATCCTAAAACTGGAAATATTTTCAAGGTTAATGGCATCATTTAAAACCTTACTTTGGATGGTTTTTACCAGATTTCAAAGAGGTTTTATTGTTGAGTCATCCTAGTTAACAGAATGGTTTGTCAGGCTGACGACGTTAAACCAAGCGCTTTATGGGAGGTAACCCATGGGTACTTGTGTGTTGTGTTTACTTGCTTATTGTTGTTTGTGCTTTTAGTTTGATATTTAAGAATCCTAATTACCCCTAAATAAGTTAAAAATTAAAAATATATTGGATCATATTGCAAAAACGAAGTATTTCGAGCCAAACGAAATTCGGTGAAAATTTTTACCACTGGCGCCGCCGGCGCCCTATTATTTTAAAAGCAGCCGAATTTCTAGTTTGAGCGCCGTCGGCGCCCTATCAAGCGCCACCTACGCCCAAATTCTGGGTGATGGTTTTTAATTTTTAAAATGCGGTTTTTGGCAGTTTTGAGCGGGGATCTTCTTCCTTAAAACATCCCAAAACTCCATTTTAAACCCATAACCACCAGAAAAACGAAAACTTCATTTCCCAATTCGCATCCCATAGATTTCCACTCCATTGAACTCCCTAGATCTCGCATTGAAAACCGACGGAAGTTCGTTAGTTTTGAGGCGAAGCGTCTATTCCATAAAGTGATGATGAAAAGAAGGATTATCAAGGAAAGAGGCCTTGTGAATCGAGGTTTGGAGAGTCCGACTACAAGAGTTGAAGAGATAGTAAAGCAAAGACGTTGGGAAGTGTTATGCTACACTACTGCCGCAGTGGTTGTTCCGGTTGTAAAAGAATTTTATGCAAATCTGCATGAGATCGACCATGGATGTGTTTTTATTCGAGGTAGGTATATGTCATTCACTCCTGCAAGGATTAATGATCTCTCATGATTGAAAATGTACCAATTTGTCATTATGCAAATTTTAATGCGACGAGCAATGATATGAATGAAATCTATCATTATTTGACGGATGAGAATGAAGAATGGGAAGTAAGGGATAATGGATATATCAGTTTCTCTTCTTCATCCTTAAATCCGGTATCAAAACAGTGGCATTACTTTATTTCGGCAAAATTAATTCCTACTATGAAGATAAGTAAGGTAACGAAGGAAAGTGCTATTCTGAATTTCTCGATACAAACTGGAAGGTCAATGGATATTGGATCGATCATTACGAAATCTGTTTTGGGATTGATTGTGCATGGATCTAAATATGGGCTTGGAAATCCGTCCACCATATTTCTGTGATGTAGTCAATCGCAAGTACCAAATGAAAGTTGGGAAAAAGTTCTTCTGCCCTGGAGACCTATTGATCCAAATGATCTTTATGACTACCGAACAGTAGGTGATGAAGGAGATATGGATTTGCTTGCTAATCAGTCCACTGAGAGTTCGCAACCTATTCAGCCTTACTATTCTGAAAGTTCGAGGGTGATATTGAAGAAGATAAAGAAGTTGGAAAATGAGGTACATAATGTTCTAAATGTTGTTAATAATATTTCTGATTTATTTAATCACATTGATTGGAGGATGAAAGAGCAATTTGATCATACTGGTCGGATTGAGTTGGGTCTGATTAATCTGTTGAAGAAGAATGTTGTGGTGGCTGAGATTCATCTGATGAATTCCCATATCGTCCCTTCTATAATATGTTCGTTCATCGCCAATCAATCGGAGACATTAGAGAGGATGACAGTTCTGAGACTGACGAGGAGTAATTAGTGGATTATGTATGCTGCTTTGTTATGTTTAAGTGTTTGGTTTGATTATTATGTTGTTTGTTTTGCTTTGCTTTAGTAAGGTGTGCTTAGACTATGCTTTGATTTCTTGTGTGTACTTAGGACTTAATGTTTGCTTATCGTAGTGTGCTTGCAATACTAAGGATCTAAGGAGTGTTGCTTTTATTTGATAAACATATGTGTGTAATCATTGTATCATGGATTTTATATATGAAAGTGATGTGATGTGTTGTTTGTGTAAAATGATGTTGTTTAGTGTTTGTGAGATGAAATAGATGCTTATTGATGTGTTAAATAGGACTACGAAGATTGAAACGATTGAATTTGCGAAAGAAAATTTTGAACCCAATGGAATTTTGGACTGGCGCCGCCGGCGCCCAAATCCAGAGAGCATGGCTATTTTTTTTTAATAGAGCGTCGTGGGCGCCCTATCGGGCGCCACCGGCGCCCAAATGCCGAAAATAGCCTAGTACCTTTAAAAAGTCCCGAAAAATTGCCTGGGACCCATTTTTCCACCATTTCTTTCGTCTCCCACCTCCATGTTCGCAATTTTGAAGCTTTAGGGCTCGTTAGATCTCGAAGTAAAGAGGATTTGAAGGATTTCTGAGGCCGGATCTGCACTTCTCTTGGTAAGAGCTTTACTTTAAGCTAAAATTTTTGGGTTTTCGCCATGTGAAACTCTCACATTGTTTGGATGATATTTTTGGAGATTGTTGAGAAAAAGTGAGGTTTCATATGGTAGAATTTGTTCTTACTTGTTTAGATTAATGCTTGGAGTTAGTACATTGTGGATTTGTGATTTATTGGTAAATTTTTGCAATTTTTAGAAATTCACATGGCTCCTAGAATGAGTAAGGGAAAGCAAAAATTTGATTGGGATGATGAAAGATTTGTTAATGTTAAGGCTCAGTTTCGCTTAAACTCTCAGTTGCAAAATAAGAAGTGTATTCAGGATCGAGCGTTTGAGAATCCTGGTGGATTTGTGGAATAGTTGATTTCTGAGCGGAATTGGGAGAGTTTCTGTTACTTTTCTGCTAATGTTGTTTTGAGAGGAGTCCGAGAATTTTATGCTAATGTGCTCTGGTCTGAGACCGAATATGTGCTAGTCCGAGAGAAACTGGTTGAGTTCACCCCACAACGTATCAACGCATTTTATCAAATTCGAGAACCTTTTGTTTGTGAATTTGAAAATTTTGATACTAGTGAGGAGAATTTGATGAGTGTAATCACATATCTGACCGATGGAAGAGGGGAGTGGAAGATGAATCAAAAACAGATAATTAACTTCCCTGCTTCTACTTTAAAAAGTGTGGCATTATTTCATTTCTGCGAGACTGTTACCTTCTTATTATCAAAGCGAAGTTACAAGGGATCGAGCTATTTTGAATTATTGCATCCAGAATATGAAGAAGATCAATATTGGAGCTATTGTTTTCAGGAGCATTCACTCTATTGCTAAAGGAGAAACCACTGGTGGATTAGGACATCCTGCCCTAATTCATGCCCTTTGTGTTCAGTCTGGAGTTGAGTATAGTAGTTCTGAGGAAGTGGTGATACCTTTGAGGCCGATTATGAAGACCATTATTCTTACTTATGAGGCTCATGTGGGTGCAAGAGAGGAGACTAGGAGTACTGATATTCCTACCACAAGCTATGATGTTCCATCTACTTCTGAGCCCCCGACACTATCTGATGTCATGAAGCTGTTGAGATTGCAAAATGATAATATTGATAGGATGCATAGTAGGATGGATGTATTCGAGGCCAGGAGTGATGTGAATGAAAACTATTTGCAGAGAAGCGTTGAGTTCGATATTGCTTATTATGATGCTCGTGCCAAATTTATGAGAGGAGATACTCGGGGTGACATTTCCTACTTGCCTCTAGTTATACACCGTACGAGCCCGAATCCGATGACCCCGTCGTTGATCCTGGTGATGAAGACTGGTAGATAGTTTGTTTGTTTGTTTTATTTCTGTTGTTCTTAGTCTGTTGTGATGTATTGATATGATGTAGTGGATATTTACTTTTCATGTGATGTGTAACCCTGTGTTGTACTATGTGATGTAGTGTTATTTACTTTTCATGTTGAACTGTTAGTTGTACTATTAATAGTGTGATAGTTTGCTTCATGTTGTAGTGTTTTGTTGGATATTTAAATGTTTAATGTTAATTTCTCTTTACCCATGCAAATATTTAAAAATTGTTATATCACTGCTACTAATTGTTTCATGCTTGCTAGCTGTAAAATTTTGATTAATACCAGATAGATTATGAAGATTTCAGAATCTCAGCACAGAAATGTTAGTTTTCTTTTACTCTCAACTATTTCAAATTTATTGAAAATTTTAAGTTTGGAGGAGGGTAGAGAAATGCTAAACTCTTATTTGTTCTCAATTATTATATTTTCAAAAATTATTAGCATAACTTTTGTCAGTTGAACCTCATTGTAAGATAACTAAAACTTTTCATTTCGGTTGAATATTATGGAAGGATAAGATGAAAATTTTTGGTAATAAAAGTTGATTTTATAGAAATAAGATATTTGGTATGAAAGGATTTGATTATAGTTAAATGTTTAAAGTAAAGAAAATTGTATTTTTGAAATGTTAAGGGACTTAAAATATTGTGTATTAAGAAGAGATTGTAACTTTATGAAAAATAATAAAGCTTGTGCCTAATTATAAAGTAAGGTGGTGTTTCAAGTTTGAACTTTAGAAAGAGGAGAGTGAAGTTCAAAATCATTAAAGGTTATCCAGATATAGTAATCCTCAATAAAAGAAAAGAAAAGAAAAGAAGGATTGAACAACAATCCCTAAAAGAAAAGAGAAAAATAAAAGAAAAGAAAAAGAAAAAGAAGAAAGAAAAATGTTTATGAGGAGAAGCTTGAGGAGATGTCTAATCAAAAATTGGCTTCACTTGAATCACCCTAAAGGTAAAACTTGATTTCATTTCTGAATTTATATTTAAAGTACTAGCCTACATTTTAGTAAAGTTTGCATGAACTCCTTTTTCATATATTCTTTTAAGGCACTCTTAATATAACAAATTATGGTTTATCTTGAAATAAATAGAAAACTGAAACTCTTAGACTTGATTACTGAATATTCTTATACCTGTAATATTGACCTGAGTTACTAAACTTTTTCTAAAAATCTAACCAATATATTCTTTTGAATGAAAATTTTAGTGTCTTCAGTTAAAAAGTAAATTGCCTAGAGTTATATTTTATGTACTAAAATAATTACTTGAGGACAAGTAATAGTTTAAGTTTGGGAGATTTTGATGCACCAAAAATATATACTCTTTTAGCTATATGTTTTTACCTATTTTTGGTGATATTGTACTTTAAAGGAAGGTATGTTTCATGATTTGTTTTAGATATGATGATTATATGTGATTGGAGCGAAAAGATGCAAAAAAAAATGAATTTGGAGCAAAATGGAGCAATTTGGAGGAAAAAGCTTCTGGCGCCGCTGGAGCCAGAATGGGTGCTGCCGGCGCCCTATGTCGGTTCATTTCAAATTGAAGAGTTTTGGCGGATTTTTGAAGGGGTGCTTGAAGAAACTCTTGGGGAATTCATTCCTAACATTAAATTAAGTGTTCAAGACGAAAATAGGGAGGAGGATTGTTGTAAAGAGTGTAAGGAAAGTGTGAGTGAGAGTTAGGGTTTGTAATTTTTAAGAGAGATTCTTCTCTAAGGAGGGGAGAAGAGGGAGTAAAGTGAGAGATTGCTTCTTCATCTTTGTTCCAAGAAGATAATCAAGTGTTGCAGGGAATAGAAAAGGAATCAAGGGAACTTTGAAGGAATTTGCTTGGGGAAGAGAAGGAGATAAGTTATATTTACTATTGTGGTTTGTATGACTCTTCTTTTATATATAAAATCCATGTGTTCTTATATCTTCTCCATGATTTGTGAGTAGTTTCCTTTGTCTTTCTTCTTGTATAATGTAGTGATGATGTGGTGATGTAGAATTGATGTGCCCTTAAAGTGTTATAAAAGTTGTGATGTTTCTTTCATTTGGAACTTAATTTACTTTTTAATCCGGCCAATTGAATTGTTAAAATATGTTGAGGAACATTAATTCCAAAAGAATTGAATGTTCTACAACAAGAATGAAGAACCCATTTAATGTCCGTGAATGAATTGCGTAGTTCATGGGGATTAAGTGCAAATAAATAGGAAAATGAGTTTTGATGGACTTCAAATTGGAGGTTTCATGGTGACAGAATGGGATCCCCAATTTGGTCTTAAGATTGGTAACTAAAGCCTATGGTTAGCCTTCGGGTGAAGGGTGAGTGGGAGCTCCGTAGTGAGAGTCGGTATCCTCCCAGCCTAGCCTTAGATTTAGTGACTAAACTTAAGAGATGGCAATATTCTTTTCATGCTTGGATGTAAAGAAGCAAATATGCTCCTATTTGGCACAATACAAAAATTAACCATTCTTCATCATCCACACATCATAATCTTTATGCAGGAAGGAAGACACTTTCCACATAGAAGTATCTTATAAATCACATAAGTTAGTGTATGCTAGTTAAAGAGTTTAGTAAGTAGAAGTAATTGCAGTAGCTTTATTATTACCGTACTTTGCATTACCTAGTTGTAGTACACTTGAGCAATTGTTACAATTGGTGTTGGATTTTAGTGCTATATTATCTGATTTGAAGAACGTTTTCTCTCCTTGTGGGATCGATAACCAGGACTCCATTAGAGCCCTGTATTACTTGATATGATACGTATACTTGCGTTGCATGTGTGACTTTACTAAATCAATATAAATATATAAATTTGAATAAAGTCTTGTATTTTTAAGCATATATAAAGTCGTTGTCAGTACTCTAGACTTTTCTATCATTACTTTGGATGATTACAAAGTTTTCATATGAATAAACGTCTTGGAGATATCAAGAGCATTCTCAATGCCATTCGCCAATAGCCTGTGCATCACGGACGGGAGTCAAGCTTGCTTAATACCGATAATAAGGTTAAGCAAGCAAGAATCTAAAACTCTATCGACAATCCAGCTCAAGGATGGCATTACCATAGACAAGGGGGACAACTTAGCTAACTAATGAGTTGGGAAGCCAAGGAAAGTGGTGGAGATTCTTAATTAACCAACGCTAAGAAAGATGAAAGATGGTTCGACAAGGTTGGAGGCAGAGGATAAGCCACCAGCCAAGAAGACTTGTTGCATGACACCGCTCTCTCATAACACCAAGTATAAACCAAAGTTTGTCAAGTCTGAGGACAAACCGATGAAGTGATTTCGAAGGTGCAGGGAAAGCCGCAATGAGGGCATTGCGGGGTTTAAGTGGGGGAGCGTATCACGCCCCGCCATTTTCAAAGAAATGGCAAGCCAAGCATGAGAAGGAAAACTCTAGAAGAGACGTAAAAGAACCTTCTATAACCAAGAAGGTGGATAAGAAAGCTTCACACAAATATAGAAACTTCTACATAATTCTAGAGGTTAAAGGAAAGCAACACTCCATGAAGAACTCAAGGATGGAGCATGGGAACCTATAAGGAACTAGGATTATGTATTTATTTAAAAATTGTATGGAATACTCTTGAAAGTAAAGAATTCTAGAATGTTCTCATGGCTTGGAGGGGGACTATAGATAGAGGTCCCTCCCCTCATTTGTAACCATCCAAGGAACCTAAGCATTCAATCAAAGTTTTCAAATATTCAAGTGTGAAGTATTCCTTTCTCTTTACTTTTCTTCTAGACCATTTTGTGCTTACAAGTCCATGCAATTTGAGAGTTAGACTGATTTATGTTATGGAAGAGCGCTAAAGCCGCACGGGTGACTTGAGGGAAGTTAGTCCGTGACACTAAGCTACCATATTAGCAATTATTTCCACCGTGTGTGGCAGGCTCTAATCCCCTACTGAGGGAATAATCATTGCATCTGGAGTCTTGACACCAATCAGGGATTGTCACGTATACAGACAGACCCACCCATGTATTAATTTGAGAGTTTATCTGTATATATGACAGACCCAAATTAAAATCCTAATGTAAACTACATCAAAACTTTTAATGTAATAATTTCTCGTATTGACGAGGGCTTACTAGCCTAGGGCTGTCAAAATGGCTCGTTGTTCGCGAACAACTCGTGTTCAGCTCGTTAAAAAGCTCGTGTTCGGCTCGTTCGCTAAGTTAACAAGGCTTGACGAGCTGAACACGAACAAAGATTAGTTCGTTCGTGTTCGGCTCGTTTTGGCTCGAAATAATATTTCTCAATTTTATATATATATATATATATATATATATATATATATATATATATATATATATATATATATATATATATATATATATATATATATATTAATGAGTAGTATTTTTAAAAAATTTAAAAGATTTATAATCAATTAAAATTATTAATTAAATAAATATAATAAAAAGTGTTAAATTAGATTCAAATGAGGTTTTAATATAAACGATAATTCTTAAATATCGTCTCAACCCTTAAAATTTTATGGTTACGTATTAGGATTGTCAAAACTACTCTTCGGCTCGTTTATATTTCGAGCCCAAAAAGTGTGTTCGTGTTCTGCTCGTTTGCTTAACGAGCCGAACACGAGCTAAATCTTGGCTCGCTCGTGTTCGGCTCGTTTACACCCCTATACTAGCCAAAGCTACTTGAAATTCTCAAGCGTGTCTGCCAGCTGAGATTTACCAACGCGCGGGGACAAAACATCCGCGTACGAGCAAAGGATCATAGCTAGAGAAAATAAAGAAAATCGCCACACGCGCTTCTCATGGTCGGATACTCAATCTTATATAACCCAGTCGCAGCAGCAGCTCTCCATGAAAAAGCCAATTCATTATCGAGTCTCAAACTCTTCATTCCTCACTCTCTAATCCTCCACGTCGACCTCTAGGGCTTTCCCTTTCTATACAAAGTTTCAATTTTGATCCCAATCAACGGTTTCCTATAGATTTCCTAAGTTTAGGCGGCAGAGAGGGCTGGCGGTTTTCTCCAACTTAGCTTTTTAGAGGCCCTGTGTCTTTGTTTCGGTTGTTTGGGTTCAGTATCGATCTAGGTAGTGTTCTTCGTTGTTTTGTAAGGGGAAGGAGACAAAGGTTCTGTGGCCGGTGGGAAGAAGATGTCGATAATGATTGCGCGGCAGGGGAGGGAGCTTCAGCGCTATACTAGCTGTGGAAAAAGGCTCGTTGTTGGGTGAGTCAATGCTCTTGGTTTCTGAAGTTTTTGTTTTTGGAAAAAAGATGGTATTTTGATTTGGGACATTGCGTAAATGATTGATTTGTTCATTGGGTTTTGTTTTATCTTTCTACTGCATTTGGTTTTTGTGTTTTGATTTGGCTTCATTCGCTTAGCATTCATGTTTCTATCTATCGATTCTTCAAGCCTCTTTGCTACTACAGGCTTCAGAATTGTCTACTTTTTCTCAATCTCTTGGATTTTTTGGTGGATTTCCTATGTCAAAATACGATTTTGATGGGCTTATGTGGATTCTTCATTAAAAAAATGCCCCTTTCCGTATTCTCAGAACAATTTTACTCTCCAAGTTACAATAGGTTTTGTTTATATTAAAGAATATTTGCAATGAAAAGCTACTTCCGAATGAGTTTAGTTGCAATTGCTGTTTATAGTTTTCATTTGCCATGAAGTATTTTGTCATTTTTTATCTAAGATTTGTTTTTCAATTATACAGATGCATTCCATACAAGTTGAAGAAGGATGATCCTTTCGTGGTTGATATGGATAAAATGGTGCAAGTTCTTGTCATAAGCTCACAAAAGGGCCATGGCATTATGTTCCCAAAGGTAAATTCGTGGGAATGATTACATTAGATTGGAGATGTTGTAGTTTTTTTAATATTTCTCAATCCATGATGTGCCTTTGAGAAATTTTTTTAAATGAAATTCAGTAACTCTTTGAGCCATCTTCCTCAGTAAAAAGCTTCAAAATTTCATTATAGCTGTATTTCCATTTTATGTGGGTTATTCAGAAGAAAAATCAATGCCTTTGGTCTTCATTTCCATGTTCTTATGATATGTCAACTAATAATCATTAAATTCTCCCCTATAACCAAACTGAAATTCTGGACTTTTGTTAAAAGTTGAAGTTTTGAATCTTGTGTTGCATTGTATTACTGAAGTTGTGTCATTGCAGCATCTTAAGCTGATGAATCATATGATAATTTTGTTTAGGGAGGATGGGAATCAGACGAAACTATGAATCAGGCTGCTTCGAGGGAGGCTATGGAGGAGGCTGGCGTTCAAGGACATCTTGAGGTTAGCATTAGCATCATAATCCTTAATATCTTTACCTAGTTTTCTTTATGGCTCATGCAACAATTTCAAAATTGAAATTTTATTTCGTTGCAGGGAAATCTAGGGAGATGGTTGTATAAAAGTAAGAGAAACAATGTATTCTATGAAGGTACTATGTTTCCCTTAAATGTAACTGAGGAATTGGCTTATTGGCCTGAGATGGAACTTCGGAAGAGGAGATGGGTAAGTAGATGAAATTTAAACCATGTTTAGTTCTATCATATATTTATTTATTAAGCTTAATCCTTTGTAGTGTCCTAATAAATGCTTTGCTTTGGGTTAACAGGTGACGGTGGCTGAAGCCAAGGAGGGCTGCCAACATTTTTGGATGAGAGATGCATTGGAAAGATTGCTCATCAGACTTGAGAGATTTAACGGGCAGCAGATTTCTGTTGCTTAACTTATATTTCTTCTATGTGTGCAATCAGAACAAAATTTAATGGCTTTTGGCTTGTTGGCAGCACTGAGTCCACTGCCTCAGATTGGAACAGAACTTCATTGAATGACTATTTGTTTGTTCTCGCACGATTTCATCAGTTCATGTGATGAATGTTGCGAGAATGCTGATTGTAGTTAATAGAAGTAGGGAATTAGAACTGGCATGTAATGTAAAAAGAGTTGTTGCATATTGATTATATATGTGTTCTTTAAGAAAATTAAGTTTATATATGGACTGGATAACAAAGAAGATGGGTTTTATGATCTTATCCAAAACTATCATTTCACGCATGTGTTCTAGTGACTCATTTAAGAGGTGTTTTGTTTGGTGTTGCCGACCTAATTATTATTAAAAGAAACAAGTGTTACAAGACAAAATACTCAATAACATCTCAAATACAACACAAAAGAAAACAAAGAACAACCAGGACTGACAGGGAATAACACAACAAGAAGCATAGATAAACAAAAATTCAACAAAAACATCAAATGTACAGAAAAGAAATAGCTTCGACAGAAGAAAGAAGCAGAGCAGTTCAAATTACAGCATACATCTGAAAACAGCTATAATCGAGCTCAATTGTGGCAATGGAAAGTGACAACAGCTTATGAAGAATAAGAAGGATAAAATCCTTCAACAAGCACTTCATGTCTCAATCAGAATTAAGGAAATTTGAAATAAAAGAAACTATCTTTAAAGAAAAAAATTATCCAAGAGAGGACAATATACATTGAAAGACTTATAAAATAGAAAGATAACTAAAAATGAACACGAAACAACTAAAATAAAGATGAAAAATAAAATAAGAAAGGCTCAGAAACTTATCTGTAGGACATTAAAATTCCAACCAAATATAGTGAATATCTTAAATCAAAAACCTCAAATATTCAGAAGACGATTGAATTTTAATGTATGGCTAGAACTTATCATAGCAAAACTAATCATAAAATGATAAAAGAGAACAAGATAAATCTGTTCAAAACTACTAAGATCAAGAGAAGCATCAGTTCAAAAATCATGAGCATATCTGATCAAAAGAGTTCAAAATATAAAAATAGGATACTGGGATGAATTCTACAGAGAATAAAGAAAGAAGCACCAAAAAAATAAAAATAAAAACAACCAAGATAGCATTAAGGAAACCAACACCAATACAAAAATATCGAACAAAAAAATGAGAGAAAAATAACAAATCTCAGAAAGGATTCAACAAAACATAACCAAGACCAAAAAGGTAACAAAACAAAAAATTTATAAATATTATAAAAATTTCTCAAAACATCTAGAATATCCTGCTTAACTTTCTACTTTCATTTTTTCTCTTTCACCAACCATTGAATATAAATGATAAGATTCTCAAGAGAGGTAGAAGTATTCCTAAAAATTTTACTTTTTCGTTCAAATCATATAGAATAAATAACGATTTAAACAACCAAAAGATGAAATCATTTTTTTCTTATTTTTACAAAATAAAATTATCAAAATGATAAAGAATTTGAAAAATATCATTAGGCAGAATAAAGTAATAAAAATTAGGAATGCATTTATTAATAATATAACGAGAAAAAAGGACATTAAATAAATAGTTGGCAACGAGTTTTAATTTCAAAATAACATAAACTTCAAGTGGAATTAACAGAAATGCCTGTACTAATAAGAACATCACTAGTTTTAAGGCTACTATAAATAATATTTCAATAGTGAACAACACATTTAATTGAATATCACTTAAACCAATCAACACATGGTAAACTTTTATAAATGAAGCAATAAATTTCCTTTTTAGAATAAATATTCTAGTCTAGGCACAAATACGCTTAAATCAAGCACCAGAAACATAATTTAAACAAAAATTGAGATATTAGTTGGATGTCAAATAATCTAAAATCTTACGAGTTTATAGTCAAGTAATGTTTCGATGAAAAAAAAATGATGAGCTCCGGATCTCTTAATTTTGACATCATTGTTACTGTGAGTAGTCTTCTGATGCAGTGTTTTGAATTTTAGTGGTAATTATGGAGGATACACTACCACAATTTATAAATGAACGCCCCCCCCCCCCCTCCTCCTTTTCACATGAATTGGTAATCTTTAATCCAGCTCTAATCTATGAATTGGTAATCTTCAAATCCAGCTCATACAAAGTTGCAGCATGTTATGATAAAAATTTTGTTTCTTGCTACTAATATCTCTTTTGTTAATCATTCTGAGAATTTTCCTATTTGTCAGACCATTTTTCTTTTCTCATTGCTTCAGAGTGACAGCTTGTTTAAAGAGTTTAGAGATGGAAGGAGCAAAGTTGGAGACGGGTGACCTTGAATCATCATTGATCCAAATCATTCAGGAGCACCAACAAAGAGCCGTCCATATCCAAGATCAAGCTGGTCAGTTCTCTAGATAGTTTCCCAGAAAGGTTAATGTATTTTTATTTAGTGAAATTTACATACCTAGCACACAATTCTTATGTGTTTACATATGTCTCACCTAAACTTTCATATTTACATACACATTACTTTGCTATTTTAAACCTACGCATGAAAAGGTGTATTTCACTTTTAAAAAGTGTTAATAGTGTTATATTTGATGTGATATTGAAGTTTTGAGTGCTATGTGTGTAAACATGAAAGTTTAAGTGTGAGATATGTAAATACATAAGATGTTTGTGCTATGTATGTAAATGTCCCTTTTATTTATTAAATGGAGCGTTAGTTGTAAAGCTGATAGAAGAACCACAAATGCTGAAATGTTGATTGCCCTTATGCGTTTTATGGATAATGATTGACGGAATCTTGAAACTTATGGTATAAACAGGCAGTGGATCGAGGAATATAATTAATAAAATTGATAGGAGTGACACTAAGGTGAGCTAGCTAGTTTTCATATGGACCTTTAATCAAGAAAACACAAGTTGATTTATAACAATATTTTTACATGTTATTACAATCTTTAATTATGTAATTAGTCTACCCCATATCAAGCACCAATTATAGGCTTCCCGCTTTACTGAAATAATGAATGAGAATAATGAGGTTAACAATGTTCAAGTTCGTGTTGGTAAGACCTTTTTTTTTTTAAATAAATCCTAATTAGAAGATTAGTCTATGAAAAGTTGGTAGGTTGTTGCTAGTGGATATTTTTATTGTTTGGTTTGGATGATGTATTAGGTTTACTGGCTATTTATCTTTTGGATGATTGCTGTGGATTGTGTTAGGCATTAGATTGGTAAGATACTATTGTCTGACCACCTATTCCTATCTTTCTTATTCTAAACTCCAAGCGAGGTCGTGACATCACCTTAATCTTAGATGATTTATTTTCTCTCTTTAGTCTTTAAACTCTATTTCCTTTACTTAAATGCCTATAATCATTCATATGAGATATCCACATTAGTTAGTTTTAACATTATATTTTTTCCTTACTGTATTTTGATTTCTTTAATCATTAATTTTAGTTAATCTTTACTTTTATTCACGTAACGAGCCCCACTCAAAGTATGCAATTTTTTTTTTTCTAATGCTTAACATATCACTGCTATTATACTATTAAACTTTTCACTTTTATCTTCAATATATTGAAAAGGACATTTAATTTTTCATTGCTTTCCCTTTAAAATTTTTATGAAATTTCTACTTTTTTTAATGAGAATAAAAAATTGAACCAAATATCTTCTCCTTGTTTCTTTTTTCCTTATCCCATAGACAGGTAATACTATACTGAAGGATCTCAAACAATTATTGAACAGGAAGCCAGACCCATATGCCATGTTCTCATGGCTCCAATCCTATGGCCTTGTTCACCTTACATTCTCAATATCTTGATATATTGCTCTCAGCCTGTGTTCTCACCAATGGACAAATCCCAGATCGCAATTCTGCTTTAGGCCTGTTTGCGGAAGCTGGAGGAGACTGAGGAAGAGAAAACGAAAAAGGAAGAGAAAAAGGCTGCTTTTGAGGGCATGTGCAAGGTGATGAAAGATATATTGGGTGACAAGGTAGAAAAGGTAGTAGTTTCTGATCGCATTGTGCTGCTTGGTGACTAGAGAGTATGGATGGACTGCAAACATAGAGAGAATCATGAAAGCTCAAGCTCTGCTCATTTTTTGTTGTTAGCGTTTGGGACCTTTTTTGCTAAAGATTTGCAAGTTTTAGGAGAATATTTGAGATCGAATCTCGTTACCTTAATTATTTTTTGTTGGAGATATCATTTTTTTAATCTCCTTTTGATCTCAATTTCTGTTGTAGATGTCCTTTTTGTTGAAAATATGGATGTATCTATAGTTGAAAAGAACTAATGCGAATACGAGCTTATGATTCTCCATTCTGTTTCCATTTATTTTCAATTTTTCTGAAAACTGTGAAGGATGCTAGAGAGGCTTGCACTACATAATTATTTGAGAAGAATGCTAGAATAATGCTAGAGAGGCTTGCAGAGTGAACTGTATAGAATGTTCATGAGATGTCTGCTTACAGGAACACTAGATACACCCCTTCTATGAGAATAGGAAATAAAAACTATGCCATAAATTTTTTAGTATTGGAGGAAGGGTAGTCTTGCACTATGATACCAAATTGTTGAATTGGAAGGATTGCTAAGAATGTGCTAGGAAGGTTTTGGGTGGTATGCATGTAAATGTAATTACATAGGTATTTAAATTATAATTAAATTAATTAGTTCATTAATAAATATTTAAATAATATGTAAATTATTTAATGCAAAATATATAAATAATTTGAGAACATGAACAAAAAGAATTTTTGCTTCTGAAGTTTTTAAAATGCGGCTGTTACAGTCATCTTTTAAACTGTTTTACAAAACATGGGCATAATGGTCATTTTTCTACAAACAGCTGCTCCACAGCTGTTTCCACGTAGCTGCACCAAACAGGCAGCTACACTTCCCTCAAGTAGCTTTTCTATGGCATAGCATACTAACTCGAAAAGTCGAGAAGTTGCAGCTGCGCCAAACAGAGCCATAAGCTCCATGGCACAACTCTCTTATCAAAAGCATTAAAAAGATCATACAATAATAATAATAATAATAATAATAATAAAACACATTTTAGTCTCATTGCAACTCAACAATACAACTTGATGACGTGGATTGCACCAAGTCACTATGCAAAACAACATAGTCTAATTCATGCCATTGTCTAGACATATTATTTTCTCATCTGATAGACATTTCATTTTTTCTAGCTCGGAGTTCACGCCCTTCTCTCGAGGCCATGCATACCCCAACTCCCTCACTTGCTCGAGAAAAAATTACATCTAAAGACTGGATGTAAAGTTACATTTGCTATATATATATATATATATTCAGAATATGGTGAAACCCAACAGAGCTCATCAAAAATTAGAGTTTAGTGTTGTAAAAAAGTGAAGGTAGAATTTTGAAAACAAATAAAGAAAAGCTTTAGGATTAGGCTCTTATTATTTTCTCGTTTCCCAAATTGAAGGAGAAAAAAAAAATCGAAGAGGAAGAACAAGTGATTGACGTGAAGATGGAGAACAAATACAGTGATAACCTGCATCATTTGGAGGTCACCCTCCCTTCCCTCCGCTGACGATTTTATAAATTTGAACTCATAAGTATTTCTCTAACACATGTTCATCAATATACTTAAGTTCTAGAACTATTTAGCATCTTTTTGTAACTTTAAGTATAATATACCCTTTTTTGAAATAATCATTTGATTCTATCTTTTTGTAGGAAATGCATGAGTACAACAATGTCTTCTATTCCACCTAAAAATAACTTATTTTTAGTGCATGTTTTATAAATCTTTTATGTACATTTTTTATAATATTGCATTTTAAAAGAAGATATTTTGCATGTTTTTAGTTTCAGGTACTTGGAATGGACATTTAGAGAAAATGTGGTAAAAATTGAGCAAAATTGGGTAAATATTGGTGGCTCTATAGCGCCACCCTTGGCGCTAATAATGTCAGTCTCCAGCCAGATGGGCGCTATACCGCCCCAAACTGGTGCTATAGCGTCAAAAACTACCTTTCTAGAAGATCCATTGAATTTGGCCAAATTTTGGAGGGGTGTTTGAAGCAATCAATGGTTATTTTCTGCTTTCTATTAAATTAAAAGGAAGCTCCAGATTTTAGAGACCTTTTAGAGCTTCAAAACTTCAATTGGGTGGCAATAGAAATTAGGGTTTTCTTATTTTGTGTTCAAGTGTGAGTGTGAGTGTGTGTTAGTGTGTAAAAGTTTGGAGATTGCTTAAAGGAAAGTCCAAAAGTTTGCTTCAAGAGAAGACATAAGGTACTTTATATTTGTGTTTAAGTTTTTGTTGTAAGAATTTGATTTCAATGCATATATATATATATATATATATATATATATATATATATATATATATATATATTAATCTCCATAAATTATGAGTAGTTCCATTTCTTTCTCCTTGCATATGAGAATTAATCTTATGGGATGATAATGATTTAAAGACATCTTTTTACTCTTAAATTTGTGATGGTAATTTCACCGAGTCTTCATTTACTTTACGAACTGGCCACTTGTGAGATTAAAATCCGTTGAGAAATATAATGACTTGGGAGGACTGTGATTTCACCCAACTAGTGGATACCACATTCCATTCTTGGCATAGCCATTACGATCACCAAGTGGGAGTGCAAATAAATAGGGAGATAAGTTTTGATGGGCGTAGAATTGGTTAGTTCTAGAGTGACAGACTAGATTCTTATCAATTTGGCTTAAGGTTTAATACCTTGACGCTGGGATTCAGTCACTATATTGGCTTAGGTTAGGGGCATCTAGAGGTGAGAGGCTAGATTGTTCTGATGTGGAATCGAGATGTTAAAGAATCGTCCTTAATTTAGCCAATGTTCTAGCACCAGGAGGGGTAAAGAATAAGGTATGCTTATATTTGTCACAATACATCAATTTTTTCTTAAATCATTTGAATTCTACATAGGTTAAAATCTCTTTGCAAGGAGAAATGTTTTCCATAATTTCCAAACTTGTTGTTATATTGTATTAAGTTGTTACATTTAGCTGTTGCTTTAATTTTAACGCTTTACTCGTGAGATTGATGCTTGAGTTTTTAAGGAAGATCCTATATTACTTCAAACGATACATATACTTGTGGAACACCCCTATTGTGAAAATTTATTTTATAATTCATAAATCATTACATTTGTTCGCACTAACCGCTAGATATAATTTGAGACATATTTTCTAGCAAAAGTTTTGGTGATTAAAAATACACTTAAATGCGGTTCGGGTCAAGTTTTTGCCGTAGCTGTGGGGAAGCGATGGAACTTTTTGACTAACAATATTATTTAAATTGTGAATTTAAAATATATAAATATAAAAATAAAAAATAGAAAAATTAAAAAAACAAAAAAATATATTTTAAAATTAAAAATTCAAAAATATCTATTTTCATATTTGGTATGTTATTTTATTTTTCTACAATTTTTATATTGTTTATGCATAGTTATGGATTTAAAAATTTAGTGTCTTACGATTCTGAATTGGAACAAACTATTAGAAAAATTCAAAAACAATGAAGACTTCATAATTCTCAAAAAATGACTAACGCATCACAAAATAATATAGAAATTCAAACTGCTGAAAATGAACATCGTAATTTACAAAAATCTTTAAAGGATTATGCGAACCCTACAGTAGATGAAATTCATTTAAACATTCAAACTCCTGCTGCATAGTCTAACTCATTTGAACTTAAACCTTCAATTATGCAAATTGTACAAAATAATCAGTTTGGAGGAACATCATCTTAGGATCCCAATTTACATTTATCAAGCTTTTAGAACTCTGTGCTACATTTAAATATGATGGTGTATCAAATGATGTCATTAGCCTTAGAATTTTTTCTTTTTCATTAAGGGATAAAGCTAAAATGTGGTTAAATTCGTTAGCACCTGGATCTATTAGAACTTGGTGAGATTTAGCTGAAATTTTTTTGGCTAAATATTTTCTACCTTCAAAAGCTATGAAGCTTAGAAATGATATTACTTCTTTACTCTATTTGAAGGAGAGTCTCTATATGAAGCTTGAGAAAGATTAAAGGAACTCCTTAGAAAGTGACCACATTATGCTTTACGAGACTGGTTAATCATTCAAACATTTTATACTGGGTTAGTAGGATTCTTCAGATCTATTATAGATGCTGCTGTTGGAGGTTTATTAATATCTAATCTCTTTCATGAAGCTTATTCATTAATTGAAGAAATGATTACAAATAATTTTCAATGACCTTCTGATAGGGTAGATCCTAAGAAAGTAGTCAGTATTCGTGATATCGATGATATTTCAATGATTGCATGTCAAGTTGCTACATTCTCTAAGAAGATAAACTAAATTGGAATGAATTTTCTCCAACACCCCAAATGGTTAAAGAAAATTAATTATGACAAATGATTTATTCTCATACTTCATTGGAAACTATCAATGTTATTAACAAACCTAATAACCCATATTCCAATTATTAAAACCTAGGTTGGAAGAACCATCCTAACTTTAACTGGAACAAAAATTCTAGTGGTGTAAGTCAACAATGGGGGAATTCTCAAGTAAACCCATTGAGAGATTGGAACAACCAAGGTAGTGCTAACTTTAGACCTACTTACTCTCCTGAATTTAATCAACAAGTTAAAGAGAAGTTATCTATAGAAGAAGTAGTGTTGCAGATGGGTAATTATTTATAAAGTCAAAATGTTGCTATTAGAAATACGGAGAATCAATTTGGACAAATTGCTAACGCACTTAGCAATAGGCCTCAAGGAACACTTCTTAGTAATGTAGAGATCAATCTTAAAGACAAAAGTAAAGAGCAGGAGCAAGTTAAAGCGGTCCAACTAAGGAGTGGAAATGAATTAAATGTTGAGTTCAAAAAGAGATTGAGGTTTAGAGAGAAGTTGAAGAAATTGAGAGACCAGAAGAAATTATTCCTAAGGAAGCAGAAACACCTAAATCTTCAACTAAGATTAAATTAGAAAGATCCTCACCACCTTTTTCTCCAAGACTTGAACAACAAAAATTGGATAAAAAATTTTCAAAATTTTTTGAAATATTGAAGAAGCTTACAATTAATATTCATTTTGCTGAGACTTTAGAACAAATGTCAAGTTATGTTAAATTTATGAAAGAAGTATTAAATAAAAAGAAAGGAAGTTTGTAGATCTTGATATTTTCATACGATAAAAATGGTCTCACCTGAAAATAGGGGGGTAACTGATACTCCACCAACAAATCTTCATCATCTGACACAAATCTCGAGGAATGACATAGATCTTGAGACAATATTTTGAATAAGAAACATTCAAAACTTGATAAAAAGTCATATAGAGCTCCAATTTCAGCAAACTTATAGTCAAGTTGATCAGCTCGATGAGACGGACATAATGATATAAAAACTAGTCTAATCCGAGTCAAATAAAGTCCATATCAAGTCATTAAATCGCCCTTGGAGGATTTCTGGACATATTTTCAAGGTCAAACATATGCCGACACTAGCAAGCCTATACTCAATCAAGCGTCTCAATAAGACGAATCCAACGAGTCCAAGATTACTCCATTTCGACATCATTAAGGTACTCAAATGTCCATTAAACATCGTATGATTGAAATAAACTCTCTGAACTGTCTAATCAAAATGATTCATATTCCAGCATTAATTGCACACAAAACATTATAAAAATACCTCCTACTCCTCACATGAGAGGCGGCTTAAGCTAAGAAAGAGAGAGCCTGAGGTCTTGAGGAGAAGCTGCAGCTCAGCCAACCGTCGACCTCTGCCAATCGTCGTCGATCACCGCTAACCACCATCGATCATCACCAACCAGACACTGTCAGTCGAAGCAGTAGTCTGAAAAATATATTTACCCTTTCTCGTCTGTGTGACAGGATTTTTGTAATCATCAATCAATTGTGAATTTTCGCAACTGGGCTAGGCCTGGTGGTTTTTCCCTTTATTGTTTTTCCACTTAAAATTTTCTGGAGTCCTCACTACTTGTTTTCTCTTTCATCTGTGTGTGCTGAATTCTAGTAAAGCTCTAAGACGATAATCTGTTACTGTACCGCAGCGAATTTTCTACGCATCAAATATATTAATATACTACTATTACAACTTATATTAATATATTATTATTTATAATTTATTATATATTATAATTTATAGGATTTAAAGTTTCTAAAATATATAACTTTTTCGAGTATATAATTATTTTAAATGATGATATATTTTAAATTATTTTATTTTTCGAACAATAACGACTCAAACACAATCAAACACATAACTGTTCGTGTTTGGTACGTTTATAAACCGAACAAAAAAAAAAAAAATTATACGTGTTCTTCTCATTTATTTATTAAACGGATCGAACACGAACCTCCTGGCGAGTCGATCACAAACTGTTCTTGAACAACGAGCTTTTTTCAAAGGCCTAACTTACCAACCAATTCTTATGTCTTTACTTGTCTAATACTTAAAATTTATCTTTTATTTTTATACCACCCAAATCTTTCATATCGCAAAAATATTTTTAATCATTAAAAACCAAAATATAAGATCACATGTATATATTAATTGGAGTATAGGTGTTAGATATATAAATACACAGTGATATATGCAAATTTAAATATGTAAATGCCTCATTATTAAATTATAAATATAGGCTAATTATTGATATTAGCACCGGTCATTGGACGGCCGTGCGAACTGTATAGTGGTCAACAAAACAATTGAATACAGCAGAAAAAGCACTACAGAACAATTGAAATAACATATTTTATTTAAATAATTAACAATTTAGCTTTCAGTATTTATTTTTTAGAAATAATTATATTAAAATACCATGACATAAATTTGCATATGTTATCTGCATTCCAAAATAAGGGATTGCTTTAATGATAAAAAACAGTAAAAAATAAATCGATTTTGTTAGGCTTAATTAAGAAAATATAAATTTAAAGAAATTTTTATAAAATAATAGAATAAAGTTTGAAATTTTAAAATTTCCCAGCTTTGAATTGAAAGAATATATTCCAGCAGGACACCACACATCCGGATGACCAACCCATTGACCCAGTAGGTCAACTTTTGACAAAAAAGTTAACTTTCATGTTCAATCCTCGACCCAATGACAAACCCATTGACCCAATAAGTCAACTTTTGACCAAAAAGTCAATTTTGGTCAATATAGTCAATTTTTGACTTAAGGACCACCCCATTGACCCAATAGGTTAACTTTTGACCAAAAAGTCAACTTGGTTAAAATGATCAATCCTTGACCCAATGACTACCTCATTGACCTAATGGGTGAACTTTTCAACAAAAAATTCAATTTTGGTCAAATTAGTCAATTTTTGACCTAATGACCAATTATTGACCAAATAAGTCAATATCTGACCAAAAAGTCAACTTTGGGCCAATAATAGAACGCCACATCACCACATACGTCAGTGATGGGTGATGTAGCACCCGACAGTTGGCCGTCCAAACGTGTAGATGAAAAATACTTATTTCTTTCACCTTCCTTTGGTGAGCGAAGATAAGTAAAGCATTCGTCATACAATTCAATCACAGTTTGTTAATTTGTGACTAATTTAAAACTTATATAAAGAATATTTGTAATTATTATTTATATTTTATTAGACTTAAAGATTCGTAATGATGATATAAAAATTATGAACACAATTATTTTGGTAGAAGTCTATAATTCTTTTTCAATGTAATGTGTAATAATAATAATATTAATATGCCTATAGCTGTTGAAAAAATCAGCACAGTTATATTATTTTCTGTCGCTTTGCTAATGTTTGTTGGTAATCAATGAAAAATTTATTAGGTCAAATCTTATCAGCCGGAAGGGTGCTGTTATTTTTATGATTTTCTTAATAATTGGCGCTATAAAATTTAAGAAAATAAATATTTTTATAAACTATAGAAAATTGCATTTTATTATTAGGTTGGTTGTAAGTTGTAAGAAATTTTGTCATTTTAAAAATCATTTCAAATTACTATAAATGTTAATACAAAAGTTTTTATGCTATTATATTTCAAATCTCTATCTCTCTCTCAATGTGTGTGTGGGGCCTGTTGGTAGAGCACCATATTTAAAGGTCGTAAGTCCCCCCAGGTCTTGAGTTCAAATCCTGCCATGTGTGTGTAATATATATATATATATATATATATATATATATATATATATATATATATATATATATATCTTAGTATATCATAGTATTTCCAAATAAATGATTTTGTATCTCAACACATGGGAAAATTATTTCATACGGACAACGTACGCAGCGCTACATACGGTATCCGCAAATAACCACCGAATGACCATCGAATAACCCATAATAACTCAATGAATAACATTAAAATGGAACTGCGGGGGTTATTCGCATGTTATTAGGAAGTTATTGCAGCGTTATTTGAGCAATAACTCACAATACCCCGAATAATATATAAAAAATATGAAAGTGAAACCGCTGAGGTTATTGGGACATTATTAAGAGGTTATTCGCTGGTTATTCGGAATAATACCGTAATAACCTTCTAATAACCTTCCGATAATCCTGAAATACACAATCTCGGAGGTTATTCACTGGTTATTTGGTGGTTATTTCGGATACCATACGCAGCGCTGCGTACGTTGTCCATATGGACTAATTTTCCCAACACATGACTATTTTTCCATCGAACCAATAAAAAATAGTTTCATTTTATTATAAAAAAAAAGAATAATTTTAAATAATGAGCTGATCCATTTAATTCGGGTATTGAATGAGGTCTAACTTTTTACCGCAGAGGAATAATTGAAATAATATTTTTATGCCATTAATATTTAATCGACCAATAACAAATGCTATTATTAAAATTAAATTTAAAATTTTAGTGATACAATATAGTTTTCTTATGTTTGCAAGTCCCGACTATTAATATCATTGATGGTTCTGGGAAGAACCTAGAGCTTGATTTTGAAATTGTGAAATTTCTGCTTATTAAGAAATTTAGTAAAGATATCATCTTGTTGATCTTTTATAGGTATGTAGTAGATTTCTAATTGTCCTTAATGGATATGATTGCGAATAAAATGTTAATCAATCTGGATGTGCTTAGTTCGCTTGTGGAGTACTAGATTGTTGATGATAGCCATGGCAGAAAGATTATCACAAAAGTGTTTCGTTGTATATAGTTGTTCTGCTCCTAGTTCTGTAAGGAGGCATCAAAGCCATATGATATTTGCAGTAGCTGGGGCGAGAGGCACGATATTACGTTTTCGTAGAAGATTGAGCAACAGATTTGTTGCCTTTTCACGGTTCATGAGATAAGAGTTGAGCCAAGGAGAGAGCAAAAACCTATAGTGGATTTCCAATTTATGGAATTTTCAGCCCAATCCATACCTGTGAAGGGTTTTAGACATATCCCCATGTGTGATATGAATTCCTGATGTTACCGTGCCTTGTAGGTACCAGAGAAGGCGTTTGGGGAGTTAGCAGTAGTGCATTATTGGTGGTGCATATGCTGACAGATTTTGTTGACGAAGAAGGCTATGTCCGCTCAAGTAATCGTAAGGTATTGAAGATCACCTGCACTACATTAATATTTCAATGGATTCTCCATAGGTGGTGTCTTGTCTGGATTGTTAATTTGCTTTCTTGGAAGAGTAGTAACAGACCCGTCATGGTTCTCTCATGTAGGATATTTGCGAGATATGTTTATTGGCTTAAAAACATTGAATTTGGTGTTTGAGATACCTCAATTCCCAAAAATCTCTGCACTTCACCAAGTTGTTTAATATGAAAAATTGTGAAAACTTGGTTGGTATGTTTGGTGATAGCCTCCATTGAATCTCCAGTGAAGAGAATGTCGTTGAAGTATATGAGGAGGAAGGTGGTATGTACAGAATTTCTTCAGAGAAGCAATGACGGATTGGCCCGGCTGATAGTAAAGCCCAATGAGATCATGAAACCAGAGATGGTAGAAGACCATTCATGAGGGGGTTGCTTTAAACCATAAAGTGTCTTTTTGAGGAGACACACATGTTGTAGGAATTCTGGATTTGTAAATTCAGGTAGTTGTTTCATATAAATCGTATCATAAAGAGTTCCATAGAGGAAGGCGTTAAAGACATCAAATTGTTGAATGGTTCAGTTGTGGTTGAAGATCACCGTTAAGAGAATGCGGAGGGTTGTCATTTTTGCTACCGAACTAAACGTTTCATAGTAGTTGATGCCAAAACTTTTGGTTAAAGCCTTGGGCTACTAACCTTACTTTATAATGAGCAATTGAAAAATCTGGATGTTGTTTGGTACAATAAGTCCAACAACATCCTAAGACTGGATGGTTGAGAGAAGAGGGAACAAGAGTCCATTGAGCTTAAAGAGCATGAAATTCCTTGCTCATGCCCCGTCATCAATGTTCGAATTTTACCGCTTGGTTATATGAGCTAGGATCGGTGGGAGGTGAGGTTTGGTGAAGAAGATTAAAGTGCTTAGAGGGTTTGAGCTTGCCGCTTTTGGCTCGAGTGGCCATAGAATGAATATTAGGAGGAGATGACAAATATGTGGATGATAATTTGGGAGAAGTAGGGGTGCAAGTAGAGTGGTTTGATCGGTTGTGGAACTTGAGTTGTGAGAGACATTTGGCATGGGAGGTGAAGGTATGTTTGATGGGTTTATTTTGGGTTGGATGGTCGAGATAGGTATAACTAAGTGGGGATTGATATGAGGTGGGTCTGTAGGGTTTGAGAGGTTGTTGTGGCATGGGGAAATGTGTTCTCATGCAACACAACATTTTGAGAGATTATGATTTTGGATGTTTGAGGGTTAAAGCATTTAAATCCTTTGTCACTTGAAGAGCATCCAAGCAAAATGCATGGGGCCGAGCATGGAGCAAGTTTGTGTGGAGTGGTTGGTTTATCCGAGGGTAGCATAAGCATCCAGAAACCTCAAGTAAGAGTAAGTGGGTGAGATTCTATAGAGAAGCTCAAATGGTGTTAACCATTTTGTGTTTTTGGATGGCATACGGTCTATGAGATAGATAGTTGTGAGTAAGGTTTCAAGCAAAAATGTAAGTGGAGAAGATGCTTCATGTAAGAATGTGTGAGTTGTTTCAATCTAGTGATGATGTTTGTGTTCCACAACACCAGTCTGTTGAGGGTTTTAGGGACATGAGAATCGATGTATTATGTCGTGTTAGGTAAAGGCTTGTTTGAAGTGGAGTTATTATATTCCCCATCACTATCGGTTCGAAAGATTCGAACGACGACGTTGAATTGGGTTTTAATGAGATTAAGAAACCCCATGAACATTGAGAAAGTTAAGATTTATACTTCATGGGATAAATCCAACCAAATTTACAGTAATCATCAATAAAAATAACATAATATAGAAAACCTTGATATGATAAAATTAGATATGGCCCCATACATCGGACTGTATAAGTTGTAATGCTAAGTACATATTTATAGAACAAGAAAAAAAAAAGATTGTTTATGACTCTTACTACAATTGCAGTTGTAACATAAAGAAGTATGATAGGTAATTCCAAGAGTCGACTGGAGCTTGGACATATGGTGGAGGATATCGATATGTGGATGATCAAACCTTTTGTGATACTGTGTGGAGGTTTGCAATAAGGTAATCAATGCTTGATTAACAACTAAGGTGTTTGATTTGATTGAATATGGTGATATGGAATATATTCCTTTTGAACTATGTCCACGAAGTGTATGTGATGAGCTTGCAAATCAAAGATAAGAAAAACAGCACGATCAAAGATAATTGCAACATTATTGCCAGTAATTAATTTATGAGCAGATAAAAAATAATGTGATAAGGAGAGTCCAAGCCAAATGGAGGGGAGACGAAGTGAGCTAGTTAGAGTAGGAAGAATACCGTCACCTATTTTTTTGAACTCAAGTGGTTGTTCGTTTCCAACTAGAATTGTTTTGAACCATCTACGAGATTAGTAATTTGGAGATGAGAGAGGTTTGCCATGAGATGCGTTGCAGTCCCCGAATCTTGAACTCATGAGGATTCTGCTTGTAGGACATTATTGGCAGGCACATAGTCTAGGTTGGCGCGATTTCAAAAGTGAGCCTTGAAGTGACCAAATTTGTTGCATATCTGGCACAATGGAAGTCCTAGTTGAGATGCAGCTGGGTTTTGACCGATTTGATGGAGATGATATATTGCGTCCTCTCCCCCGAGATGAAGTACCTTATCGTTCACGATATGTGTTCAATGCTATTTATGGATTGATATTCGGCTCGAGCATCTATTTATTTATGGTTTGATTAATCTATTCAGTATAAAGTAGAACAAGAAAGTCATCCAACGTCATTTGGTTGTAGTTGGGTGCGTATGGCCATTTTAAAGGATTGGTAGGTGGTCGAAAGTCCATTCAATGAGTAGAGGATGACATCCTCATTGTCTAAGTTGTCTCCGACAATCGAGATATTGTCCACCTTGGGTCATGGATTGGGTTTTCATGGATAGATTACAGAGTTTATTTTTTAAATTGGATTAGTCTTGAACAATTGGTCGCTTGGAGGAGTATGGCTATGGTAATTCAAATTTTGGTCGTGGTGGGTAAGTAGAGAATATATGGGAGGGGATATGAAGGAGTAGAGGAATGCGGTTAGAATCTGATCTATAAGTATCCAATTTGTGCATTGAGGGTTTACCAAAGGGATGGCTTCATTTGGGTTGAGAAATTTTGGTGGACAAGGAATGGTGCCTTGTAAGAATACAATAAAACCATTTGCAATAAATGTTTTGAGTATTTAAGCTTTCCAAATTAGATAATTAACTACTGAGAGTGAATTTTGGGTGAGATGACGTATGATAAGAGACATTTCGATGACGTATGATAAGAGACATTTCAATGTCGATGGCATTATAGTGGTTTGTGATGGATCTAAGAATGGATGATCCTGGGTTTCAGATTGAGAGGAGTGGGACATTGTGGATGTCAGGAGCATGTAGCTGAAGTAGGGTTCGGTTGAGTTGGGTAAGGAGATGGAGTATAGGATTTTGGGTAGAGAGAATGTGGGAAGAAGAGAAAGGAAGAAGCTCTTACTTATGAGGTAGGTATACGGCTCCTCGGTCATCGGTCGTCGATCTATAGTCGGTCGGAGTTATAGTCGATCACCGATCGGGTCGAAGCAGGAGATGCTCGAAAAATCTTGGGTGAGTGCTCTAATACCATAAAGCTAGAATAATCCAAATACATGGATTTTCTCCCCCACTAACTATTACATAAAACAAGTCTAAAGCCTTATTACATAATTACCCTTGGGTAGTGAATATAGATTTAAAGTAAAGATAGTGCAATAAGGTAAATATATCTATGAAGTACTGATTATTATATTATGCACTTTCTTCTAATATTTTTTTGAGAATTTGTACCTTCTATGATTTTTATATTTTGAAATTATAGAAAAGTAAAGATTATATGAGCCACCTATTCTCGTGAAGTTTTTATTATATTCACCACTAACTTTCTATTGATTCTTTCTTAAATCCATGTCTTTTAGGGGTTTCAAATAGAGATTTTATCTACCACTTATCCTACAAGTTTCATTTTAAATGTAAATGTTCAATACAATATATTAAAAATGATAAAATTAAAAATCTTAAAATACCATTGAAGTATAAAGACTATTGTTTTTAAGATACATCGATCATGCATAATAGTCTCAAAGAGATGCGAAAGAATCACTTTAGTTAAGAATAAAACTACTAAAATGGAGTGGTGGACAAAATTCAATGTGACGGTAAGACGTACTACATAAGTGGCACTAGATTGATTACCTCAAATTGATGTTAAAATTTTGATGATGAAACTCTACAATATGATCATGACATATATGAGCTTAATGATTCTTCATTCAATGTATATAATCTTCTAAATTTAGGCCTAATTGGTCTTGACCCACTAAATTATGTTGTATGTATTGAATTTCAACCATTAGAGAGATACTTACATTTCTTGAGAAGATGGACTATTTATGACTGATTATGCCAAATTATTGCATATTAGAATATTGTCATGCTAAATGAATAATATCTAGGAGGTAAGAAAATTAATATGTTACCTTTGCATAAATAATTAACTTGCACATCAATAAATAATTTATTTTATATGAGATATTAGAGTTTCAAAATAAAATTAAAAAAAAAAATTGTGAGACTTATTCTCGTTAAAATAATTTATTATATCCATGTCACTATAAGTGTCTACTCTTTCCGACTGTTGGACATGATGAGATATTAAATTTGAAAGCATTTTTGGTCTTCTATCCTCGTAATATACGTTATATAAGTTGTGAAAAAAGTTGATGGAGATCAAAATGACAACTAGTTAGCGACAATTAGGAGATGATGACTTGGTAATAGTAATTTGGAGATAATGATCGACCAACTATGATCGAAAAATGACAATCAGGATATGATAGTCAAGAAATGACAAATGGCAATAACAACGATTGTTGGTGTGAATGATCAGACTGAGCTCTAGAATTCTTCAAATATCTAAACCTTCTTTAACTTCAAGTCTAATTTTTATCCTCTAGGTGAAACGTGAGAGTCTATTCATAACTTTAAAAGTAATATTTTAATTACTTTCATTAAAGTTCTGAAATGTTTCGGCAAACAAGAGTATTATTTCTCTTAAGCATAAGATCATACATTTAATATTTAAGTATCTTAATGATCTTATAATTCAACTTATTTAGATTTGATTGTAAGATTGGAAGATTCAAAAGTTATTTAATCATTCAATTAATATCTTAAAATTTTTATTTACAATCTAAACACTTGGTTTAGACTTATTTTGATGTGGATTAGGGTCATGTTTATGTCATTAGATTTGTCTAAAATTGTTCCGTTTGATTATAAATTTAATGAAATCCGAATATGAATGATCCAGCTTATATTTTTTTAAAAAAAATCAGCTTAAACTTTTTCTACCTGATCGGACAAATCAGATGAAGGTATTGTCCCCACATCAACCTGTTTGTCAATTCTGCAATTCTTCCTAACTCCATAAACATTATTGATCCCCTCCATATATATATATATATATATAAGATTGATGGACAGTCGGAGACCACCGATCAACTCCTATAGGTTGAACTGACCGAGGAGCGGACCCTCCTTTCAGTCCTGTGTGCTATTCAAATCCCCCCATAATGGGTAAGATTCGAACCTCTGACCTGAGGAACTTACCCCAACTGCCGCAACCAATGAGCCAAAGCTCGCGCACCCCTCCATCAATATATATATGAAGCAAATCTTGGCCTGTCGGTTGGCGGGATTCTCTGTAAGTCCTCTCAGGTGACAGATTCGATCCCCCATAACGCAGAGTTCTCGAATATATATGCACATAGCGTCAAGCCCCCATCATAAGACTGTAACGCAAAAGAAAATCGGTATTTGAGCCTCTGCCAAATACCAATTTCTTTTTATATATATATATATATATATATATATATATATATATATATATATATATATATATATATATATATATATATATATATAAGATACACACACCTTAAACCAAAAAAGAAAAAAAAAAAAGAAATCAGACAATCAATCGGTCATGTTGTTAACACCACCCTCCTTCCTCCTCCTCCTCATCCTCCTCCTCCCCCTCCTTCCCCTCCTCCTCTCCTCCACCGTCACCTTCTCCAACGATCCAACCACCGTAGTCTACTCCACTTGCTCCAAATCCCATTACCCTCCCAACTCCCCTTACCAATTTAACCTCAACTCACTCCTCTCCTCCCTCTCCGCCGCTTCATCCTTCACTCTCTACTCCCAATTCATCACCTCCTCCCCTTCCATCTCCGGCCTATTTCAATGCCACGGCGACCTCTCCATCTCCCGCTGCTCCGCCTGCCTGCACTCCGCCATCTCCCTCCTCCCCTCCCTGTGTTCCACCTCCTCCTCCTCCTCCATCCAGCTTCACGGCTGCTACCTTCGCTACAGTAACGATACCTTCCTCGGCCTCGCGGATACAAAACTTCAATACAAGACTTGCTCGACGAGCGGAAATGGAGGCGGGGATGAGTTTCTGGCGGATAAAGATGAGGCCTTTGCGGCTGCTGCGGTGGCGCCGCTGACAGGGAGTTCGTATAGGGTCGCGACGGCGGATTCGGTGAGGGTGGAGGTGCAGTGTATGGGGGATCTTAGTTTGAGAGACTGTGACGATTGTGTTTTGGCGGCGGAGGAGCAGGCTAAGGTTTCATGCGGCGGCGCCTCCGCCGGAGAGATCTATCTTGGGCAGTGTTATGTGTGGTATTCCGGCAGGGGGGAGATTCCGGAGGGCAGTGGTGGTGGTACTGGCGGCGGAACCGGCGGCAGTAATAAAGGTATGATTTTTTGTTTAATATGAGTTTGGTGAGTTAAATTACTGAAATTGTAATTAAAGATTGGGTTTTTAATTAAAAGATGCATTTTTTGGGGGGCAAATAGTTATCTTTATTGTTATTTAGAAAATAATTTTAGAAATTATGGGGGGAACTAATTATATATATCGAAATTTCAAGATAATTTTAATCAGTAGGAAAAGAATTGAAGAAGAAAATGAAGAGGATATTCTGAGCTGAATGTTCTTCCGAATGAAAGTTGCTTTCTTTGGACCTTAGAATACTTGCATTAATTTTTAAAATAATTCTATTTTGTTAAATAAAATCAGTTATCGAATTAAAAAAATTTTAATAAAATTATAAATTGTGTCGTATACTATAACTTTAGGCAATATTTGCTTCTAATAAAAAAGAATTACTTAGAATATTATTAAAGAAAGTATCTTAAAATTAAAAAAAATGGTTTTTTATTTTGACCTTTGAGGACTTAATCTTTTGTCAAAAGATTAAGCTTTTAGGTACTCTGTGCTAATTATATTAAGATTGATAGTGAAGTAGTTAGCTTGAAATGTATATATTATTTTAAAGTATTTACTTACTTTTTCTTTTATTTCTTCCATTCTAATCAATTGAAACTCCAAAAATTTCTTGTAAAAGTGGTAAAGTTCTATGAATTCAATTAGTTGACTTATGATAGTTGATTTGGTTAGAGTTAGCACTAAGTAAATTAATTAAAACAAGGTATTAGGGATATCCATGTGCCATTTAGATTACATTAATACTTTCATCCCCACTGCCGAAAGGGAAGATTCCTTCTTCTTAATCATCTTTACACAGCAAGCTATGATTACCTTTTGAAGGAAGAAAAAAGGAAGAGATATGCCTTAGCTTTTAGTTGAATTACATGCTCACTTTTGTGACTTAGGATCCGTTTGGGGTTGCTTATAAGAGCGGACGGTGTTTCAAAAAGTAGATTTTGGGTGTTAGAAATGCCCCTAAGAAGGACATGTCTTTTACGTGCAACATATTTGAGTACACAATTATGCATGTACGTGTTGACAACATATTTTATTTTCTCATATTAGATACTCGTGCGCCATTATATACTCGCTATATTCCCAAATAAACAATACGCATATATACTCTTCTAATCAGTATGTTGGATAACGTCTATCATTTAGACTCGATAATTTATTGTCTAAAAAAGCCCCATAGACTCATTGAGTCAATTAGAATAGTCCAAATAATTTCACTATCAATTAAATATAAATATACTTATATTTGTATAAATATATGTTCTTAATTATTTTATTGAATACCTTCTATTTGGTTTGTGACAATGAAAAAGATGCGACATATAAACCAAAGAAGAAAAGTTTGTATAAATGATCTCTTAATCATCTCCTACACCTAATCCAATAATGCCTTCAAATGTGCCATAAATTAAGTTCCACAAGGCTTGTTATGTATTGAGTTTGGAAGCCGGTATGACGTTGATTGGTGGCCAACCTGGCCCCACATTTCTTGCTCTAGGAGTTTCGGAAGCTTCCATTTTACAAAGGTCCCCTTCTTGTCTTCTTTATTAGAAAAGAAGCACCTTCTTATCTTTAAGTATAGTGACACATATATATATATATATATATATAGTCCTGGGGTACAATATGCAATTATAAAATTACTTATATACCGTAACGCGGAGTTGTTGCCCCTGCACTCCCAACACACATAACGTTGGTCTCCCCGATTGGACAGCTGCTTCCGCTCCATTCAGCTCGCTCACTCCGTTCCGCTCCAGCATATATCCCTTATCTGATATATGAGTCATATCTAACACGAATCATTGTGTATAAGATGGAGAAAATATTATGTGCAGTCTCCAGTGATTTAATTGTTTAAAATTAATTATATTTTTTTTTGAAATATTGCAGATGATGAGGTTGGAAAGACAGTGGCTATCATGATTGGGATTATTGCTGTCATAGTGTTTATTGCCATATGCCTTTATTACGTGAAAAGAAAGGCAAAGGGTACGTTATTTGGCGTCATATCATTAAGAAAATCGCTTTTACTTACATGATTCAATAATTAAATTCATTATATAAACTTACGCTTAAATTATTTTATTTTTAACCATGTGAAATATGCATGAAATCATATAATTATCAATATAGTATCCCATCAACAAAAATTCATAAAAGGGAAAATTACATATGTACCATACAAATCTTATGGATTTACATATCCATTACCTAAAGTTTGATATTTTCCTCTATATCAGCTTGATATATATTGGAGTGTTATGACTGTAAATATTATGCAATTAACCTTGACTTATTCTTAAAGAGCTCAGTCTTTCAGTCAAGAGAGATTGGGTTAATGATCTTGTATATGTATGTTTGAGATTAAATTCGTTGAAATTTTCAAATATATATATATATATATATATATATATATATATATATATATATATATATATATATATATATATATATATATATATATATAATTTAAAAAGAAATCGGTATTTAGTAGACCACAGTTCGACTACAAATACCGATTTCTCATGTGTCTAACCGACCTTTCGGGCCTCGGTAGGGATCGAACCCGTGACCTCGAGGAGACTTACAGCTGAACCCCGCCCTAACCACTGAGCCACGACTGCGGCACACACACACACACACACACACACACACACACACACACACACACACACACATATATATATATATATATATATATATATATATATATATATATATATATATATACATGTTAGATATATAGATACATCAGAATTATGTGGTATATATGTAAATGCTCTTCATAAATTTATTTATGAAATGATGAATTCTCTTAACACAACTGAACTTTGACATAAAGTATCAGTTTTTTTTTTACTTGATCTTTTTTTTATTTTCTCCCCTCGACAGGTAAACAGTAAATACATTTGAAGATCTTCTTTGCAAGACTACTTCTCATATTCCTCTCGACTGCTTCTATTCAATTCTCGCCGAAGTTATAGCTTTTAAGGTCCTATTCTTCAACAATTTGCATGAAAATGAGAAAATAGCAATATTTTTTTTTTTTTATGGAGGAGGGGAGATTTTCATGTATAATTAGAATTGCTTTGTATTTATTTCACATTATTAAATGAAAGTAGTGTTCTTTAAGGCCAAATTAATGCTTTTAGCCAAGCTTGATGTGTTATAACTGGTGTGAATGTTATGATGGAAGATTATTTATCATTTGTATCATAAAAAGTTTCATGTAAAATGTATGTTTATTTCCAATATCTTTCATTAGCAAGTACGTAAGAAAACAAAATTAGGTTAAGATATTTTGATGAAAATGGTTTAACTAAAGATGTTAATATAGTATAATAGATGTGAAACATGAGAGACAACTCATGTGGTGGCAATAAAAGGAAGTACGACATTTTGATCTGTCATCACTCTATGAGTTCCCTATGAAGACTGATAACATGTTAGAAGTGAGTTGGCAAAGAGTAGTTAAAGAAGTTATTTTTCTAGAATGAGGGGAGGCCGAATGAATAGCTAGAAGGATGAGCCTTAAATATTTGTGGTGATAGATTTTAAATAATGATCATTTAAAATTATCATGTAATAGATGATTGAGATATCAAAATTCACATGATAGAAGTGATTGGCTTGATATATCCTTTAATAGGAGGAGGCACATAGTGGCCAAAGTAAAGAGCCAAACATTGATGGTTAGAGATACTGCATTTTGATTATTGGTAAGCCTCGAGAGAGAATTAACAAGAAATGTTAGAAGTCCAATGAGAGGGCTGGTCATCTTGATCTTATATCAAATAGAAGAAGACTAAGCAAATATGTGATCATTATCAAATGGTGATTGCTAAATAACTTTGAATGCTAATCATATGCCAATGTCAATGATGATGAATAATGAATTTCTAAAGTTAGCTAACACCAGATAATGAGCTCAATTATTTTCTCAGTAATAAAGGAGAGTAAAAGAATGATAACTTGGATAAATTGTCAATGTTGATGAATGTTAGCGATAATCAATAAGAAATGCTATAAATGACATGTGTACGAAGTGTAATTATTTTGTACCTTAATTATCTTATTTTATATGTTTATTTTTTGCTTTGACAAAGGTTTTTGTGTTGTATTATAGGGTTAAGGGAAAGGTAGCAAACGAAGCTCGAATCATTACTAATCGGAGCAAAGTGGTGTTATAGTGTCTAGCGCAAGAATTGGGCACCTACGTCCGAGATCCATCTCAACATTGTGCATAAACAGAGAGCTTGGAAAGTAGGCGCCATGAAAGTGGGTGCTAAAGACTTGGCATTTAGTGCTAGGTGATCCAAAATTTTCACAAGAAACCCGAGAGCTTATAAAGTAAGTGTTGCATTTGCAGCACTTAGGTGCTATAGTCTTTCGCTTAGTCGGTTTGATGACTTAACAATATATGGCACCTAGGCGACAATCACTATTATCTAGGTGCAAATCACTGGTGCCAAGGCAATAGTCCAATAAAACAAACAGTTTCTATAGTTGGATGTATTTCTTCACCGGGAGATCTATAAAAACGTTGTACAAGAAGTAATAGGAGTTGGTTCTCTCATTTTTCTGCATTTGAAGAGCTAAAGGAAGATTCATTCTTCTTTAGAGACTTGTTTGAGGGAGGAAAGGGAGTGACATTGTAAGGGTTTTGTGAGGTTCTTGTGAGGGAGGTTGTAAGAGACATTGGAGAGGATTAAGAGCACAGCGGAGGGGAGCATTGTGATATTCTGTGGTTTTTTCTTTTTTAGATTTCTTGTATTAATTCCCATGTTTAAAATGATTTGTAATTGCATTGTGTTGAATGAAGAAAATTGTGGATTTTTTTGTTATAACATGTTTAAAACTAATCTTCAAGTTTTTCTCCTAAATTGATGAATATGAGAAATAGGTTCTGTTGAATTATTCTGACTTGGTTTAATGTGTGAATTGTTTAGATTCCTTAGTGATCTTTATTTACTTACAAACATGTCATTTGTGTAGTCAAAACCTTTGTGAACTTTGAGAAGCGAAATCATCCTTAGTAGAACATATAGGAGGAATTCCACTAAGTCATTAGAATAGAAATATTGCTCATGGATAGTGTTAATGAATGGGAAACAATTTTCATTGAAAATTCACTAGATGTAAGGAGCTCAGTAGAGATTTTCTAAATTTGCTTAAAACCACCATAATGGGGCTAAGAAAGACATTTTCACCTGCTAGACACCAAAAATTGTCACTTCACCTAACCTAGGTTTCTAGAATTCAGTTCATAGTGGAACACTTCTCTTACTGAAACTTTTCAACATAATTGTTGAGCTGTAATATTTTAATTTTAACTTTAAAATAATTGAATTTTCAAGCTAGGTCCAACAATTGTAGATAAGAATTTTTTCTAATTGGATTTTATACCGTTCCCTGTGGGATCGATATTTGGTAATCTATACTAAATACTACTGATATGACATATATACTTGCATAAGTCGCCAGTGCTTCACTGCACTTGGACCGTGTCAAGTTTTTAGAATTATTGTCATAGAGTGACAATGAAGTCCTATTATGAAAATTTTAGTTGAACTTTTAGAACTTAGATTTGAAACCTAGTGTTAATTTGTAACTTGTTTCTTGTTTCTTGTACAAAGAAAGTCAAAAATAACCTATCAAATTCTTGTTAAATTTGTGTACGTGTATCTTGTTTTTTTTATTCATTGCAATTCTCTTGTTAAGTATTACACTTTTATTTAATTATTGTTCTTTTTTGTTGCTTGTTTGTATTTACTTGAACTTTGTTACATTTCATTCACTTAGGTTCACTTAGCTAGCTTCTTAGTTGTTGTTAGTGTAGTTAGATAGAACAATTAAGAAAATCAGAAAAATAAAAAGACTTCAAAAAGAACTAGGAGACTTGACCCACTTTCCTCCAAATGAACATAATGCCCACATATCTCATGAGATTTCCAGAGCTCTTATGGATTTTGCAAGCCCTACGGTAGATGAAATCCATATAAGCATTAATACACCTACCATAGAAGCCAACTCTTTTGAATTGAAACTTGTCATCAACCAGATGGTGCAGAATAACCAGTTTGGAGGGACGCCATCAGTAGACCCTAATTTGCACTTAGTGAGTTTTTTAAATTGTGCCATATTTATTTATAATGGTGTCTCCAAGAACTATGTTAGGCTACGGCTTTTCCCTTTCTCCCAGATGGATAAAGTTAAGATGTGGCGTACTTTCCTAACTCCTAAACTATCAAAACCTGGAATGAACAGTACCGAAGATTTTTAGCGAAGTATTTTTAGCCATCTAAAAAGGTCAAACTTAGGAACTATATAACTTCATTTAGCCAATTTTATGGAGAATCAATTTACAAAGTCAGATAATGGTTTAAGGAGCTTCTTAATAAGTTTTTTCGCCATGCATTACATGATTAGTTGATCATTCAAACTCATTACAATAGTTTAGTAGGATCCCTTAGATTGATCATAGATGCAACTGCAGCAGATTCCCTGAAGTTCAAACCCTTTGATGAGGCCTATTCATTGATTTAAGAGATTGCTTCTAATAATTTTCAATGGTCTGTTGATAGAGTAAATCCCAGGAAGATAGTCATTGTTCATGACGCATATGTATTATCTATCTTGATTTCTAAAATGGCGGTTATCTCTAGGAAGCTAGATCAATTAGATTTGAATTCATCACAAGGATATCCAATCATATAAGATAAATCATGTAGATAATTATTTGATCCTAGTGTCACTTATAGAGTCCGTGAATGCTATCAATAATAGGTTTAACAATCTGTACTCCAATTTGTATAACCTTGGTTGGAAGTACAACACAAAGATTAATTGGAATAATAGTAATCCAGGTGTAGGAAACCGACATTGGGGAACTAGTCAAGCTACTTCGAGTGAGAATTGGGAAAATCAAGGTAGCACAAACCCAAGGCAGACTTACCCTCCTAGTTTTAAATCAAACCTGCAGTTTAAGTTATTTTTGTTCATTTTTCTCTTTTTATTTTTAGAGGAATCGCCAGCTTGTCGATCGTATACTTCCCCCTTTCAAATAAATCTCTCTTATGGATTATATGAATGATCAAAAGAAGAGAGGAACATAAAAAATGGACATACAACAATGATGACAAACAAGAGAAAAAACAAAATATGGGGAGCTTACGTGCGATAAATCTCGCAAGGATAGGAAAGTATGTCTGCCCAAACAAGATCGGACGGAAGCATTTTGGACCAATATCTACGAAAGAATGTCTGCATAGACTGCCCATAACTAGAGGTTCAGGTGTAGATGCCTATTTTGGCTTCAAGAACAGTCCCAAGCGGATATATCCCATTTGGTTATTTACATCGTAGGGAATACCCAGAATACACTCGATAGAAGGGGTTTCATATTTGTTATAGTAGACTTGGAGTGTTGGTCATCAAAGGAATGGTTATTCTGTATGGGAAAGTTTTGATGCTCCAAAGCTCGTATTAAGCCATCGGGCAGAGAATGAGTTACTCACATCCCAAATATATTGTGGCTCATTAACATATGGAGCCTATGAAATAATTTAATCCTCCTGATGGGGATATGTCAATACGTCAAAGCATGTCCTGGCCATAAGGGTAGAGGATAAATCGTCATATCCCAAATGGACTGCAACTCATTGGTATCGAGTTGTCAAGACGGTATCAATAAATGGTCTGCAACTCATTCGCATTTTCGTGGTATTATTTGTTGGTGTTATTAGCATCTCTACCATGTTATTGTCATAACTGCGATGGTGTTATTGGTTATTCTAAGGTGTTATTATCATTTCAGCGGTGTTATTGGCACAATACCATGGAATATTTCAATAACACTGTGAAGTAACATGTGGTTGCATTTCATTGAGCTCGGACGTAGCGATATGTAATATTTTTTTCCATCTGTCGATCCCCATTGTAGAGAAAACCTGCCCTTGCTGATGACTCGCTCTCTTAACGGCTCACCCTGTTCTCACACTCTAGTGCACTTCACTTGCATTTAACCTCTTCCTCCTCATTTCGACCTCAATTACTGTGTGTTATAAGTTTTTTTGATCTAATGCCTTTCTTTGATGATTTTAGATAGAACAGTCATCTCTTACTAGTTTTCTGATGAAATGGCTTTGGCGGATTGGTAATCTCACGCATTTTTTATCGATTCTTTGATTATTTGTAGAATGTGTGAAAGTTTTTTTGATGGATCTCCTATGATGTGGTTGGCGTTGGGTGATATATGTGTTGATTGCGTGTGATGTGGGATGTGGTTGCCCCACTGTATGTGATGGGGCTGTGTTGGGTGTGTGTGTGTTTAGTTTGTGTTGATTGCCTTACTTTTTTGTGTGTTGTGGTTGTGAATATGAATCTAAATCTGAATGTGGAAGTGAAGTTGATGAGGAGGAGGTGGGGTTGGTTGACTGTTGTGTTATGATTGTGGCTTTGTTGGGACAATTTTGAAGCTTTTGGTGTGTGTTGTGTTTGGGCTATGTTGACTGCCTTACATGTTCTATGCGTTGTGGCTGTGAATGTGGAAGTGAAGTTGTTGAGGATGAGGAGGGGTTGGTTAGGTGCTATGTTATGGTTGTGGCTCTATTGGGACTTGACCCACTTTTAATATGTATGCAATTTATGTTTATAGCAACGGTACCAAAAAACTTGATCCCGCTTTAAATATAGGTATATGATTTAATGTATAATGTGGATTCTACGCAAGTATACGTATCATATCAAGTAATACGAGGCTCTAGTGGAGTCCTCGGTTATCGATCCCACGGGGAAGTTTTTAACTGATTTGTTATCGCCTAAATTTAAAGGAATTACTTACGAATAAAGTGAACAGAAATTCAAAGTAACTAAAATAAACTAAAGTAAACTAATGCTTGAAATAAGTTGATTTAAATAATTCAGAAAAAGTATCATTCTCCTTATTTTTAGAAAATTAAGTGAATGATGAATTTAAATAGAATTTTTTTTAATTGTATTGCGATAAATAGGAGCATTCCTATTCTTTACCCTTTGGTCTGAGTGCAAAGAACATTGACTAATCCTATGTTTGATCATCGAATTTGCGGCTAGTCTGGGAGGATACCTGTCGCCACTTCGTAGCTCCCACGTTCCCCTCACTCGAGGGCTAACATCTACACTTCAGCCTCTCAAACAATAGGACCGAATTGAATATTTTAGTCCGTCACACTAAAATGTCCAATTCTATGTCCGATAATTAATATTTCCCTATTTATTTGCTCCTCGCCTTCCAAGGCTTTTGACTTCCCGAATATTGGATGTAATTTTTACTATAGTTGATAATTCAACATATTTTAACTACTCAATTGGTCGGATTGAAAGTAAATTAAGTTTTAAGTAAAAATTATCACAATTTATTTATATTATATTAGGTGCTTCTATTTAATTTCATCAATCCGCATAATTTTCATAAACAAGGAGAAAGACTAAGAAAACTACTCAGAATGCATGGGAATAAAACAAAGCATGGATTTCATTTAAAGTAACAACAATAAACAAAGATACTTATCTTAATTTCCTCCCCAAGCAGACTCTTGAACTTCCTTTCGACTTTTCCTTCTAAGTACAACGAAACTAAATAGCACTCAACTAATGAACTCACTAAACACACTCAAACTCACTAAATTAGACACACAAATGACACTTAAGACAATAGAAAAAGACACTAAAAAGAGACACTAAAAAGAGACACTAAATCACTAGAATTCGGCCTCTATTTATAGAGGTAAGTAAAGGTCCAAGGGGTGCTTAAACACCTCTTCAAAAAGTGTCCAGGTTCAATGTATATGCATTTTGAACTGTCTCGCCGTCGGCGGGAAACGACCTCGCCGTCAGCGGGGCTTCTATAAGGTCTTCAAACCGCGCGATCTCGCTGTCGATGGGCTCGGGCTCGCTGTCAGCGAGGTAGTTATAATTCATTTAGAAATTCTCCTCACGGTCTCGTCGTCGGCGGTCTCGATCTCGCCGTCGGCGACTTAGTTTAATTTGCATGAATTTCCTCCTTTTTGATCCAAATTTGCTCCATTTCATGTTTTTTGCTTCCATCACTTATAAATCTTCATTCCTGCAATAAAATAAAGAAAATACATTTTTTTTAAGTGCAATTTCATCAAAAATAGATATGAATTTCGATGTATTTTTCACGTGATCAAAATCCCTCAACCTTAATTATTACTTGTCCTCGAGTAATTTTAATACTAAATAAAAATAATGATTTCTATAATAGAATTTTTCAACTCGGATAATATGAATTAAATTTAAATAATATTATAATAAAGTTAAATATAAATATTTCGAGTAATTAAATTAACTTTATAGATATAAGATTACTTAGTTATCAGGTCTAAGATTTCTAGCTTTCTATTTATTTCAGGAATGACTATATTAAAAATAGTAAATTACTTAAGATATTTAGATGATAGAAATTTCAAGAAAACACTATTTAGTAAAATACTAATCCATAAATATAAGTTTAGAAATATAATTAAGTTTTACTATTTAGGTTGATTCCATTGAAGCCAATTTTTGATAAGGCATCTCCTCAAGCTTCTCCTCACTTATATTTTTCTTTTCTTTTCTTTTCTTTTCTTTTTTTTTTTCTTTTCTTTTCTCTTTTCTTTCTTTTTCAAGTGAGGATTACTGTATCTGGATAGCCTGTTAATAATTTTGAACTTCAATTTCTCTTCCTAAGTTTGAAACTTAAAATATTTCTTTGCTTATATATATTTCATAGCCTTTACTTCATTGATTTTTTATCCTTTCTTTTTCACTTAAATACTTAAGAATTTTCAATTTTTAGAATATAGTTTCCCTTACTTTAAATAGTTTACTATATTATTATTCCTTTTAACCAAATATCTTATTTCATTAATTAATCGAATTACTAGAAATATTTTCTTTAACTTTATATAATAATTAAATAAAGTAATTCATGTTTATTGAATTGAAAATTACTGTAGAAAATCATTTAATATTTTTTGAAAATAGAAATTGAGAACAATTTTAATAATTAAATATGTATTTTTACCTTCCCCCAAACTTAAATTTTTCTATCTATACTATATAGTGAAAAAGGGAAAGTATATAAATAAAATTCATCATACCTTTCGAGCTTTAGGTATTTCTTTTCTTTGAAATTTTTACGAGCTTTTTCATTACTTACAGTAACTCGTATCGTTAGTATTCTTCCACATATAATATTTAAAAGAAAGTGCAGGGATGAAAATTTTAAAATAAGTATCAAACATAACAATTGAAAAACTTAATATATTACTACATATACATTTAAAACTTAAACAATACAATAAAGAAAGACTAACATCCTATATATAAAAAAATTTGCAACTAATTTAACACACATAAGAAATCTAATATCACAGCTCAAGCAAACAAACAAACATACCAAGTCTAAAGTCCACAGAAAGTACGGATTAATCATATCAAAAATAATAAAGTTTGCAAAACAACAAATCTAAACAAACCAAACAAACTAAACAAAAGCTCTAATCTTCTACATTAAAATCCTAAATTATGTCATCTCCCTGATCTCTAGGCTGAGAAGGCTGAGCAGACCGGTACTGTGAATATCGAGGGCACTCGGGAAAGACATCTAAATCACCACTCCTATATCGACGCTCAGCTTTATAGTATGCAATCTCGTACTCTGAATGTCGCTGGAGATATTCGCTATCATAATCGTGTCTTCTCTCCAAGCCTCCGATCCTTTGATCTATATGCTCAAATCTTCTTTCCATATTTTCTCCAAATAACTCAAAACTCTTTCTACTCAGGGTTAATTCATTCATCAGATCTTGAAGGGTAGGAGTGGTATACTGAGGGGGTGGTTCATAACTAGTAGAGGGTATATCTCTACTTGAAGAAGGTACATAATCCCTTGTCTCAGATCTCCATCCTTCGTGGGATTCATATTTCTTTATATTAGCCTGAGTAAGGGGTTTCATAGGTTCAATCCATTCCTCATCATCTCTTGCCTCTACCCCGGATAATTGGCAAAGTGCATGAGATAAGACCGGGATGTCCTAGTCCTCCTCCACTTTCATTTCTAGCAGCTGGCTAATATATTTTTATATATAACATTTCCCACATTAATACTCTTCCGGTTCCGAATACGTAAATTCGGAATCGCTCTATCTCTTGTTACCTCACCTGTGGTGGTAGGTAGGTAACAAAGTAGAACAAATAAAATAATGTCAGGCTTTAGATGTTGCATTTAGCATAGAAAGAGGGAAGTTTACCCGTTCCCGCTGCTTTATCTTCCAGACTCCTTTCCCATCAGTGAGAAAGTCGATCACCTCTTACAGTGGTCCTTCCATAGTTCCAAAATTTTTATACTCGCTGGTGTAGGTATCTCGTACTTCATAATAAGCGTTTATTCTAGCAGCGTTGAAATCTACAAAAAATCCTCTAACCTTAACCGGTGCATCTTCAGCCTGTGTTAAATTTGTATAAAATTCTTTCACCACTTCCACAGCGGCTCTGTTGGTCACGTAGCAGAAGTTTTCCCATCCTCGCTCCTTTATAATTCGTTCCACTTCTCCTCCTGGATTCTTGAAAACTCGATCTTGAATGCATTTTCTTGCTCGAATGTTTTGAAAATATCGAGTTTGTGCTTCGCATTAATGAATCGAGTTTCGTCATAATCTATTCGTCGCTTTTGTCGTGAAGCCATTTCTCGATTTGTGAAATTTGCAAAAATTTTAACTAAACTCCAAAATATTACTAAGAAGGCTTCCTACAACAACTAAAATCCATTTAAATCAATTTCTATGAAATTCTTCCAAGTATTTTCTTCACATTTCAAAATTTTTCAAAATATCCCAACGTAGAAGAAATTCATGATGAAAATCAAAAATTTTTGCATAGGAGTGAAGCTCTTACCAAGGGAAGATGAAATCCGGTGTCAAAAAGTCTTGAAATCGCCTCAAATTCGAGATCTCTCAAGCCCTAGGTCGGTTTTTTCAAAAATTTGAGGAAAGAGATGATGAATAGTGTCGGTTGACTGGTCAAATATAGGTTTTTAGCGTTCTCGCTGTCAGCGAGATTTTTCTCACCGTCGGCGATGTAATAAATTTCATAAGGCAAAAGTTTCGGGAAAAATCCGCCGTTGACGAGCTCGGTTTCACTATCAGCGGGTTTTCTCGCTGTCGGCGAGATAATTCTCGCCGTCGGCGAGCTCCCAAAAAATTTAAATTTTTGAAATTCATCAATCATTTTCAACCTCGAATTGCCCTTAATCAATCTTCCGATCACTTAATTTAATAATAATACGAAGATTAGATACTTATACTCACAAAAAGTCACACAATACAAACAATATAACTTTATATATGAAATCCATGAGACTTACAAATTTCACACTAATAACTTAACACATACTTAACTTAATTGTTCAAATCCATAATACTCAGCATCGCAATCCACACCACAACACTCTAAATGCTGAGACATAACAATTTACATAAAATCTCATCAATTTTTAGATGATCAAATCAAAGTTCGACTCATAATAAAACCTAACTCCAAAACACACACATATATATACAAATATAACAAAAACATAGAAATCTTTCCTACTCTTCGATTAGTCCGAACTAACATCTTCTCCGATATTTCCGATGCGACGCAGTGCACAAATAAATTGTAGAAAGGCCCGAAAGGGAATTCGTAGTAGATTCTTCATTAATCCATCCTTTCGTCTTAGTAAATGAATAAAACCGGCCTCCATATGTCCAAGTATGATCAAAGTGCTCCTTCATTCTCCAATCGATATGATCAAACAAATCGGAGATATTATCGATGGAATTCATCACATTTTGCAATTCTTTCTCCAATCCTTTAATCTTCTTCGAATGAAATTAGTCTTATCGGTAAAGGGCCTTGCTAAAGGATTGTTCCGTGATGCTCCGTCGAAATAACGGTAATCTCATCATTGTTATCCAAAGTGGGAAACATATCGGTAGGATCCGTGGGTTTCCATGGTAAAAGTACTTTTCCCAAGCCTCATAAGAAACTTGGTATCGATCGCATAAAGCAAATATAGTAGATGGGTGTCCAAGTCCATGCACCGACCCATGCACAATCAATCCCGATGCGGACTTTACTATTATTGATCCAATATCGATAGGTAATCCAATTTGAATACAGTAGTTTAAAATAGCGCATTCCTTTGAAACTTTATTTACTCTCATGGTAGGTAATAATTTTGATGATATAAAGAAATGTCAGTGCTTTGAAATAGGGTTAAGAAGTGATGCAGAAAAACTGACATACCCGTCTTCTCGTAACTCCCAATCATCCGGTTCGTCGATTAGGTATCTGTAGATCTCGTTCATGTTGTATCTTGAAGGCACAAAGTTGGAATAATGATAAACAGAGGTATTTTTTATAGAAAACAATTCATTTACCCTTGCAGGAGTAAATGTTACTCATCTTCCTCTGACGTAGACATTTCCATTGTTGATCGCATGTAAATTAGAGTAAAACTCTTTAACTACTGGTATAACTACAGCGGATGTCGTATAACAAAATACCTCCCAATGCCACAGTGCGATCATTTCTTCGATTTTTGTAGTAGAATTCTCTACTCCTCTATTGACGAATCATCTTTCTTTAATAAGTCTTTTCTTCATTAAGCCTTTGTTGAAGATTCGCCGTGCCTCCGAATCGACGAATTTTCTCGGTTGAAAACTTCGGCTTTTGTGGTTTCTAAGAATTTGGAGGCCATTTTGGATGGAAAGGATTGGTCTCTAGTCGTTCCTAAGGAAGAAAATGGTGTAAAATCGGATTTGGAATAATTTCTTACGAAGGAATGGCTTAGATCAGTCCAAAACCGCACGAAAAATCTTTAAGAAACCAAATTTTCAACTGCCTCACCGTCGGCGGGAAGTTCCTCGCCGTCGGCGACTTAGTTATAAAACTGAATGAAGTAATGGTCCACGATAAAAATCGCCCAATTTCGCTTTGGTCTGAATATTTTCTGATCTCATCCAATAGGTTCAATTTTGTGATGATTCTAATAAAAATTGGAGTAGTAAGATTTTTTTAATAATATAGACTCACTAATATGTAGATAATTAAAATAAAAGACTACTATGGGTTGCCTCCCATAAAGCGCTTGGTTTAACGTCGTCAGCCCGACCTAATTTAGTTAGTGTTCAGGTTGACTAAGCATTAAAACCTCTTTAAAATTTGGTCTTCTACCTTCGAAATATGGTTTTAATCTATGTCCGTTTACTTTAAATCTATGTCCCGTTTTTGGATCTTCAATTTCTATAGTTCCATATGAAAATATTTGAGTTATGGTGAAAGGTCCTAACCATCGAGATTTCAATTTCATAAGAAATAATTTCAATCTAGTATTATAAAGCAAAACTTTCGTCTCGGTTCAAAATTTCTCTGATTAATCTTCCGATCATGCCATAATTTCATTCTTTCTTTATAAATCTTATCATTATCATATGATTCATTTCTTAGTTCTTCCAATTCATTTAATTGCAACAATCTCTTCTCACCAGCTTCTTTCATATTATAATTAAATTCTTTAATCGCCCAATATGCTTTATGTTCTAATTCAACTGGTAAGTGACAAGTTTTTCCATATATAAGCCTATAAGGAGTCATTCCAATCGGAGTTTTATAAGCAGTCCTGTATGCCCATAATGCGATTGTCTAGTCTTATAGTACCGACTCGATCTATTAGGATTTACATACTTTTCTAATATACGCTTAATCTCTCGATTAGAAACTTCACTTAATCCACTAGTTTGTGGATGATACGCGATTGATATCTTATGCATAATATTATATTTTTCTACTAGTTTGTGAATATATTTGTTTCTAAAATGAGTTCCTCCGTCAGTGATAATCACTCTCGGCATTCCAAATCTAGTAAAAATATTTTTCATTAAAAATTTTGAAACACTTTTAGCGTCACATCTAGGTAAAGCTTGTGCTTCAATCCATTTGGAAACATAATCAACAGCTACTAATATATATGAGTTTCCAAATGACGGAATAAAAGGTCCCATGAAATCTAATCCCCAAACATCAAATATTTCAACTTCTAATATAAAATTCGAGAGGCATTTCATTTTTTTTGATATATTTTCTACTCTTTGGCATTTATCGTAGGTTTTTATATATCTATATACATCTCTAAATAGAGTATGCCAGTAGAATCCAGATTGTAGAATTTTATATGCAGTTTTATCTGTCCCAAAATGTCCTCCAAAATTAGAGTCATGACATTTTTTAATGATTAGTTCAGTTTCTTCATAAGACACGCATCTTCTAATAATTAGATCCTTACATTGCTTATATAAGTATGGTTCATCCCAAAAGTATGATTTAGTATCGTGAATGAATTTCTTCTGTTGTTGCAAAGTTAACATAGGTGGTAAAATGCCACTTACAATATAATTTACTATATCATCATACCAAGGTATTTTCAACTCATTAATATTATAAAGTTGTTCATCGGAGAAAGCTGTCTAAAATTTCATTATCAATATCGGATAATTCATGATTTTCTAATCTTGATAAATGATCGGCAATTTGATTATCGGTTCCCTTTTTGTTAATTATCTCAAAATCAAATTCGTGCATTAATAATATCCATCTAATTAATCTTGGTTTAGAATCTTTCTTTGCATTAAATATTTTATAGAAGAATGATCAGTATGCACAATACATTTAGTTCCTATTAGATAATGCCGAAATTTATTAAAAGCATATACAATCGCTAATAATTCTCTTTCGATGAATCGTATAATTTATTTCAACGATCATTTAGAGTTTTACTAAGCATAATATATAACTTTGAAAATCTTATCATATATTTGCCAAGAACCGCTCCTATAAGCATAATCACTAGCATCACACATAAGCTCAAATGGTTTTTCTCAATTAGGTGAAACTATTATAGGTGTTGTAATTAATTTATTTTTTAATAATTCGAAAGCATTCGGGCATTCGAGTTGTAAATTCAAATTTCTTGTTCTTTTCGAAGTTGGCATAGTAGGTTTAGTAATTTTTGAAAAATCTTTAATATAACGCCCAGTAAAATCCACCATGTCCAAGAAAACTTCTTACCCCTTTTACCGTAGTTGGAGGTGGTAATTTAGCTATTACTCGAATTTTTGCGAGGTCTACTTCCATGCCTTTTTTCCGAAATTTTATGCCCTAATACAATGCCGCTCGTAACCATAAATCGACATTTCTCCTAATTAAGAACTAAATTAGTTTTCCCACATACTTCAAATACTTTTCAAGATGATTTAAGCATGTGTCAAATGTTGTTCCAAATACGTAGAAATCATCCATAAATACTTCTATTCCATTATCAATTAATTTACTAAATATAGACATCATACATCTTTGAAATGTTGTGAGTGCATTACATAATCCAAAAGGCATTCTTCGAAAAGCGAAAGTTCCATAAGGACTAGTAAATGTAGTTTTATCTTGATCCTCGGGAGCAATTTGTATTTGATGATAACCGAGTATATCCATCTAAGAAACAAAAATACTTATGTCCGGCTAATCTATCTAACATCCGGTGCAGAAATGGTAAAGGGAAGTGATCTTTTCTAGTGGTCGTGTTTAATTTTCTATAATCAATGCATATTCGTCATCCAATAACTTGTCTTATAGGGATAAGATCATTATTTTCATTAGCTTTGACGATACACCCTTCCTTTTTAGGTACACGATGAATTGGGCTTACCTGAGCAATCGTCGAAATAGAATATATAATACCATTATCTAACCATTTTAAAATTTCTTTCTTGACTACTTCTTTCATTATCGGATTTAATCTCCTTTCGTGGATCTGCTTTAGGTTTATGTTCATTATCTAAAATAATTACGTGCATACGGATTGAAGGACTAATTCTTTTAATATCTGCTAAAGTCCAACCAAAAATTTTCTTATATTTTTTTAATGTATCTAAAAGTTTTTGTTCTTGAGATTCATTTAATTCAGATGAAATAATAACTGGTAGAGTTGAAGAATTACCTAAGTAAGCATATTTCAAATGGTTAGGTAACATTTTTAACTCAAGTTCATGAGGTTTAATAATCAATGGAACTATATTTTTTTCAGTGTTTTCTGTGTTATCCAAAAATTCAAATTTCTCTTGAATATAATCTAGTTCTTCATTTATATCGGCTTTTTCAATTAATTCAGTATTTTCTTTTTCTAATTTTTCTTCATAATATTCCTTAAAATGTTCTTTTGGTAAATGATCGAGTACTTCCATTCGAAAACACTCATCATCTTTTTCTAACGCAGGATATTTCATTGATTTAACAATATTAAAAGTTACTTTTTGGTCATTTACTCTCATAGTTAATTCTCCTTTCTAAACATCAATCATAGCTTTTCCAGTGGCTAAAAATGGTCTTCCTAAAATGATAGGAATTTCTTTATCTTCTTCCATATCTATAACAATAAAATCTACAGGGAAGATAAATTTGTCCACTTTTACCAATACATCTTCAATAACTCCCTTAGGATATGTAATGTAACGATCAGCTAATCGAAGAGTTACCGAAGTAGGTGAAATTTCTCCCAATCCTAATCTCTTAAAAATTGATAGAGGCATTAGATTGATTCTTGCTCCTAAGTCACACAAAGCTTTTCCATATAATTTTTCTTCAATAGCGCAGGGTATAGTGAAACTACCAGGATCTTTTAATTTTTCAGGAAGATTTTTCTGAATAATAGCACTACACTCCTCACTAAGTGCGACCATTTCATTATCTGTAAATTTTCTTTTTTTATTTAAAATATCTTTCATGAATTTTACATAGTTTGGCATTTATTCTAAAGCTTCTACGAAAGGAATATTTATCGTTAATTTCTTCAAAATTTCAAGAAATTTAGCAAATTGTTTGTCTTTTTTATGTTGAATTAGTCGTTGAGGAAATGGTGGTTGAGGTTTTTCAATGTAAATTTTCATAGGTATTAAAGGATTTTCTAAGTTTGGATCTTGTTGATTCTTTTCCTTTTCGATTTCCACTTCCTCTTTTTGACTTTCAAGTTCTTTCTGAATTTGAGGTTCTAATTCTTTTCCACTTCGTAATTGTATCGCTTTAATTTGTTCATTTTCTTTGTCTTTAGGATTTATTTCCACATTACTAGGAAATGTTCCAGGTATTCTATTATTAAGTGCAGTAGCGATATGTTCAAGTTGAGTTTCAATATTTTTTATAGATTGTTCCTTGATTTTGTAATTGGTTTTCTTGTATTTGTAATTGATTTCCTTGATTTTGTAAATGTTGACCCATATTTAATATTAATTCTTCTATAGATAATTTCTTATCTTTAAATTGAGGGTTATTAAATCCAGGTGGATAATTAGATTTATAATTAGGATTTCCTTGATTAGATGGATTTTCTAATTGTTGTGTCATATTATTCATCCATGGTTGATTAGTTGTATTATTATTCCAATTAAAATTAGAATGATTTTTCCATCCAGGATTATAATAATTTGCATAAGGATTATTGGATCCATTGTTAATTGCATTAATTGTTTCATATTGAGATTGGGATTCTATAAGTTGTCCGGATGAATTTTCTTCGATATAGTTGGAGAGTAAGTCATTCCAAAATGATCTAATTTTTTAGATACGAAGACGAATTTATGAAGCTAACATAGATATTGCATCATTTTCATGAATACTAGCTATTTTTTTCGGATTCATTCTATCGATGAGCCATTGAAAATTATTAGTTGTCATTTCTTCGATTAGTGCATAGGCTTCATCAAATGGTTTTGACATTAATGATCCTCCAAGATGACGGCATCGATGATTGATCTTAAAGATCCTACTAATCCATTATATAAAGTTTGGATAATTAACCAATCTACTAACGCATGATGTGGGCATTTCCTAAGAAGTTCTTTAAATCTCTCCCAAGCTTCATATATAGACTCTCCATCAAACTGACTAAAAGAAGTTATATCATTTCTAAGCTTAGCAGTTTTAGATGGTAGAAAATATTTGGATAGAAATTTTTGTGATAATTCTCCCCAAGTTTTAATAGATTCAGGTGCTAACGAATTTAACCACATTTTAACCTTATCCCTTAAAGAGCAAGGAAAAAATCTAAGTCTAATAGCATCATTAGATACTCCTTCATATTTGAAAGTAGCGCATAGTTCTAAAAAACTAGCAAGATGTAAATTAGGATCTTCAGTAGGTGAACCACTAAATTGATTATTTTGTACCATATGGATAATTGCGAGTTTAAGTTCGAATGAATTAGCGACTACATCGTGGTTTTGAATAGTTAAATGAATTTCATCTAATGTAGGGTTGGCATAATCTCGTAATGGTCTTGGTTGATTGATATTTTCATTTTCAGGTATATTTGTCATTTGTGTTAAATTTATAATTTCTCTTTTTTGTTTTCTAATTCTTTTAATTGTATGCTCTAATTCTGAATCGTAAGGTATTAAATTTTCGTTTTCAAATTTTCGCATACAATTTTATAAAATAAAATAGTCCATTACTTTAGTAAATAATTTCTTTACCTCCCCGGCAACGGCGCCAAAAACTTGACCCACTTTTAATATGTATGCAATTTATGTTTATAGCAACGGTACCAAAAAACTTGATCCCGCTTTAAATATAGATATACGATTTAATGTATAATGTGGATTCTACGCAAGTATACGTATCGTATCAAGTAATACAGGGCTTTAGTGGAGTCCTGGTTATCGATCCCACAGGGAAGTTTTTAACAGATTTGTTATCAACTAAATTTAAAGGAATTACTTACGAATAAAGTGAACGGAAATTCAAAGTAACTAAAATAAACTAAAGTAAACTAATGCTTGAAATAAGTTAATTTAAATAATTCAGAAAAAAGTATCATTCTCCTTGTTTTTAGAAAATTAAGTGAATGATGAATTTAAATAGAATTTTTTTTTAATTGTATTGTGACAGATAAGAGCATTCATATTCTTTACCCTTTGGTCCAGGTGCAAAGAACATTGACTAATCCTATGTTTGATTATCGAATGCATGCTAGCTGGGAGGATACCTGTCGCCACTTCGTAGCTCCCACGTTCCCCTCACCTCGAGGGCTAACATCTACACTTCAGCTCTCAAACAATAGGACCGAATTGAATATTTTAGTCTGTCACACTAAAATGTCCAATTCTACGTCCGATAATTAATATTTCCCTATTTATTTGCACCTGTCTTCCAAGGCTTTTGACTTCCCTGAATATTGGATGTAATTTTTACTATAGTTGATAATTCAACATATTTTAACTACTCAATTAGCCAGATTGAAAGTAAATTAAGTTTTAAGTAAAAAATTATCACAATTTATTTATATTATATTAGGTGCTTCTATTTAATTTCATCAATCCGCATAATTTTCATAAACAAGGAGAAAGACTAAGAAAACTACTCATAATGCATGAGAATAAAATAAAGCATGGATTTCATTTAAAGTAACAACAATAAACAAAGATACTTATCTTAATTTCCTCCCAGCGTACTCCTCAAGTTCCTTTGACTTTTCCTTCTAGTATGACGAAACTAAATAAGCACTCAACTAATGAACTCACTAAACACACTCAAACTCACTAAATTAGACACACAAATGACACTTATGACAATAGAAAAAGACACTAAAAAGAGACACTAAATCACTAGAATTCGGCCTCTATTTATAGAGGTAAGTAAAGGTCCAAGGGTGCTTAAGCACCTCTTCAAAAAGTGTCCAGGTTCAATGTATATGCATTTTGAACTGTCTCACCGTCGACGGAAACGACCTCGCTGTCGACGGGGCTTCTGAAGGTCTTCAAACCGCGCGATCTCGCTGTCGGCTGGCTCGGGCTCGCTGTCGGCGAGGTAGTTATAATTCCTTCAGAAATTCTCCTCACGATCTCGCCATCAGCGGTCTCGATCTCGCCGTCGGTGACTTAGTTTAATTTGCATGAATTTCCTCCTTTTTGACCCAAATTTTCTTCATTTCATGCTTTTTGCTTCCATCACTTATAAATCTTCATTCCTGCAATAAAATAAAGAAAATACCTTTCTTTAAAGTGCAATTTCATCAAAAATAGATATGAATTTCTTGATGTATTTTTCTGTAATCAGGACTATTTTGACGGTTTGGCGTATGTTGTGTTTGGGTTGTGTTGATTACCTTACTATTTTGTGTGTTTTAGTGTGTGTTGAGGTTGTGTTAAAACTGTGTATTGTGTCTATAATGTTGGTTATGGTTTGACTTAGGTGTTGAATATGAATGTGAATGTGAGTGGCTAGTTGTGTAAAGTGCTGGTTGGACTTGGGTGTCTCCTCTTGGTTGTACTGAAATATTATTGTTTTTGTTCTTATTTATTTAGTATTGTAATGGTGAAGACCAAGGAAGTTACTTCATCAGCAATGTGGAATAGAGAATTCACAATAACCTCTGTCTTAAGGAGATCGAGCTTGGAAATAGGCCCACCACCTACTTTAACAAAGAATGGTGGGAAAACATTTTGAATAAGTTCAAAGAAATGATGGGTATGAATTACAATATGTTAAAATTTTAGAACAAGTGAGATCAGTTGAAGAAAGATTGGGAGTTATAGAAGGAACTAAAATGGGATTCAACGGGCTTGGTTTGGGATCCAAATCAAACAGACCATTGATGCCTCGCAAGATTGGTGGACTGAGAAATTTGAGGTAATAATCAAGCCCCTAAGCCCTTGTTTTTTCCATTGATCATCTCTCTAATCTATTTATCTAATAACATTTTTCCTATGTTGAAGAGAAAGTCAGCTGCCAGTTCTGTAGATTTGTTGCGACAGGCATGCATGCGTTCACCCTAAGTGATGCTAGGTTTGGAAGCATACCAAAGGACCTAGTGGATGAGCAGGTAAGTGGGTCTGGTAAAGTCCCTAGCCTAGAATCGAAGGAGGTTGAGTCCACATGCCAATTAAAGTGGCCTAGGTGGGAGAAGAGGAAGAAAGAAGGGGGTGCTTTCGACAAAGATACAATAAATAAACTGCTAGAAGCATGCAATTAGCAGCCAACCACTTTAAAAGACCCCTCCGTAGCGGAATTTCTTCATGTTTTGGAAACATATCTGGAAGTTAAGCTGGATAAGGCATTCTATCTGAAGTCCTTGAAAGTGTTGGAGGACCCGACCCTCAGACAGATATTCATGGAGATGGCCTCCGAACTTCGGGTCAATTATAAATGTTTTTTTTAATAAAAATTTGATTTTATGGATGGATTGTTAAGTGGCTTTTTATATGGAAAATTAAGTAGGTTATTTTTTGTATGCACCATTGATTAGGATATTTTTTGGATGTTATGTTTTCATGTGTTACTCTTTGATTATATTTGCTCATTATGTTTTTCTGATGTTATCTCTTTATTATGTCTTCCGTTTTTCATATATTCATAGGCGTTATCTGATTTACACTCATTACATAAGCAAAATAATTCTCTATGATGAATTCACAGCTATTAGGCCTTAAAAGGAAAATTATGACAATTATGATTTTGATGTACGAGTATTACAACTTCTACGTCGATTGAACTCCCTGCATGACATCGACATACATAGGTGATAAATGGGTTGGAGAGGTTCTAATGGGACATCCCACAAGATTTAGTAACATCTTCCATGTGACAAAGCCAATCTTATTTGATCTACTTCAAGAACTACACACCCATCATAGACTCAACGACACTTCAAGAATGACAACCAGAGAGGTTTTGGTAATTACCCCATATATTTTATCACATAATGAGTCAATCAGAGGAGCCATGGAGAGATTCCAGTATTCATCTGAAGCAATAAGCAAGTATTTCGCATTTGGATTGAAATCTCTTGCCAGTTTGTCAAAAAAGATAAATAAACCGAAGGATCTGACATTTGAGACAACTTCAGCAAATATTACAAATGACTAGCTCTATATGTTGTTTTTTAAGGTAATTATTCTTAAAATGTCACATTCATGCATTAAAATGAGTTGCGTGTGAATCACAACTTTAACTAATTTGGCAGGACTGTATTGGAGCGATTGATGGCACTAGCGTCAACGCACTAGTATCCAACACAGAAATGTCGCATACATTGGACGATGTGGATCGCCCACACAAAATGTGATGGTCACATATGGATTTAACATGTGATTCACTTTTGTGATGATAGGTTGGAAGATAGTGCGCATGACAGTCGTATTTTTGCTTATGCGAGCAGAACTCGACTACACAACTTCCCTTACACACCTCCAGATTCGTTAATCTATAAATCACATTCATTTTTTCATTAGTTTATTTCTAATTATGGGTTTTGTAAAAAGTAAATATTATTTGATCGATGCTAGGTATCCCTTGCAGAGAGGGTATTTGAAGTCATTTCCAGATACAAAATACCACATTCCAGATTTCAAGAGATCTAGCAGTGGTCCTCGTGGCACAAAGGAATTTTTTAACAATGCACTCCTCTTTACGCAATGTAATTGAAAGAAAGTTTGGGTGTGGAAGAAGAAATGGGTAATACTGCGTGATATGCTAACTTACTCATTTCCAAAACAAGTGCATATTGTAATAGCTATGAAGGCGCTGCACAACTTTATTCGACGGCATCACTCTAGTCAGATGTAAACTTCACCCTAGTTGGCGATGATAACATGCAGGTCCTGCTGGAAGTATTTGAATTCCATGCAGAACAATCTATACCACAGCCAAAAGTGGAATCAGAAGAAGGTTACACCCAAGACGACAATGATGCGGCGAAAATGGCTAAATTGAGAGAGCGAATAACAGGCTCCATTGTTGGATCATGAATGAACATCTCTTGTACATTTCATTAAATCTATGTTTTTTTTTATTTCACTTGTACATATGGATAATTTTGGTTTTGCAATGTATACGTGTTTGACATTATTTTTTCCATTATTTCTTTTCCATTTTAATGTGTCGGACATGCTAGCTTACTTGTTGGAATTGCTTCTTCAAATTGCAATATGGGAGGGGGTTTAGTAGTGAAATATTTGTTGCTTATGATGTTTTACATCTATTGATTATGTTGTGGAGAGGTTGTGGTGAGTACTTAGAGAAAATTGGTTGTGACAAAGATGAGATACAAAGAGGGTAATTTTATGCGTTGAATGGGTTAATTTAATTATTTTCTTTTTTTAGTAATCTTGGTACTCTCTCTTAAGTGGGGTGTATATCATTTTCTAGTATTGTTAAGAAGTGATTATTTGCTTCTAAAGTATCTAAGTTATAGTTATGACAGTTATGTCGTAAACAACATTACCAAACAGAGGCACAATGATCATTGTTCTAGAAACGATTGTAAATCAGCTATTTTCTAAATGCACAAACTAAACAGACATCCAGCTTATTCGAATCAGTTGTTGATCAGCTGCTTATCAGCAAATTATCAATAATCTGCAGTTGCCCAAACAGAACCTAAGGGATGGCTTATACTAGTAAATTCTTGAATGCTAAAAATGAGGGCTGATGAGCATGCTCATTTATAAGCAAAATCTCTATATTTATGAGGCGGTGGTAAAGATAATTAATAAAGACAATTAGATATCAAATAAGGGTATTTAATTAATGCATGTCGACCATTCTAATGTTCACCAATAAATATTTTTTTTGCAATCAACAATATTGAAATGAATAGCAAAAAAGAACCTACTAAAAGCCCTCTCTAATAGCTTGTCACTCATAATGTTATATTCACATGTGACATGGTATTGGGTATTATACACCATATATCATTCAAATGTCGAAAATATAAAAAACAATGATATTAATTTATGATAACTCAAATCATACGAGCAGCATTAACGTAAATAGCCTATCAATTTCTTATCTTTTAAGGTGCATGTCAAAAACTATATATCATTGATTAGTGCAATGTACAACAAATATTAAAGTGATAAAATTTATAATGATAATGAATCAATTATAATGTAGTTAAAATATAAAGAATTATTCATATATCTTATTAATGAGAAATCATCACACTCACAAAAACTAGAATGCATCATATCTTATCCATAGTAAATAATTCCCTAGCTCATACAAGTAAAAGGAATTTTTGTCCAAATTCAATCATATAATTATAAATAGGCATAGTACAACACGTATAGGAATATAAAGGCATTTGTATTACAATTCAACTTAACAATGAAAATATAAATAACACAATATAAAGTGTGTAAGAATAATAAAATATATCATTATAAAGTATAAAAATAAATATTTTTCAGTAGCCTTATGATTTTCTCATGAAGCTAATCATGCATGTTAAATAACATATACTTTAATACACTGCACTAAGCATTCCACAAAATAATAACAATAAATCATGCATTCATAGATATATTGTGTCATACATGATTTGAATGATGTAGACATCACAATTTACATCAAAATCCAAGAAAAAAAGGAAACAAATGCAAGCTTACTGACTTAATGTATTGTATTAAGTATATTACATGACACATAACATGCAATATTAACATCATCAGAAGATCTTAAGGCATTTACAAATATGTGTATACTTGTATGATATGTTTGACTATTCCTAAACTCTTTATATCGTTTTATTTATATTAAAAAAAGAAAAAAAAATCCTATGACATGCAAATCACCAATTCTATGTAATTAATTATTTATTATACAATACCATGTTATCAAATGCAAAATATGAAGTAACAAAGATCTAACCAGAAAACATTATGATATCAACTACTAGGATCTAAATTTATTCAAAGAATGTAATGCCTCCATTTTTTTTTTCTTTGTGTTCTTAGCATATAGAAATGTTTTTTACAACTTATGCAAACTTCATCCACATCAACTAATATAGTTAAAGATGCCTCACCAACTCCACTAAATACTAACAGTGACTGATTTCCTTTATTAATGATAACAAAATGGGAAAATTACATACAAATCACATAACTCTTATGTATTTATATACCTAACACATAAAGTTTGATGTTTACATTATAACTCTTTAGTGTCATAAACCTATCACCCATGCATGAAAACATGTATTTTAATATTTTAAAAGTTAATAAGAGCGGTGTTTTTGATTTCATATTAGAGATTTGGTTGTTATACATGTAAATATCAAATATTAGGTGTTAGATATATAAATGTATAAAAATTGTGCGGTATGTATGTAAATGCCCAAAAATATACCATTCCATCAAACAATTGATTGATAACATTAAACTTTGATAAAGCTAAGTTAAAACCACAATGTCTTAGTTTTGTAAGAACAAAAATAAGTTAATAACGAAATAAGTTTTATAATTAGCAGACTGAATACTCTTAAAAATAAGAGCAATGTAAAACAAGTCGAACATAATTTATATTATATTATCTTAGAAATAATTTTATGAATGATTTAACTTGTAAAATAACTATGAAATTAGTAAATCACAGTCATAGGCGTCCAAAATGGCCTTAATAAATACATACTTCAATCAAGTAGTGGTTGCTAAGTATCATTCAAGTACATATGTGGTATTTTTAAAATTTATTATTGGTGAACTATTAATAATACTCCGAAAGAGCTTTCAAGATAGTACTATAATGCTTCTGTTATCATTCAATCTTCTGTCTTTTTTTAGGAAAAAATACTACATCATGAGTCATGTTACAGTTTTAGATCAGGACTCCAATCAAGTTGCGTCACGTGTATAAGCAGACTCACCCATGCATTAAATTATTGTTTTTTTTTACTAAAAGAGGTCCGTTGTACACTTGACAGACCCTAATTGGGAGAAAATATTACATCAGAACTCCGCGCGTAGAGCTACGTGCGGAGTCCAATAAAATCACGTCACGTGGCGTGTGTAAAAAAAAATTCACCCGGTATTTGAAGAATATTCCTCCAATGTTATTCCGCGTTATTCAGGTGTTATTATTTATTATACATGTGTTATTAATGTGTTATTGTGTTATTATAACACCGAGAATATTCTCAGAACAGAATAACACCTGAATAACACACAATAATACCTGAATAACACGGAATAACACTAGATGAAATTAGGTGCATATAGAGCTACAGAAGTCTTAGAATTGATACATACGGATGTTTGTGGACCATTTTCTACAGCTTCTTGGAATGGTCAACAATATTTTGTATCATTCATAGATGATTATTCAAGATATGCATACCTATTTCTTATTAATGAGAAGTCTCAAGTATTGGACGTGTTCAAATCTTATAAGGCTAAAGTTGAAAAACCAACTAAGCAAAAGAATAAAGAAAGTCAAATCTGATCGTGGTGGTGAATACTACGGTAGATATGACAGTTCAGGTGAACAACGTCCGAGACCATTTGCTAAATTCCTAGAGGAGTGTGGAATTGTCCCACAATACACTATGCCGAGTTCACTCAGCATGAATGGTGTAGTCGAAAGACGAAATCACACTCTTAAAGACATGGTAAGAAGTATGGTCGGTCATTCTACCTTACCAAATTCACTCGGGAGAAGCACTCGAGACGACGACTTACATTCTAAATAGAGTACTCAACTAAAGCGACTGCAATTACACCTTATGAGCTTTTGACGGGCGAAAACCCGGTTTAAAGCATTTTCATGTTTGGGGTTTCCAATCGAGGCAAGGCCTTACAAGCCACTCGAGAAAAAGTTAGACCCTAAAACAAGATAGCACTACTTTGTTTGTTATTCGGAGCGATCTTGGGGTTTCAAGTTTTATGATCCCAAATTAAAGATAATTTTTTAGACGGAAGCTAGAGTGTTCTTTGAAGATATTGATTTGGGGGAGAAATCGGGTTAGAGACTTTGTCTTTGAGGAGGAATCGGACCATACTACTCTTGTTGAAGAGGAATTGGTTCCTATTCCCGTAATTGCTTTTGATAATGATCGGATCTTACTCCCGACATCGATCAAGTTGCAAATCAAGAACCCCTCGAGGAACAAATTCAACAACCTCGAGAACGAGTTCAAGAGCAAGTGCTTTTGCGACGATCCACTAGGGAAAGAAGAAATGCTATTTCGGATGATTATATTGTATTTCTTCGGGAACATGAGGAAAATATTAGTATGATGGAAGATGATCCTATCAACTTTCATCAAGCTATGCAAAGTTCCAATTCGGAAAAATGGATCAAAGCAATGAATGAGGAGTATAAGTCTATGCAAGACAATAAAGTTTGGGAACTTGTTCCATTGCCGAAGGAAAGAAACCCATTGGTTGTAAATGGATTTTTAAAACTAAAAGGGATTCAAAAGGCAATGTGGAAAGACATAAAGCTCGTCTTGTAGCTAAAGGCTTTACTCAAAAGGAAGGGATTGACTATAAAGAGACCTTTTCTCCGGTTTCAACAAAGGACACTTTTAGAGTAATCATGGCCTTGTTGCTCATTATGATATGGAGCTACATCAAATGGATGTCAAGACCGCATTTCTCAATGGTGAAATTGATGAAACGATCTATATGGTGCAACCAGAAAACTTTGTGATGGGAGACCCAAAGAATATGGTTTGCAAACTGACGAAATCCATTTATGGGCTCAAACAAGCTTCCCGTCAATGGTATCACAAATTTCATCAAGTGATTCTTTCATTTGGTTTTGAAATGAATGCGATTGATGATTGTGTGTATCAAAAATTCGAGTGGGATAAAGCATATTTTTCCGATTTTGTATGTGGATGACATATTGCTCGCCACAAATGATATAGACATGTTGCGAGAAACCAAAAGATTTTTATCAAATAATTTTGAGATGAAAGATCTTGGTGATGCCTCATTTGTTTTAGAATTCAAATTCACCGAGATCGTTCTCGGTGTATTCTTGGATTATCACGAAAGAGGCTATATTGGTAAAGTGCTTAAAAGATATGGCATGCGGAATCGTAGACCAATTGACACCCTCGTCGCTAAAGGAGACAAGTTCGGTCTCGATCGATGCCCAAAAGGAAACCTCGAGATTCGGGAAATGCAAAAGATTCCCTATGCTTCGACGAATAGGGAGTCTTATGTATGCTCAAGTTTGTACGCGGCCAGATATTGCGTACATTGTTGGAGTTTTAGGCAGATACTTAAGTAACTCAGGAATGAATCATTGGAAAGCAGCCAAAAGGGTTATGAGGTACTTAAGGAGAACAAAAGAATACATGCTTACATATAGGAGATCAGATAATTTGGAGATCATTGGGTATTCTGACTCCGATTTTGTTGGATGCCAAGACAGCAGAAGATCCACATCAGGCTACATATTTTTGTTAAGTGGTGGAGCTATATCCTGGAGAAGTGCAAAACAAACACTAATAGCTTCATCCACTATAGGCAGTAGAGTATATAGCATGTTATGAGGCATCCAACCATGGCATATGGCCGAGAAATTTTATCACTAGAATCGCGCATTATGTAAGGGATTGAAAGACCACTAAAGTTATTTTGTGACAATAAATCGAGCGATATTGTATTCCAATAACAACAGGAGTTCATCCAAGTTAAAACATATTGACATCAAATTTCTTGTTGTGAAGGAAAGAATACAGAGTGGCCAGATTTGCATAGAGCATATTGGAACAAACTCCATGATTGCGGACCCCCTTACAAAGGGTCTGATACCTGTAGTCTTTCATCGACATACTACTCATATGGGTGTTATAGAGCTTGAGAAAATTTAGATTCAGTGGGAGTTTGTTAGTTTGTGTTTTTTAGTTATATGTTTTATTTTATGTACAAAACATATTTGGATATTTTCTGATCAGAAATATGGTATTTTATTCAGTTCAGTACACTCTGTATAGTTAAAGTTTGATCTCACTTAAGTAAAGTTGGACCAGTTGAAAATTGACATGAACCGACCACCTTGCATGTAATTTTCATTCCACACATTCATGATTGATCTGTCATTCGATTATATTAATATATGTGACCATTGATGGGTTTAGTTGTGACAAATACAATGAAGATCGCTTTGATCCTATATCGATATGATTAATAGACGAGATTGTAATGTGCCTTTATAATAATGACAACAAATTTTGAGCGCTCTAAGGTTGACACATTTATTTTTTACATATATAGTCCAGTGGGAGATTGTTGGATTAATTATGGGACTACAATGTAATTAATAAATGTGTTGGGTCATTATTTAATAAGTCAAAATTATTGTGGTCTAATTAATAGTAAAGTTTATGACTTTAGGCACATTTGTCATGAAATTATAAGTGTGGATACCATAAGTGCAAATTCTGATTTGATGAGGGGCAGAATTGAATTTAGCAATTCTTGTAACCACACATTGGTTATATTAAATAGAGGAGTAATGGTCCCCGATCCGCACAATCTAAAAAATCTCTTGTTCCCCATCAACGAGAGAGACTAAGGAAAACTCCGGAAAATCGCGAGATTGGAAGATCATTGCTTGCAATCGATCAAATGGATTCAGGTACGCTTCCGCCTTAAGATCAAAGATAGATTTAAGTTTTGTTGTTTTTCTCCAACATGAATGTGAACGGAAATTAACGTTTTACAGATTAAAGTTTCTAACAGTTCGCTGTTATATTTTTTATGGCTCACATTTATTTTAATAACTTATGAGATTTATTTTGATAACTTAAGTTATTATTTTTCTTAACTCATAACTTACGTCATAAATTATGACAACTTATGATATTTATTTTGATAACTTACATGAATTATTTTCTTAACTCATAACTTACGTCATAAATTACGACGACTTATAATATTTATTTTGATAACTTAAGTTATTTATTTTCTTAACTCATAACTTATGTCATAACTTATGATAATTCCTGATATTTATTTTTGTAACTCAAATAACCCCTAAAATAAATAAATGTTTCTAACTTATGTCATTGATTTTAATAATAAAAATCAATTAATTTATTAAATTATCATAAATCCTATTGGTTAGTAACCCCCTTGATGGATGGTGGTTAAATAGAGCATGAAATTGAGAATGGGTTCTCTCTCTACCCAACACACCACGTACATTTTCCTCCATCATAAAGTACAGAAAGTTTTAAGGGAATAGAGAGAGAAACTTCATCTCTTCAGAATCAATTTTATTCAAGATCAAATTTCTTCGTCATGAATACAGGTATGCGCTACTTCATTATAGACATGTAAAAATCATGAATTTAAAAGATCTTGGTTATTATATATTTTGTTTTTGAAATTTGTGTCATAAAGTTCAAACATGAATTTCTTACATGTGATATCAGAGTCTTGATTACTAAATTTATGATTTTTCATATAATTTTATTTATGTTAATTGTATTAAATTTTCGCTGCGAATTAGATCTTGATTTATACTACTAAAATAAATTGATGTAATTGAAATTATTGTTTATTTGATGTCGATGTTATGTTTAATTTGTTAGTCACCAAAGTGACCAAACTAGTAAATTTTAATAGACGTCAAATTAAATAAATTCAATTACTCACGAGTTTATTATGCTTCTTATGAAATAATTTAATATTTTATCACGAAAATATTAAAATTCATTGATTATAAAATATTTCTAGATCGCCCAAAGGTTGATCATTTGTTTTATAATCTTTGAATATAATTGTAGTCTATTTATATACTTAATTAAGATATGTTTATATATCCAAAGATAATAAACATATCTAATTTGAGTATAAACAATTACTAATTATTAAATTTAAGTTAAGCATAAATTATGTTTATTATCGTGTATTGTTATATCAGCCAAAAGAGATTTCAATTCACTATTATTATTATAATTATTATTTTAATCGATTATTATTTGAATATATATATATATATATATATATATATATATATATATGTTTAATGTTCGAAGCATTAATGTGCGAGCATGTTTTATTCATTTGCGATGAATTCATCGTTTCTCTTCATTCACAAGCTACATCTATTCAAACATTCTATGGGCTTAATTTCTCTGAATGGCGTGAACAAGTAGAGAAACCCCCTGCTCTTACTAATTCTAGCAGTGCTGAGCAAGTATCTTTCTGTAAAGCTTGGGAAAAATCGAACAGATTGAGCTTGATGTTTATGCGAATGAATGTAGCAAACAACATTAAGTGTACATTTTCTAACACTGAAAGTGCTAAGGACTTTATGAAATTTGCTGAAAATTGTTCTCAATCTGACTCTACTTATAAGTCTCTTGCTGGGTCACTATTGAGTACGTTAACCAACATAAAATTTGATGGTTCTCGTACTATGCATGAGCATGTCGTTGAAATGACGAACATAACAGTAAGACTTAAGACCCCGGGAATGGAAGTGAATGAAAATTTCCTTGTGCAATTTATCATTAACTCCTTGCCTCCTAAGTATGGTCCATTTCACATGAACTACAACACTATGAAAGATAAGTGGAATGTGAATGAACTACAATGTATGCTCATTCAAGAGGAAGCAAGACTTAAGAAAGGAACAAATCACTCCATTAATCTTATGGGTCACCAAAGAAGAGCTATAAAGAAACCTGGAAAGAAGAATGGAAAGGACAAGCAAGGACCACTAAAGATTAATGTGTCTTCTGCCCCAATTCACAAAAAGGAACATAAAGGAATTAAGTGCCACTTTTGCAGAAAGCCTGGACACTATCAAAATGAGTGTCAAAAGCGCAAAGGCTGGTTCGAAAAGAAAGGTAAACATTGTGTTTCTGTATGTTTCGAATCAAATTTGGCAAAAGTTTCTTATAATACCTGGTGGATTGATTCTGGTTATACCACTCATGTTTCTAATATGATGCAGGGATTCCTTACAACCCAAATCATAAACCCAAATGAAAAGTTTTTCTTCATAGGAAACCGAGTCAAAACACCAGTTAAAGCCATTAGAACCTAACGTTTAATTTTAGATACTGGACATCATTTAGACCTTTTTCAAACACTTTATGTTCCTTCTGTTTCTCGTAATTTGATTTCATTGTCTAAAGTTGATTCTATTGGATACTCCTTTAAATTTGGAAATGGTTGTTTCATTTTACTTAAACACAATCATCTCATAGGTTCTGGTATTCTTTGTGATGGTCTATATAAGCTTAAACTTGATAACCTTTTCGCTGAGTCCCTGATAACTTTGCATCATAATATTGGTACTAAACGTGGTTTTATGAATGAAAATTCAGTTTATTTGTGGCATAAACGTTTAGGTCATATGTCTAAAGAAAGAATTAAAATATTAGTAAAGAATGAAATTCTTAATGAATTGGATTTTACTGATCTTGGCCTCTGTGTGGATTGTATTAAAGGAAAGCACACAAATCACATAGTTAAGAAAGCCGCCACAAGAAGCACACAGCTCGAAATTATACACACCGATATTTGTGGACCTTTTGATATTCCATCTTTTGGTGGAGAAAAATATTTTATCACCTTTATTGATGACTTTTCACGTTATGGTTATGTTTATTTATTCATCAAAAATCTCAAGCTATAGATGCCTTAAAGGTGTATATAACTGAGGTTGAGAGACAATTAGACATAAAAGTGAAAATTATCAGGTTTGATAGAGGCGGTGAATATTATGGAAGTTACAATGAATCTGGACAATGTCCAGATTCATTTGCTAAATTCCTTCAAACTAATGGCATATGTGCTCAATACACTATGCCACAAACACCACAACAAAATAGTGTTGCAGAAAGAAGAAACCGTACTCTAATAGAAATGGTTAGGAGTATGATGAGTAATTCTTCTTTACCATCATCATTGTGGATGCATGTCTTAAAGACTGCTGCATATTTGTTAAACAGGATTCCTAGTAAAGCAGTTCTAAAGACTTCTTTTGAATCATGGGACGTGAAGGAAACCTAGTTCAAGGCACCTCCGTGTTTGGGGTTGTCCGGCGAAATAAGGATATACAATCCACATGAAAAGAAACTGGACTCAAGAACAATCGAGTGGTTTTTTCATTGGTTATCCAGAAAAATCTAAAGGGTATAGATTTTATTGTCCTAACCATAGTACAAGAATCATTGAAGCTGGAAATGCTAATTTCATTGAAAATGGTGAAGTTAGTGAAATTTTGGAACCACGTAAAGTGGAGATCCAAGAAATTAGGGTTCAAGTTCCTTTACCCAAAATTTCTTCTCAAGTTGTTATTCCTACAATTGTTGAATAGTTTGACAATTTACAGAAACAACAAATAAATGATCAAACACCCCACAATAAAACTGTCACTAATGAAGTTGCTTTAGATGAACCACATGAAGTAGCACCTAGAAAGTCTCAAAGACAAAAACGGTCTGCTATTTCTGATGATTATACGATTTATCTACACGAGTTTGAATTTGACTTAGGAGTCAATGAAGATCCAGTTTCATTTCCACAAGCCATAGAAAGTGCAAATTCTTCTAAATTATTAGATGCAATGAAAGATGAGTTGAAATCGATGGAACACAACAAAGTCTGGGATATCGTTGAATTGTCTGAAGGTTGTAAAAGAGTCAAGTGTATATGGGTCTTTAAGACTAAGCGCGACTCAAATGGCAATATTGAACGATATAAAGCCAGACTTGTTGCCAAAGGTTTCACTCAGAAAGATGGCATCGACTATAAAGAAACATTTTCTCTGGTTTCTAAGAAAGATTCATTTAGAATTATCATGGCACTAGTAGCTCATTTTGATTTGGAGTTACACCAAATGGATGTGAAAACTGCATTTCTGAATGGGAATTTAGATGAAGAGGTATACATGAGTCAACCTGAAGGATTTTCAGTTGAAGGGAAAGAACACATGGTGTGTAAACTTAAGAAATCAATATATGGACTTAAGCAAGCTTCCCGACAATGGTATCTTATGTTCAATGATACCATCACGTCCTTAGGATTTAAAGAACACACTGTTGATCGGTGTATATATCTAAAGGTCAGTGGGAGGAAGATCATATTTCTCATTTTGTATGTTGATGACATCTTGCTAGCTACTAATGATCTTGGTTTATTATATGAAACCAAGAATTTTCTCTCTAAGAACTTTGAAATGAAAGATATAAGTGAGGCATCCTATGTGATTGGAATTGAAATATTTTGTGATAGATCACAAGGATTGTTAGGGTTGTCTCAGAAAACATATATCGAAAAAGTTCTTAAGAGATTCAATATGGAAGGGTGTTCGACAAGTGTTGCTCCAATTCAAAAAGGAGATAAATTCAACCTTATGCAGTGTCCAAAGAATGATTTGGAACATAAACAAATGGAAGAAATTCCTTATGCATCTATTATTGGAAGCTTAATGTATGCTCAGACCTGTACCAAATCAGACATCGAGTTTGTTGTCGGGATGTCAGGTGTATCAAAGTAATCCAGGAATAGATCATTGGAAAGCTGCAAAGAAAGTTTTGAGGTATCTAGAAGGAACGAAGGACCACATGCTCACTTATAGAAGATCTAAAGATCTTGAAGTGATAGGATATTTAGATTCAGATTTTGCTGGATGTGTTGATACCAAAAAATCAACATTTAACTATCTGTTCCTTTTGGCTGAATGAGCAATCTCATGGAAAAGTGCGAAGCAGACTATCATAGTCGTTCCACTATGGAAGCCGAATTAGTGGCTTGCTTCGAAGCTAAAATTCGGGGTTTATGGCTACGGAATTTTATTTCGGGACTTGGAATTGTCGACGATATTGTCGATTCGTCGAAAATTTATTGTGATAACTCGCAATGTCTTCTTTTCCAAAAACGATAAGTATTCCAAATGTGCTAAACACATGGAATTAAAATACCTTGTCATTAAGGAAGAAGTTCAGAAACATAGGGTGTCAATTGAGCATATTAGCACCAATCTCATGATTGCATATCTTTTAACGAAAGGGTTGCCACCGAAGACATTTAACGAACATGTCGAGAGAATGGGCATTACCAAAACACTTTATTAGTTTTATGTTCTTCGTATTTTGACACATTGAGCTTAATTTTTTTTTTGTTTCTAATATTTATAAATCTTGTTTTTATCGTTAGTGTACACTTTATGTTGCATGATGTTCAACAAGATTTATCTTCTAATAGACATTATGAGACTATGATGTTAATTCTCATTATGCTAAGTATGTAATTGATATTGTGATACATGGAAGGAACTGTGTCGATAAACTGATACACAACTGTCATGATTCATATTAATTTCATACGTATCAAATATTTTATGATCTAACCAATATAAAGAAGGATTTATCTTGCAATTTATTATACACTATTAAAATTAAGTGAGCCAAGTGGGAGAATGTTATATTTTTTATGACTCACATTTATTTTAATAACTTATGAGATTTATTTTGATAACTTAAGTTATTAATTTTCTTAACTCATACCTTACGTCATAAATTATGACAACTTATGATATTTATTTTGATAACTTACATTATTTATTTTCTTAACTCATAACTTACTTCATAAATTATGACAACTTATAATATTTATTTTGATAACTTAAGTTATTTATTTTCTTAAGTCATAACTTATGTCATAACTTATTATAACTCATGATATTTATTTTTGTAACTCAAATAACCTCTAAAATAAATAAATGTTACTAACTTATGTCATTGATTTTAATAATAAAAATCAATTAATTTATTAAATTATCATAAATCCTAGTGGTTAGTAACCCCTTGATGGATGGTGGTTAAATAAAGCATGAAATTGAGAATAAGTCCTCTCTCTACCCAACACACCACGTACATTTCCCTCCATCAGAAAGTACAGAAAACTTTAAGGGAATAGAGAGAGAAACTTCATCTCTTCAGGATCAATTTTCTTCAAGATCAAATTTCTTCGTCATGAATACAGGTATGTGCTACTTCATTATGGATATGTAAAAATCATGAATTTAAAAGATCTTGGCTATTATGCATTTTGTTTTTGAAATTTGTGTCATAAAGTTCAAATATGAATTTCTTACATTCGCTACATGAATGTTTTTTCTCCATTGAGTTATATTCAGTATCATTTTCTATTTAAAAATAATCTATAACAACTACTCTCATAAACGGATCATCAGATGATTGATACCTAATATGAACAAACCTTTTAAGACGACTCTCTTTAATCTTGTCTGCCACTACATTCGTTTCACATTTTATCTTCCAAGTATCCAGCCACTCATCCGCCTAAGCATTCTCATCTCAACAACAATTAACTTTGTTTTCTGCTTCGCTTTTAATGGCCAACATTCCGCACTATAACATATTGGATGTCTCACCACCATCTTATAATTTTTTTTCTTCAGAGTTAAAGCGGTACTTTTCTATCACACAAATAGGTTTGATCCATTCCTCGACTTGAACCAACCAACCTGAATTCTACAAATAACATCCCCATTTATACGACCATCACATGGAACATGTCTAATATTTATGCATTGAAAAATAAATGCTACTATTAAAAAGTGGTAATAGCGAAATTTTTTACATGATATTAAAGATATGTATGATATACATGTAAATATTGAAGTTTAAGGCGTTAGATATGTAAATATATAAGAATTGTGTGATACGTTTGTAAATGCATAAAAATTTTTTATATGATTCTCGACTAAAATGAATTATATAAACTCAAGATAGTTAACTCACGGTTGAAAATGGAGCACAAAGATAAAATCAAAGGACGCTAGAGTGTATAGGGTCTGTTTGAGGCAGCTTATTTGGTGCGGTGGTGTTTTAAAAACGTACCTAATCTGTTTGGGTAAACTGCATTTTGGCAGCTTATGCATTTTCAAAACGCATAAAACACTTTTTTCACATTGCACCTATCTAGGTGGGGTAGTAGTTTTCTAGCAGCATTTTAACTTTTCCAAAAGAATAAAATTTTGTAATAGCCACCGCACCTAACTTATCAGCAGATTATTTTTAATCAGCTTATCAACATATTATTTGTAGCTGCCCTAAACAGACACAGAAAGCTACATAAAGTGGAAGAAAAACTAATAATTAGTAAGTGGATCCTACTACCGAGATGTGACATCCACATCCAGTGTCAAATGCACTCACTGCTACAATAATTAGCACTCAACCTCCCTAGGTTAAAAAAATAAAAATAAAATAAAGAGAAAAAATCTTCACAAAAGATATAATCATACTCAATATTTATACAGGTTTAAAATTTAATTGGCTCAAAAAAAAATTAAAAAATAAAATTTTAATTAAATGTCTAATTCAATCATTAGGTCAAAGTCCTAATAGAGTAATAGGATTAATAATGCAGGTCAAGGCATAGGCATTTAGAGGTTTTGGATAAGGCTATCAAAAAAGTCTGTTGTCATGAACAATTTGTGTTTGATTCATTTGTTAAGCAACCGATTCAAACACGAACAAATTTTTTTGAATTCAATTAAATATTAATAAACTTTTGTTCTATCATATGGCTCAATTTTGTTCAAAGTTATTAAATAATAAGTAAAAATTAAAATAGCGATATGTAATCAAAGTTTAGATTTGTATAGATATAAAACGTGAATTTTTTAAGCATTTAAATGTTAGATATATATAATACATAAGAATTGGGTGTTACATATGTAAATACGCATAAATTATTTCCAAAATTCAACTATTACATATGTAAGCACATAAGAATTGGCTGATATATATATGTAATGCCCCTAGAATTTTCCTTCCTAAATACCCTGCGGATAAAGTACTAGTCCACATGGAATATTTTCATTTTATAAATGCTTTCTAAAACAAAAATAAAACTAATTGGTTCATAGCTCATGGAATTGTTTGTCATATTATTAATAAATTCATAAAAAAATAATTAACTTTTTAAGTTTAGTAATTTATTAATTTTTTTACTTTTATTAGATCTTTAATAATCCCAAACAAAAACTAAATGACAGCCCGAGACAAAGTGAGGCAAGACTTCGTTCGATAAAAAATTAAACATGCTACTCAATAACCCAAGCTCGAATCGAGCTAAAATTTGAGCCGAACACGAGCTAATTTGAAAAAATTAATTTGAATCATGTCGAACAAGAATATGCTATATCCACTAGCAATTTGGAACATAAGCCCAACATAAATAAATGCTAATCTCCCTAAGCTAGGCAAATTTACACCTCTAATTTTGTATCCATCTACCCAAATGGCATTACAAATCCTCAAGCTCGGTAAACTATTTTAACTTTTATATTATTATTTCTTTATTATTTAATTTAATCAAGGTAAAACGAGTCAAACATAATCGTACAAAAATTTGTTTGTATTCAGCTCGTTTATAAATAAAGCTTAAAATTATGTTCAACTCATTTACTTCATGAATGAATCAAACGCGAACTATTTAACTAACTGATATGAGTTGTTCGCGAACGATGATCATTTTTTTTTACAGCCCAATACATCATCATGGTACATAACACATGTTGGTTGATTATCTCCAACATAGCTCTCATGAAGGAGCTTGAAACATTGTAGAGCCCAAACAACACCATCTACAACTCGAAGAGTCTAACACGAGTTTTATAAAAAGTATTTCACCATCTCCTCCCATCGATTACAAACAAGGTGGTATCCACACTATAAAACTAGTTCAGAAAAAATGGGGGGAAGCCCCCAATCTAGCATCCAAAGCTTCTATCAACATAATTGAAAAACTATATCTCATCATAATCTTCTTAATGGCACAGCTATCCACTTAAAGATACCAACTTTCATCTTTTACGGGCGCTAACTGCACACAGGCTAACCACTTCATCAGGACATCGTCTACAATAACTTTCAAAGCTTACTGTTCTTTGAAACTAATGAGAAAATAAGGGAGACAGGGTAGTTTCGACCCCAGAATGTAGTCACTTTGGTGACTAGCAAAAGGGAGGGGAGGGAAGGGGACACTTTCAGTGAGTCTACAATTTCAGAAGGTAGAGTTCCACTAGCATCTGAGGAAAAAATCATGTGTAAGAAAGGAATATTGTGCTGCTCTGATTCAGCTCCGCAAAATATCAAACTAAAAAGAAAAAAAAAAAGTTACAACAACAGAAACAAGAGAGTTGATACTATCTTCCTATCTTTTCATCAAAAAGCAAATTTTCTTGTCCCTATGTAAGTATCTACGTCCCATTGCCTGGAATGACTACAAGAGACATTAGACGAACCCAGTCAAAAATGTTGAATTAGATTTCATCTTAATAGAGCTTCCCAATAAAGAAAGAAACACAACAAACTTTGAGCTTGTTTTCACACCATGAGTATATTTGATCAAGTGGTTGCCAAAAAGGGGTCCTCCTAACCTATAGAAGAGATGCCTATCAACGTAGACTTTGGCCTGAAGAGAGCTGTGGCAACACTTTTAGGCTATCAACTAAATTTTTTGACCCGAGAAAAATCAACTATAGGGTTGAGTTTGGCTGTGTAACTTTGTAAGCTAGAATCACTAGGATTGTATGGGTAATCGGTCATACAAGGAATCCTTCAACCTGCTCCAATCACATGTCATTCCAGTTCATGAACATCCGCTTGAGCTTGATATAGAACTAAACTACCCAGCTTCCAACATTCTTGATATGTATTATATGAATCTAGTCATAATCAACCGATAAAAGCATTCTCAGAGTAATTTTTGCATTTACTGCCAAAAAAGAATGGGATGCTTTGTTTGGGTCACTGCTGACTTTGTATATATTCCCACCATGCGGCAGCCCCACCTTTGAGCTTATAGGTTTCCAGCTTTGCCTCTTTCTGCTCATGAATCTCCATATACAAAAAACGAAAAACAAAAACAAAACAAAAAAAAAAAAAAACCATGGCAAGAAGAGGAGATTTGTACACACACCATGGCAAGAAGAGGAGATCAAGACTAAGAGGTGTTTGAGTTATCAAGACTATCCTCACGCTGAACCCTTGTCAAAGCTAGGTTTATGTTCAGCATCATCTGCCCACTTGTTCAGGTCGAAAATGTTAAGTCTCATTCCAAAACTGGGCACTCTCACATTAGTTGTGTGCGTATTTTGTCTTTAATAATTCAAGGACATTCTATGCATTTAAGAGTTTGTTGATCCATCTTTCCAATTATGAGATCTTCATCTCCATGCTATGTCCATCTCCCATCCCGCCAACCATCACCCAAGCTCTCCAGGCAGCGATTCACATCCCGCAAACTGTAACCCAAGTCTCAAGGTTCTCATTAAAATTGATGTAGGAAGGAAGAGATGAAGCAAATAAATTGATTGAGGAAGATGGTTTCCATCAACAAGCCTGTTTCATTCAATCTATCAACAAAACACTATTCTACATTTTACTCTAACAAGTCAACGCCCCCAAACTAACTAGCAGACTCTACTGTTAGAAGAACGAGCAAACCAAACAACACCGTTGCAATGCCCAAGTGAAAAAAGAGAAGGATACCTCATTAATTAAAAGAATAAATATAAAAGGAATGAATATAAGATCTCGAATGCATAGCCCGTTGATTGAAAACCATAAAGATTCTCAAGTTGCCGGGATTGAATGCTCGCATTATCTGAAAATAATAACAATAATGATCATCATCCTCATCCTCATCCTCATGTAAAATGACTTCAATAAAGACTATAGAGAGTTTGTCAATTAGTGAAAAAAAAAGTATCATCATTCGTATCATCAATATCATAATCATTAGAATCTCAAGTGTTTGACGCAAGCCAGTTGAATAAGAGCATGATTCAGCTACAGAAGAGGTGACAACACTCAGCTAAGCTAGCTATAGAAAGCCAAATTTTCAAGACTTAAAAATTCATTGTATCTAAACCAATTGGGCTATAACAGGTGAATTGTGTTGACAATAATACAATTATGTTGACAACAAACTTCTAACAATCAACAAATAATCAAACCTGGTAGTAATAATAATAATAATAATAATAATAATAATAATAATATAATGTAAAATGACTTTAATAAAGACTAGAGAGTTCGCCAATTGGTTAAAAATATATATATCATCATTCATATCATCAGTATCATAATCATTGGTATCTAAAGTGTTTGACGCAAGCCAGTTGAATAAAAGCATTATTCGAGAAGAGGTAACATTACTCACCAAAGCTAACTATAAAAAGCCAGATTTTCAATACTTAAAAATTCATTGTATCTAAACCAATTAGGCTAGCAGGTGAATTGTGTTGACAATAATACAATTATGTTGACAAGAAACTTCTAACTATCAACAAATAATCAAACCTGAAATGAGTACGAGTAATTGATTGAAATCGCATTAAGTTTGAACTTCTGTTGATAATTCCATGTGAGCTGAACAAGTCTTCTAGAGAAAAAAGAGGAGATGTAGTGAGTTGGGTGCAACAAGAGAGGCTATAATTAATATTATTTACTCCACTATTCAATAGCATTTCATTACTTATTTCAGCATAGTGCCTATTGAGAGCTTTCACGACTTTTAATTTGTTTCTCTCCTAAACAATGCGCGAGTACTATATAAAAGGATGAAGTCAAAAAAATTTATATGGAACAAGAATTCACAGAATTCCAACCTTTTTAGATAATATCAGAGCAGATTCTTATATATCAGAAGAACAATATGAGCATCTATCGACCCAACAATGCCATGGGTAAAAAGAAGATATGGAGATTCTTGGTCTGAATGAAACAAGTGTTATTATTTTCACGTTAAAGTGGACTACCTACATCCATCACATCTATCGACCCAACAATTCATGTTATTATTCTCCATATAAATATGGAATGGGTGTAGTACTAAAATATATTGTTAATTTCACGTGTTTTTCATATCCTTTTTTATCATTTTTACATTTTTTTGAGGTATGTGTAGTGTTATATACAATATATATGGAGAATTAAGAACTTCGAACAATCGGAGAACAAATGAGCTAAATTTCCAGGCAAGCATCCATACACCCATGGCTAGCGCCTCAGCACTTGGAGCAGGACCCTTGCATGAAAAATTTAGAGAAAACGACAAACTAAAGCCAGGCCATAGAGCACGAGCGCCAAAGAATAGTGCCTCAATGCCACCAAGACAATGTTGCCGCGCCCAAACGAGCCCAAACTAGCGATAAAGACAGAGCACACCCATCAGCACCAGAGAGCTAGTGCCACCGCACCTAGAGTTAGCGACGCAGCTCACCAGAATCCAACACCCCGACGCTAGATGCCCTAATTTGATGAATCAATTCACGAAATTATCTACTCAATCCCAGCGCTATCACGCTCATAATGAAATTAGACGGTTTCCACATTCTGATAACAATTCGGCCAACCCTACTGACATAAAAGTGGACGGGAAATGATCACACTCTCTTGCACCACTACACCTGAAGGAATCTCCAAGGAGGAAGAGAAGAAATATGAAAGATGAGTTTGAGATAACACTTATCATTGTGTGAGAGTAGTTTCCCTTTCATTTAATATGAGTGAGAGAGCAAATTGTAATTGAATGGAGAAGAGATCTTGGCTGGGGATCAAAACATGAAAACGTTGAATACATCAAAACCTGATTTTTACTTTTTTATTTTGTATCTTTGGTTTGAATTTTTGTAATACAAAACAGGTTGTTTTCGTTTAGAATCATGCATAACACTCAAAACTTGTATGCTCTCTTAAATTGAAATTCTTTGAAAATTAGAGGATTTCATGGTATAGGTTTCGAACTTTGATATGGTTTCATGTTATTTTTTAAGCTTTCAAACATAATCTACATTCAAATTGTTAAATCTAGCTGTAATATAGAACTGTTAGAAAAAGAGTACAGGCACAATTAGGTTAAAAACACGAGTTTAATGAAATAGAAATATTATCAATAAATTCTTGCAAAATTATTTAAGAATGTGGATACTTGAGAATTCTTACAAGTGTAGGAAAACCTAAGAATAATATGAGATTTCAATATTTGCTATGTCTTGGAAAACTGTAATAACTAAGAGGTCCCATTTGACAATTATAATGTAAAAATCCCTTGAAGGAATCTAGAATTCTTTGAACCAAGTCAAGGTAAGAACTCACTTAGCTTCATTCCTTTCTTTTAAAGCAAAAATTTTAGACACTTTCAATAATTTCAAAAACTTTCATTATTTTGAATTAAATCTTGGATTAGTAAATTAATAATTCAAAATATTTGGAAGTTCGTTCATCGTGAGATCGATACACGGACTCATAATCTGTATACTACTTGATTGACATATACACTTGCATATTAACACCTGAGTCATTACAGCAAGAATCAAATTTTTTGCGTCATTGCAAGAGAACGATGTTAATTTTTCAATTTAGGAGAATATTAGTTGATAATTTAAAGTTTAGGTTTGAAAGCGGTTGTGTCAATTTTATTAGTTGAGAATATTAGTTTTGATAATTTGAAGTTTAGGTCCGTTTGGGGCGACTTATTTGGTGCGGTGGCATTTTGGAAACGCACCTGACCTGTTTGGATAAACTGCGTTTTGGCAACTTATGCGTTTTCAAAACGCTAAAAACAGCTTTTTCACACTGCACCTATCTAGGTGTTGTGGCAGCTTTCTGGCTGTGGTATAGCTTTTCCAAAAAAATAAAATTTTATAATAACCACCGCACCAAGCTTATTAACATATTATTTTTAATCAACTTATCAGCAGATTATTAATAAGTTGCAGATGCCCCAAACAGACCCTTAGTATTGTGTGAACATCTTTCAAAAAACTCCAAAAAATTTATGATTTGTGTTTTTGTTATTTTTTTTGCGCATTACCTGTTTTACAATGTTTATATTATCTATGCTAAGTGGTCTTTATGAATTATTAGTTTATGATCGCTAGTTAGTCCTATGATTGTATGTGTATTTCTAGATTCGTTGAACTAGTGTCGTTTGATGCTAAAATACAAAGAATATAAAAAAAGTATAAGAATAAAAAATAATTTGGAAGTAATGACAAACCATCAAGGAGAGAATTATCAGTCAAGACCACTTAAGAGTTTTCTCAATCCATCGTAGATGAAATCTATCATAGTATTCATAATCCAACTATAGAAGCTAATATGTTATAATTTAAATAGTCCAAAAGAATCAATTTGAAGGTTCACAAACTGAAGAACCGAATTACATTTAACTAGTTTCCATAAATTAAGTACAATTTTTAGGTATAACATTATATCAAATAATATTATTAGACTTAGGCTTTTTCATTTCACTTAGAGATAAGGCTAAAATATGGCTTACTTCTTTTAATATCAGGATCTAACACCACTTACAATAAGCAATTTAAATATATATATATATTTCTTTAAAAGACTTGGTGTTACAAACAAAGAATCGGATGCAGAGTCAATCTGTAGTCATTAGGAATGTTGAAAATCAATTAGAGACAATTAGCAAATTCATTAAGTAATAGACTTTAAGAGGCATTACCTAATAATATCAAAGTAAATCCTAAAGAAAAAGAAAAGTAACGAAAAGATGGAAAAGTGAAAAGAAGTAAGAGAAGAAAAGAGCCTAGAATAGAAGAAGAGCTTGCCAAAGCCAGAAAGACTTAATGAAAAAATCTTCACGGGAATTAAAGAAAAACATCATCTCATATAAAGAACTAGAAAACCTACCACCACCATTCCCAAATACTTCAAAAGAATAAATCAGACCAACAGATTTCCACTTTCTTAAAAATATTCAACAAGTTAATTATTAGCATCTCATTTGCTGGAATTTTAGAACATATACCTAATTATGTTAAATTCATGAAATACATCCTTAATAAGAAATGAAAATTAGGTGATTATGAGACTATGGCTTTAACTGAGTGCATTGAAATGAAAATTAGGTGATTATGAGACTATGGCTTTAACTGAGTGCATTGTTAACTTTCAAAAGAAACTTATACAAAAACTTAAGGATCTAAATATTTTTCACTATTCCTTATATAACATGTGATAAGTTCTCTGAGAAAGTCGTGTGTGACTTAAGAGCTAGCATTAATCTCATGCCTTTGTCCACTCTCAAGAAATTATGACTCAAAAATGTTCAAATGACGACTGTAACCTATTAGTTGGTAGACCGATTTTTGACTTATCGAATAAAGGGTTATAGAAGACTCCCTCCTAAAGATAGATAAATTCATCTTCCATGTTGGGATATGGAGGAAGATGTTGAAGTTCCAATAATTTTAGAAGATCATATCTTGCAACAAGGAGCGAATATAATTTACAAAAAAAGAAATTAACTATAAGAACGCAGGATTTTTTGGGTTTTATAATTCAATTTAACCCACTATATATCCTCTAGAAGGTTGTTGTGGAATTGAGATTGACAAATTGCAGGAAATGCTTAACAACGATTTTGAAAAGAATACATATATTCATAAAGATTCAAATATAGAATTGACATTTGATAATTTAGTAAAGTCTCCATGACAATGAGAGTATTTGAAGAATGATAGTGGACTACTAAAGAGACAATTTGATCCTGTAGAAAAACCTTAAGCATAATTTTGATATTATCAAGCTAAGAACATTAAACTTAACGCTTTTTGAGAAGCAAATCACACGTTATATTGTAGTATTTGCTATTATTTGCATTGTTTATTTTAGAATTAAGTATGTGTTTTATGTGGTCTTAGAAAAAATGTGTTTGTGTGGTTTCTGCACTGAGCGTCGTGGTGCACACACAGGGCATCACCATGCTAACACTTCCTTATCCACCAATGTGATGCCACATACTAGCACCATCGCACTAGCTCCCCGTCCATGTGGCTTTATCATATGCCTTCGTTCAGACCTATTGAAGTGTTGCGACATTTACTACCCCATCATCACAATGCTATGACTAAATCACGGGTGGTCAACCTAAATTTCTACACGAAATGATAGGTCTTTCCATGTTCTTTAACACATACATTTGCCATTTTAATTGACCAATGCATAGACCCAACACAGCACGGCAATGGCCCCCTCTACACACCCATTGTCAAAGTGTCATCTCAACGCCACACTGTTCGTCCCGATTCTATAAATATCCCAGCTTTGCCTCTTTTATTCTTCACGCAATTTAGTCCATACCAAGTCATCAGGAAGAAGCTTGAGAGTGGGGGAGAATCTGGGGGTTAGGGTCGATTTCATCTTGCTTTCCTTTCCTTTGTGTTTTTCAATGTCCTTTATGTAACAGCCACAATTGAAAAATATGAATTGAAAGTTTTTTTTTTTCTTTGATGTCTTGTATATAGATAGCACTATTTCAAGTATCCTGTATGCAACCAGTGAGAATTTCAAAATATGAGTGCCCTCTAAGAAATGTTTCGGGTGCTTGATTTTTTAGTGAGAATTTGAAAAATATGAAGTTACGTTTTATCGTTACCTCCTCTAATTTTTGAGTGAGAATTTAAAAAATAGATGAAAGAAAGTGTTTGATTTGTAGATAGCAATATTTTGGGCGTCTTTATGTAATTGCCTCAAATGAGAAATATGGAATGGGAATCTACCATTATCTTTGATGTTTGTGTGAAAATTTTAAAAAATGGATGAAAGAATGTGTTGATTTTGGTTGTAGGTTGTGAGGAGGTGACGGTGTGTTGTGAGAGAAGGTGATGTGGAGGTGGAGTTGTGTGGTGTGCTATCGATGTTGATGGTTGGTGGCATCGAGGTGGTTGTGTGTGGTTTGGGAAGGTAACGTGGTGTGGTATTGATTTTAAGATACTACAATGATGATTGGGGATGTGTAAAGGTAGTAATGTCTGTGTGGAGGTGTTGGTGTGTGGAGATGTTGGTGTGTGGTTGTGAAGGTGTTGATGTGTGGGTGGTGATGTCTAAGTGAAGGTGGTGGTGTCTGTGTGGTGTCTAATGGTGGCTGTGTATGGAATTGGTTATGTTTTTGTAAAAGTATTAGTGTGTGGTTATTGAGTTAGTGATGTTTGTGTGTGGTTGTATTTGTGTGGAGGTGTTGGTGTGTGAAGGTGGCGGTTTTATGATGGATGTGTTAGTATCTTGATGTGCTGGTTTGTTGAGGTATTTGTGTGGAGCTGGTGGTGTTTGTGTGGTGGTTTTGGTGTTTGTTTGGTGTCTAATGGTGTATATGTGGCAGTATGAGAAGATGATTGTGTCTGTGTGGACGTCTATATGGAGGTGGCGGTGTCTGTGTGATTGTACTTGTGTGGAAGTGGTGTATGGAAGTGGTGTGATGGTGTAATGGATGCGTTGGTGCCTTGATATGCTGGTGTTTGGAGGTGTTTGTGTGGAGGTGTTTGTGAGTGTGATGTCTGGTGGTGTCTATATGGTGTGTGTGGAGGTGGTGGTGTCTGTGTAGACGTGGTTGTGTCTGTGTACATGTGGTGTTGTCCATGTGAAGGTATTTTTGTGTGGAAGTGGTGGTTAATGTATGATTGTGTTTGTGTGGAGGTGTTTGTGTGTGGAGGTGGTGGTGTTGGTACCTTGATGTGCTATTGTATGAATATATTTGTGTGTGGAGAGGGTGGCATTGGTAATGATATTATGACATACGTGGATATAACTAAAAAATGAAGCAGTATAAGAGTTACAGCTGTTGTATGTTTGATGTACAAATATTATAACTCATACATAGAACACTCCCTGAAAGACAGATAAGCTAGAAGATTTCACATTTGAGAGTGATTGGGCGTGGAGAATATCCCTAGAGGACATCTTTAACTCGTGACATACATTGTTTGCATTTTAAAAATAATATTATCATATTATTAATTTTAACACTTTTTTTTCTTAATTTTAGCAATTATATTAGTCACTATTAAGTGAGATGTCAATCTTTATTTTGTAATATTCTGTACAGTATTTTTGTTTTTAAAATTTAAAAAAATTTGATATGAACAATTTCGTTACAAACAACATTACTATACAGAGGCAGAATGATCATTCATTCAGAAACAACTACAACAAATTTGTTTTAAAATTGCAAAAAATAAATAAACAATCAGTAGCTTCCAGTAGCAACTACATAACATCTTATTATTAAACTGCAGCTGCCCAATCAGACCCTACAATATTAAAAATGTTCTCAGAGGTCCACAACATCGAGCAAATCACTACATCCATTCATCCTCACAAAACAAAAATAAACCAAAACCAACGGCAGTCGCTTGGTTGAACGCATGCACATAAACAAAATAACGCAATATTTTGAAGGAATCTAGCATTTTGAGGAACAATAACAAACGGAGTAACCGAGGAAGTTGGTTTCATTATTTATTTTTTTACACATAACAAACTGTGTCATACACACATACAACATGATTCTCCTCGCAAGCTGTAGATTGCTAAGGGTTATCTAACTTATCATAAGAAAATTCCAGCACATAGATTCTAACCTCATTTGATCAGAGCTTGCTTGAGATCGGGATGGCACGGGGCTTAAGCTTCGCCGGAACCACCTCCTTGGGAGCAATAATAGTAACCACACCATTCTCCACCACCGCCCTAATCTGATCACCCTTAATACCATCCGGAAGCGCGAAGCTCCGCGAAAACTCCTCCTTCTCCGCCCTCTCAGACACGTGCCATAATGTATCCTTCCCCTCTGCCGACGTGGAAGAGGTCGGCACGCCCTTCACGTTTAACACGTTGCCTTCCTCAAGCTGCACCTTGATTTCCTCCCGCCCAAAACCTAAAAAAACAAGAACAGCTTAAGTATTTTGCGCTTAGTAATAGGGAGAGTTGAATGAGGTCGAATACCTGGAACGTCAAGGCGAATTATGTGAGCAGATGGATTCTCAAGCCAATCCGTGGCCGGCAATCCAGATCGCCGGGGGACCGCTGGGCTCCAGAGTAGACGCCGGAAGGGATCAGCGAGAAGAAGGCCGGCCATACTGCGTGTTCTCTTCCTTAAACTCGCACATTCGGCGAGGGGATATTGGTTGATTTGACGACATAAACTGGCGCGGATAGAGATGCTCTGTTGTTCCTGACAAAGAATGGAAGATTCTAGAACGTGCTAGGACTGTGTGGAGTATGTATGGAGAAGAAGGGTGTGGAAGGTGCCGCCGGAACATTCACAAAAAGTTTACTTGAATTTTAGATGTCTAAATTTTGATTTTTATATTAATAACATTTCCTTTTTTAAAAGCTATGCATAAAAAATGAATTTTTCAAAAGGTGGCCGGCCATTGAAAAATGAAAAATTTACATAGACAACACTCAAATCTTATCACCTCACCCACAGCCTGGCAGCCCATTAGCTGGCCACCTCCCCCTCTTTCTGGCAGCCCACTGGCTCACTGCCTCGCTCTGGCTAGCCGTCAATCGGGCCAACCACCTCTCAAGTCAAAGATTTACGTACATATCACTCAATTCTTATAAATATATACACAACTAAAACATTGTTATTTATAATCATATCCCTCTATCCTTCGTCTTTACATATTTAACACCTAAACTTTAATATTTTATTCGCCCTGACATTGACGAATGTAACAAGAAGAAAGAACTCCATAAGTACTAATTTGAGAAGAAAAAGACTAGAATACCCCTCATGACTCTCTTATCAGTAGGGCATAAATGTAATTTTCTCCTCCATCTTTTTCTCTATAAATAAAGGATATCAACATGTAAAATGGGTCTCTTAGCGTGCATTTGGGGCAGCTTATCAGCTGTTGGGGCATTTGAAAACACCGCATTCCTGTTTGAAAAAAAATGTTTGAATAACTTATTTCAAAACTCATTTTCCCTTTATAATTAAACGCCCGCCGTAGGTGATGCCTCGCGGTCTAGCTTTTCGTTTGGCATATGACGCTGTTGCCCTCGCCTCGCGTGTCTCTTGCTTCCTTCGGCTCCGTGCAGAAACCCCCGCCCACATCCCTTTCCTCCAAGCTCTGCCCAAAAACCCTCACCTTCGTCGTCAAACTCTAGAGATACGATCGCGATTACAAATCCCTTTGAAACTCCTAATTCCGCGAAGATGGCCCCGCGAAGATGGTTCCTGCTCCTGCAAACTCTCGCGAATACGGCTTCGATCAATTGACCATGGAATTTGTTTATTTATTAACTATAATATTAATTATTTGAGAGTATTTATTTATTTATTTTTCATATAAAATTTATTTAAAATTAACTTAATAAATAATAATTAACGTTTAATTGATAAAATATCATATATTTATTATAAATTAATTTACTGGACTATAATTGAATATGTTAATTAGAAATAACTAAATTTTATATAAAATTACTAAATTAAATTAAAATGTATGCACAGAGGTAGAAAATGTCAATTATCCGTAACATATCGCAAATCGATTGTTTTCCAGACGCACAAACCAAATAGCCGCACTTACTTATCGCCTTATCCAGATCAGTTGTTGATCAGTTGTTTATTAGGATAAACTGCTTATCTGGATAAGTTGGATAAACTGCAGCTGCCCCAAACATACCCTTAGGCTCTCTCTCTCCCCCTCTCATGTTGGGAGCTTATTTCCCTTCCACCTCACCCTCACCTGTAACCTAAACTAGTGTAGAATAAATGGGGCAGCCAGCATCGGGACAACCCTAATTTATCTCCCAACAAGACAATCCTCTCTCCTCTCTCCCTCTCCCTCTCTTTCTCCACCCCTCGAAATTCTGGCTCTATTTCTTGAACACGTTTCAAAGAAAGCTTTTCTATCCACTACACCAGAAAATTATTTAGTGTGTTGTCAATCATCGGAGGATAACCACATTAGAAATTTCATTTTGCGAATTGGTTTGAGCTTCCCTCTTACGCATATAAATCAACCAAATATGAAGATTTTTACAAACGGTTGTGAACAAATTTATATGAATTGAGTTCTGACATTGAAATTTTTTTTTTCCAAACAAATTGTTTAGCAGTAGCCTCATTTATTATTACGAGCAGCTCAACTTCCACACATTTAGCAAAATTAATATTCTGTCCTCATTACTAGTAGTGTCAGATATGTACTTATGAAAGTTTATTTATGACATATATAAATACATAAAAATCGTATTGCTTATATAAATTTATTTTAAAAAAAAAAAAAAAAAACGGAAATTTACATACATACCACACAATTCTTATGAACAAATCTAACACCTAAGCTTCCATATCAATATTTTGTTGGAATTTTTTTTAAATTTTCCAAATAGATTTTGATCGAATCAAAATCTATTAGGAATTTACCACGAGAATCTTTCATTCACGTTCATATTAATGAGAAAACTGAATCGATACAATAGCAGAAGCGTACCTGAATCCATATAATCGATTGCAAGCAACAATCTTCCAATCTGCAGACTTTCCGGAGTTTTCCTTAGTCTCTCTCATTGAAGGGGAACAAGAGAATAATTTTCTTTTTCTTTCTCTGCAAACCGGGGACCATTACCTCTTTATTTAATGTAACCAAAGGGTGGTTACAAAATTTACTTAATTTCCAAATAGTAACCCAATTTGTCCAAACAACAAACAAAAACCAAATTTCGTCTAAATGACGGTACAACAAAAGTATCTATCAAATTCAAATAGTAACCAGTACATAATAACAATCTAAAATGCTCAATTGCTTCCACTTCTACTGATTTTCATCTCCCACATAAATGCATCTTTCAAAGATCATTTGGTTTTCGGTAGCTTCAGCAACTTCGTATCGAAACACTTATGTTAGAAGTAACACCGCAGTCTAACCACCAAGTGTTTCGTAGTACCGAAGCCAAATTTACCTCGTAACGTACCAAAGTTAGAAATGTACCTTTCTTTATACGCCAAACGTGATATTTTGCACATTCCTTCTTCTGATGTCCTTTTTTATTGCAAAAGAAACAACTGATACTTCCAGGATTTTTAAATTTACTTTGTTTCTTTTGAGAATGACCTTTATTCTTTGCAGCTTCATTCTTTCTTTTAGTGTCCCTTTCTTTAGAGGTGTTCACCAAATGAGCACTATCAGTCTTTCTTGCTTCAACCTTTCTTCCTCTTGCACACAATGAGATATAAGCTTATTAAGAGTTCATTTCTCCCTTTGCATATTATAGCTGACCAAAAATTGGCCAAACTGTGGAGGAAGAGAAATAAGAACTAAATGCACGAGTAAATCATCCATCAACTCGAGCTTTAGCTTCTTTAAGCAATGTTAGACATCTTAACGATGTACTCCCTTATACTTTCCTTGCCTCTGAACCTCATTGAAATCAATTTCTTTAAAAGAATACCAGTTTCAGCCTTATCGTTTTTTGCAAAGCGTTTCTATATTTCAGCAAGGAAACTTGCAGCATCAGTGATCTCACTAGACACCGCACCTCTAAAGGCCTCAAGTATGTCGCGCTTTATGATCATAAGACTCAAGCGATTAGAACGGTCTCACTTCTCATAGATTCTCCTTTCCTCAGAGGAACTAGCATCCGTAAGAGGAGCGGGTTTATTTATTCTTAACGTTAAATCTAGATCCATGCAGCAAAAACAATGTGAATGTTCTCTTTCTAATCCTTAAAGCTATCACCCTTAAGGATTGGAACCGAATCGAGATTAGCAGATACATTAAGAATAACCGAAAAACGAACAAAAGATTACATTAATAAAATATTTTAAATTCAATTAATGGTAAATCTCATCTCAAGACACCTAATGCAACATTAATATCATGTCTTCAGACAAGTAATATTAATCGCTAATGATAATCTTCATCGTAATGATCAAACATTAACAATAACGTATATCAAGTAATAAATCTATCTTGGATCGATTTATTACTCATATATTATTCCTTATAATCGTTATACGCTTACCATCACAAGTGTGTATGCAAGTTCGACCAGCATTAATTTTCTTTGCCAATTAATACACGCACGAACTAACATACACATAAAATCCAACATTCGTCACGAACTATCTACACAAGAGAGGTTACTTTTGCAACATCATGTTTCAATAAGCTTCATTAAAAATGATGGACAATTATAAAATACTATTTATTCGAATTTAATTTAAACTTTAATTTAATTTTATAAAATCTTATATTTATAAATAATTGGCTAATTTATAGCTCATAAAGTTCTTACGATTTACAAAACAAAATTATCGATTTTATAAAATTAATCAATCTCAGAAATTGAGTTAATTGAATACTTAAAGAAAAACTTTATAATTAATTTACTCATATTAAAATGAGTGAATTAATTAACTCATTTTATTTAATTTACTTATTAAATTAAATAACTCATTTTATTGTCCAAATTAAAATGAGCAATTTAATTAATTTAATTAATTAATGAGTAATAAAAAATAAAAAAATTTAATTTTCCGCGAACCGGGTCCGCGATCCCGGTCCGCGATCCCGGTATGCGAACCGGGTCCGCGAACCGGCTCCGGAACCGTTCGCGACGGCTCGCGAATCGCGAACCGTCGCGAGCGGTTCCCGAGTCAACGAACTGAGGCGCCGCCTCCGGCGCCACCTCCGGCGTCTTCTCTTTCGCCGCAGTATTCCGCTGCGTCGGATTCTGCAGCCGTCGGAGGACACACCACCGCAACCACCGACGTCGCAGTCCCGCTGCGGCATTCCTGCTGCCGCAACCTTTTGCAGACGATTCCTTCGCGAGTAAAGGCGAACGAAAGGGACAAAATTAAGAATGAGGAGAGAAAAAGAGAAGCGGAATCTCAACATGAACATGAACGAGAGGCTCTGATACCAATTGTTGGAATTATTTTCAAATTTTTCAAATAGATTTTGATCGAATCAAAATCTATTAGGAATTTACCACGAGAATATTTCATTCACGTTCATATTAATAAGAAAACTGAATCGATACAATAGCGAAAGCGTACCTGAATCCATATGATCGATTGCAAGCAACGATCTTCCAATCTGCAGACTTTCCGGAGTTTTCCTTAGTCTCTCTCGTTGATGGGGAACAAGAGAATAATTTTTTTTTATTTCTCTGCAGATCGGAGACCATTACCTCCTTATTTAATGTAACCAAATGGTGATTACAAAATTTACTTAATTCTAATTCTGCCCCTCATCAAATTGGAATTTGCCCTTATGGTATCCACACATATAATTTCATGAAAAATGTGTCTAAAGTCATAAATTTTATACTTAATTAGACCACAATAATTTTGACTTATTAAATGATGACCCAATACATTTATTAATTACATTATAGTCCCATAATTGATCCAACATATTTATAACATTTTATTTTAATAAACCTATACTATATTTTGCTTTAAAAAAATATGTGGTAATGATATTAAAGATTTAAGTGCAATAAATGAGAGTAAAATGGCCCGTAAGTGTGGTGGCGTTTTTGAAAATGACGTCTAACCGTTTGGTTCACGCGTTTTTGAAAAACGCTGTCTGCCGCGTTTGAATTTTTTACACTAAACGCAGGCCGCAGGTCGACCCTTGCGGCCGACATGCGGGCTGTGTTTCACGATAAGTTGTTTATTCTGAAACACACAAGTTGCCCCAAACAGATCTGCAATCGCGAGCCGAACACCAGCCCAACCGACTGTGGAAAACCTAAATGCTCTCTCCTTGCCACCATGCTCACCGGAACAAACTCATAATTTGGGTAAGATATAGAAATACATATGAATTGTGTGGTATGTATTTAAATGCCCCAAAAAAGAATTGAAATCAACTAGTTTCAGCTGAAGTTGATTCACTTCAAAGTAAAATTATTTTACTTTTTTTATTAAAAAAAAGAAAAATTTATATACACATCAAACAATTCTTATGTATTTATATGTCTAATACCCAAAATTAATATTTATAATTATAACATCAAAGCAAACAGATGTGTATCTCCATTTTAGGGAAAAAATATTAGGTCAAGACTTTGGATGCATCTGAAATTCAATATTGAGGCGTCAGATGTCAAATGGGCCCCACCAATTATAACACTGACTAGTTAGTGCCAACGTATTGCGGTGCGGCCCACGCCTCACTATTGGACTCCAGACACAAATTACACCATGAATCGTGACCTAATATTTTTTCCTATTTTAGTGGGTGTTTGGTGACCGGATTTGAGCAGGATTTACGCACGATTTAACATAAATCCAACCAAATAAAATATAAGAGAAATTAAATTTGTACTTTAAAAATTTGAATGATATACATGTAAATATAAATATTTATATGTTGGATAAATAAATACCTAAGAATTGTGTGATGTTTATGTAAATACACTTCAATTAGCGAAAGAATTGTTCAAAGTGAAATCTAGATAAAGTCCAAAAGTCTCAAGTCGCGGCAAGGGCTTCCGACGACTTTATGGCTCGCGGTTCTTTTCTTCCTTGCGAAGCAAAATGTAATGCCTAAACATTTGCATAATTAACAGTAAACAATCTCGAAATTAGATTTCAGACCTCCACGCATCGGATCATACCATAGAGATGGAAAAATTATATATATTCCGGATAAATATAATACGCAAATAATTAATTAAAATTTTAATTTTATTTATTTAAAAAATATTAAAATTGAAAGTGTATATTGATAAAAAATTTGGTCTTAATGTTTCAATCAATTTTGTTAAATTTTTAATTCCGTAAATAACAAATAGAAAAACGATTAAATGATTAAAAAAATTTATTACCTATCATGATAGCTATATTTTGAGTATGATAATTGATTAAATTAAAAAAAAAATACAAGTATTCAATTCAGGAGTTAATCAAATAGCAAAATTTTATACTTCCACTTGATGTTTTTATTTATTTATTTTTATTTTTTAACAAATGATGACTTATGAGTTATAAATCATAAAATATATTCTAAAAATTTATCAGCTTAATTCAATGATGATGTGTGTGCTAGGAAATTCGTGGCGGTGGAGTAATGAGTATCGTCTTAGGGTTGCACAGGAATTTTACACATAGTCCAATAAAAGAAAACAACTAGTAGAGATACCATAAGTTTTTACGTGAAAACCACATGAAAAGAAAAAACCACAAGGCATAGCTAGTTGAAGAAATCCACTATAAACTGAATATTACATGTACAGTCCCTTGTCCCATAGGTGGGAAGGGGTCGAACACTCTTCGGAGTTGTAACATCAGTGCATGATTAAACTTGTTGAAAGAAGTGGGCGACAGCCGATGATGATTAGCGACGACTAGAAATAGATGGTTGGCAATGGTCGGCGGTGGTAGACAACGGTTGGCAGTGGTTCGACGCTAGTTGGTGGTGGTCAACAACTGTAGAAGTAATGCTGAACTTTAACTCCTCCAAGCTTCAAGCTTGAAGCTCTCCTCACCCCTCATGAGAGGGGTTGGCTATATTTATAGAATTATAAGTACAATTAATGCAAAAATATGAACCAATTTGATCAGATGATTCATAGAACTTTATTTGATCTTACAACATTTGATAGACATTTGAATGTCTCAACGATATCATAATTGAACGATCTTGAGCTCGTTGGATTCATCTTATCGAGATGTTTGATTCGACTATAAGCTTATCAGATTCAACATATGTTGACCTTTCAAATAGACCTAAAAAAATTTCAAAAGTGAAGTAATGGTTTTATTTGAGCTTGATTTGATTTGGATTAGATTAATATTAGTATCATCGGGTCCGTCTCATCGAACCGGTCAGTTTGATTGTATGTTTATTGAAATCGGAGCTCTGGATGACTCTTAACTGAAGTTTGAATATTTATTACTCAAAAAATTGCTTTGAGATTCGCGTCATACCTCGAGATTCATGTCGTATGATAAATTTTTGTTTGAGGCATATCAGATAAATATTAACAAATTTTTAAAAAAATTAATCTCTTAAAATTTGTCACAATTAAATTATAACTTCAAGATCCCATCACATTATTAGAGGATTTTTTATTATTTTATTTTAAAATAAGTATTATCTTATTATTATTATTTCTATTTAAAAAAATTATAATAAAAAAATAGTTCTTGTGATCAGATTCATTAGAAAAATATAATTTATAAAAATTATACTTTTTTGAGAGGGAATGAGTCTTAGTGTTTATTTGACGCAATTGCAGTTTTCTGAACTTTTCAGCTTTCTATCATATTGCTCAAGTAAGTTCATTGTGGAAACTGTTTTTCTTTTTATTGTAATTTCTGTGAGAACAAATTGCAGCAACTATTTTTGAAAAAATAATCATTTTACACCTATTTATTGAAGTCGTTTAAAACATAACTATGATAACGACATATTTTATAATTCAAAAATAAAAATTCATTTCACAACAAAACAAAAGTACAAATACATCACTCACTTAGCAGTGAGAATCAAAAGTGTTAAGAAAAAGAAAAAAAAATTAGTTTGATACCAACATTTGAAGAGGTGATCTTAAAAATTGTGTCAATTATAGAGGATCAAATTTATGAGATACAATAAAGCTTTATAAGAGATTAATGAAACTTAAACTTAAATATATCAATTTCAAAGAACCAAAACAGTTCCTACCAAGAAGATTTATATGAACAAATTAAGAAAATTAATGAAGTACAATAAACATAGAAATATTTTTATATGACATTATTTTTGAGAAAGCATACGACTAAAGAGTTTCCAATTACTATAGAATAACATTAAACATCGAAGCTGAAACTAGGATGATAGGTGTGAAATCCCATGAATCATATTCAGGTACTTTCAATCAGATAACAATCTACTGAGAAATCCACAGGGACGCAATGGCTTGCATTCAGTTGAAAGGATGCAATAGTTGTTAGTGCCTTGTATCCAGTTCAAAGCTTTCCGCCCAATGGCCCACGAGAAAGGCCTCTAAACCCAACATAAAAGAGTTTGGAAGGGAGTATATCGTCGATCAGGAAGAGGACCTCGACGAGGGTGGGGGAAGAGGAGATGCGAGACAATCTTCGCTCGGAAAGAGGTGGAGCTTCTGGAGTTTGGGGGATCTAACCCTAGGTAGCGTGAGGGCACTAGCGTAAAAAAAGGATTTAATACTGTTGTAAGAAAACCATACCATTGTTATCCAATAGCTTTTCGCGCACTGAATTGCATCAGGCAGTGGATGAGACGCCGCCCCAAACACGAAAAATTCGGGGCACAGTGTCAAACAACTATTCGGCCGCTGCGCCAAGCGGACCCTTAATGCCAACTACATTAAATTAGTAGTTAAATGTAGAACACAAATCTCCTAATTAAAAAAATCTCTTTATTAACTCCTCCATAAATTTATATTTAAAAAAAGAGACACACATATAAACACTCGTGCACACAAATATTTTGATATTTTAAATTATAATGTTTGTTTATAAAATTATCAAAATTTTTGTCCTATTGTAAATGTCATTATAAATGTAATTTTTGAAGTAAAATACACATTTTTTATGCATATTTTGTTTAATTAACAAAAATTATTACATAAATAAAAATCCAAATTTAAAATTTCGATGTATAAATATTTAAAAATTATGAGAAAAGAAATATTTAAAAAAAATTATTTGAAAATTTATGTACATATCCCTCAATTATTTTATGAAGAATTTATTTATATAGCACCTAATTTTATGCATTTAGATATCTCAACAAAATTTTTATTTTATACTTAAACCCTCCAATTCTTTTTACCACATCAAAATAGCACTAATAGGCACTTTAATTCCATGTGATATTTGTAAATACTTAGAGTCTGATGGTATGTATGTAAATTACCCAAAATTATTTTTCTCAACGATCTATAATTACTTCCTCGAGTTCCACGCGTCCTCCGTCTCCCTCTCCGTCTCTTCCAGCATCAATAAAGAAGCCCGTTAACCATTTCTTCTTCGTGTTTTCCTGTAATTCGCTTTATTTTTTCCGATCCAGGTGTAGGGGTTAGGTTTTCCCTGCAAAAGAGGCGATCTAGGGTTTTCGAAGTTCGATCGTACCATAATGGCGCTTGAGTGGGTGGTCCTCGGCTACGCCGCCGGCGCAGAGGCGGTTATGCTTCTTCTCCTAACTGTACCAGGGCTCGGCCGTCTCCGCACGGGCCTCGTATCGGTTACACGCAACTCGCTCAAGCCGATGTTATCGGTTGTTCCGTTTTGCCTTTTTCTGTTAATGGACATCTACTGGAAGTACGAGACTCGCCCGACGTGCGACCAGGAACACGCCTGCACGCCGACGGAACACCTTCGACATCAGAAATCGATCATGAAGAGCCAGCGAAACGGGCTCTTGATTGCCGCCGCACTGATTCTTTACTGGCTTCTGTTCTCTGTTACTAACCTTATTGTTCGCCTCGAACAACTTAACCAGCGCGTCGAGAAGCTCAAGCGGCAGGATTGAGACGGTGATCTGTTGGGAAGGAGGGACCGCTTGGTGAAGGCTTGATACTTTTATCTTTTCCAGTCCCTTTACCTTTGTTTTCCTCTTTTGAATAATGAAACTGTGTTTCAGATTTCCGCCGGCTTTTACTACGCTGTTTATTTTTTGAGTTTAGTCTCTTTTGGTCTTTGTTTGTGTACACCCGACATTGTTATTGTTCTTTGGGCTGTGTGTTTTATTTATCGTCTACTGCTCTTGTTTGGTAATCGATTTGAAAATGATGAGGTTCTGTTTTTAGACCATTAAAGCATTTAAACGGTTGAATTATGAGTGATGACGATGATGTCTTTATTTTAGCTATGGTAGATATGTCTGGAATCCATAGTTTACACTAGATATTGCATATGAAGCACACGTTCGTGGTATAAATAATAGTTTGTTTAAGTGGTGATTTTTATTCTAATACTCTATACAAGACAATTAGTGAAACTCATCCTGTTTTCCATACAGATCACATACAATCATTCATAGTTTTTTTTTTTGGCTCTTCAATATCTATTCACGGGACATGACTTGTCATATTTTTAATTCATAAGACGTAATTATTGTCTTTAGGAAAAATTTGTCTTTATTTATGGTACCTACTTTGTCCATTGTATCTTGTACATAATCAATGGCTAACTTAGAACAATTCTTTAGATAATTTGCCACTAGACTCGAGTCAACATTTGCTGAGTGGCAGCCATGATTGGCTTTAAGTTTGGAGGAAGTTATTTAAATATCTAGTTTAGGTAGTATTTGTTTGGTCATCGAGGGAAGGAAGCAGTGGTGGTGAGGTTTCGTTTATTTTTTGGGGAGGTGTGCCGTGGGTAATGTTCCCACACATGCTCCTGGGCTTCCCTTTTGTATGAGATTCTTGACATTCGATAAAGCACAGTACAAAGTGTTTCAAATATCTATGAGCTGCTCTCTTTTGTTCCTATCTTCAATAGTGCTGTTTTATAAGCCATATATTCTCATTTTTTATGAAAATTTTATTCTCTTTTCTCTGTATTATTAATACTCATTTACTTTTACAATGTATGTGATCAATGAAGTTGGTGTTCGTCGAACATCGATACAATTTTTAAACTAGTTATGTTCCCCCAGTTGCCCCTGGACTTCTCTATTGTATGTAATTCTTGTAATTTCATAAAGCATATTCGCAAGTGTTTTGAATATTCATGGCTGCACTCTTTTGTTACCATCTTCAATTGTGCTATTTCTCAAAGCCTATGTTTTCGTTTTTTACAATAACTTTATTCTCCTTTCTTTCTATGATTAATCTGCATTTACTTTTATAATGTATGTTACGAATCAGTTGGAGATTTTTGAACATAGAAATATTTCTTAAACTTGTTGGTATACTATACCTTTAGTCATATACTAGTTAATTATTTATCTATGAAAGGACTCGCATCCAAGAGTTTGATGTTCTCCATCTTTTTTATGTTTTTCACATGTTCCTTTTGCAAGTCCTTTCTTGTTATGTGACAAAATTTGCGAATGTTAAGTGCATGCCTCTAGTGGCCTTGCTTTTGTTTTTGCCATAGCATAGTTTTGAGTTAAGCTTGATCAGGTAGGTTTGTCATGGAGCATAGGACTGTCGTTGAAAAGAAACGGACAGGGGACAAAAACAATAGAAATGGAGACCGGAAAAGAAACAGTAGAGAGAAGTTTATTTTATAGTTTTTCACTTTTCCCATATCCTTAATCATATATATATATATATATGATATATATATATATATATATATATATATATATATATATATATATATATATATATATATATATATGATAGCCCCACCCGTTTACAAGTTTAGCAAAATTACTAATAACCAGAGAAGGAATAATGGCTTAGTTACAAATTACATAAATGAAAAATATCTAATTAATTATAGAAATCGTTAAAACTCATAGGAGGTATCATGTTTGTGTTGGGTTAGGTAAGGTGAGCATTATTTTTGTCCGCATCAACTCATCCCCCTTTAGAAAAAAAAAAAAAACATTGTCCTCAAGGTTGAAGTTGGGATAAGATTTGCGAAATTCATTTGAAGGAGCCCAAGTTGAATCATTGATAAGCCCACCCATTGTATTAGCATTTGTAATTCACAAGATGAGTCCTCAAGGAGCTGATGAGACTGGAGGATGGCACCCAATTTATGAGTGATGATTTTCAATTTATGTTGGTGATGTAACAAAATGAAGATGTGTTTCTGGTGGTATGATTTCAACTACGAAATGTGGAAGTCTGAATGGATACACGAATGTGATGGAAGCTGTAGGAGATAAGCGATGGTTCCAAACATTCCAAAACCTCATATGGACCATAAAAGTGATGATAAATGTTAGAGAATAGATATTGGCATATTTAAGTTTGGCGGTAAGGTTGTAGTTCAACTAAACACAATAAAATGTTGAATTGAAGGTCTCAACAATGTTTGTCCACTTGTTTTTTCATACTATTCTGTGTTACCATAAGATTTTGCATGTCGTACAATTGAATATCTATTAGTTTAAAGGTTGTCAATCATATACATTGATAAGGGTGTCATAATGTAAAGAATGTCTACAAGTAATTTGTCATAAAAGATGAAATGGAGTTAACCTTGTAGAAGTATAATAAGAGATGTTAGCCTGATAGAAGTATAATAGGAAATGTGATATGATCATTCCGCCCATGGTAGAAATTTCAACAGGTAGTTGGTACATCCATTGTATAGGAGTGAAGATACTATTCTAATGTCCAATTAATAACTTCAGTTTGATAATCTATTTGAAAGTGGTTGGCTGTGCGAAAATATAATTTTGTACCCTTTAAACAAAATATTTCTTGTCAAAAGTGGCTATTCAAAGTTTGATTCATGTTAGATACAATGGAATAAGAAATATCACAAAGTTTATGAAAATTCCCAATAAAATAGTTGCCACTTTAAAAACAGCCAATGAGTTACTAAGGGAGAAAAGTTGGTGTATTTAGTCAGGTCTTTCACAACCAACATGGTACGCCTCAGAACCAAAATCAGCGAATAAACCATGATGAAACGGTAATAGATAGGTGGAAGAAACACAAGTGTTGTTCTTACAAAAATCAATGGAAAACAAGCAGATACAAGACTGATCTACTATTCGAGAAGTAAATCGTCTCTCCCACACTATAGATGTCGCTAGGAAGACCACAAGAAAAAAGAAAACAACAATCATAACAAAACATGCATACAAGAAAACAAACCCTAGGTCCCCCCTTAATAGCATTCTTATACAACATTTGAAAACTTGCCTTCTAAACTTCCCTTCAAACTCCCCTCAATTTCTCTTCATTGAGTATATGATTATGGCCCTAATGGCCCCACCTGTTCTTTTCCTTCCTCTGCCGCGGCATTGGATCGCTTGGCTGCTTCCTACGAAGAGAACCGACCCATCTGTGGAAGGAGCGGGCTAATTGGGAGGCATTAAACTGGTCCCTCCTGGACTTGTCCTACTTGTGGCGTAACAATACTCTCCTCCTAAAGAAGTACATTGTCTTCAAGGTAGAAGGATGGAATCTGCTTGTCGATCACCTCGTAAGACTCCAACATTGCTTCATAGTTGGCAATCATTTCCACTTAACCAAGATCTCCTTTGCTCCTACTCCTTGGTGCATTTATTTGATCTCTAGCGGCTGTAGAATCACCTCCAAGTCATCCGTCAACGTCGACGGTAGTGCAAGCAAGGGTGTATGATCTCAAATTGCATGTCTCAATTGTGATACATGTGGTGACTTAAAATGGTAGACCATTGTCCCGATGTGTGCCATCTCCTCATAAAGACCAAAGTATATTGGTGATGTTAACCAATGTCTTCTATCGGTAGGGTCTCAATTTCAAATAGAACATGTCACCTTGTTCAAATTGCATGTCTTCTATGTTCATTCGTTTTTCTCTTTATGATTCGTTGAGTTCTCACTAATTGCCTCTTGAGCTCTACTAGTATCTTGTTTCTCTCCTCCAAGTACTGATGGGGTACTATACCCATAATGTATTAAATGAGGTGGATTTCGCCCATACAATATCTTGAGAGGGGTAGTCTGTGCTGCTATTTGGCACAAAGTATTATACCAATATTCAGCTCATGCAATCCACTTACCCCATAGCTTCGGTGTATCAGATACAAAACAATGCATGTATGTCTTCACACTCCTGTTGACCACTTTCGTCTGTTCATCGGTCTGGGGATGATATGCGACGCTTCTTTTATGGACCGCCCCTTTCAACCTGAATAACTCCTTCCAAAAATGACTAAGGAACACCTTGCCCCTATTTGATACAATCAATTTCGGCACCCCGTTCAAATGGACCACTTCTCGGATAAGCACCGCCGCGACTGAGACCGCAGTGTAGGGACGTTGTAAGGGAATTAAATGTGCATACTTAGGCGATCCACGACCACCATGATCACCGTGAAACCTTATGACCGTGGCAACCCTTAGATAAAATTCATCTTCACTTCTTTCCAAAACATTATTAGTAATGCTAACGGTTGTGGCAACCCTCATGGTGTCGTGTTCAAGTACATGTGCCACTGATACACCATATTTTGCCATCATGTACTCTATGTTTGCGCATCCCCACCCAATAAAACTCTACTGCTATACATCTTTACGTCTTCGTCACCACTGAGTATCCCCCGATCGCACTGCCATGAAACTCGTGTAATAATCTTGGATTGTAGTTCGATGACTTAGGTAGCACTAATCGCACCTGGTGGAGTAGATGCTATCCTCTAAATGCATATCCTGGATGATTGTTCGGATCTTGTAGTAATTTGATTCTTATCTTCCTCAGCTCCTCATCTCTGTCACTTTTATGTCTCAAGACTTCCCAACCTAGGACCAAGAGTACCAATAGGGCTGTCAATTGGGGTTCCTCGATCTTTCTTGACAGGGCGTCAACTGCCTTATTCTCCAATCCTGGCCAGTATTGAATCTTGAAATCATACCCAGTAGCTTGGATAGCCATCTCTGATGCTCCTCAGTCACCATCCGTTTCTCCAAAAGATACTTTAAAGTCCTCTAATTTGTCCTGAGCATATAATGCCACCCAACTGGTAGGGTTGCCACTTTTGAATGGCCAAGCCAATTGCCATCCATTCTTGTTCATATATTAACTTTAGCCTCCCTTTTGCCGTAAGGACCTGGCTGAAGTAGGCAATCAATTGCTGATCATGCATGAGCAATGCTCCCAATCCGTACCCAGACGCATCCGTCTCCACCACAAATGGTTTACTGAAATCTGGAATTGTTAATACCTGTACGTTAGTCATGGCCTTCTCCAGATGCTCAAAGGCCTGTGTTGCTGCTTCCCCCATTTGAAATTGTCTTCGACTGCTCCGTCAATGGCCATGTTATCGTGTCATATCCTTTCACGAACTTCCGAGACTAGTCGGTGAGACCCAGGAATCCTCTCAACTCCTTTAACTTCTTGGTAAGGGCCAATCAACCATAACCTCGATATTGGACTGATCCACTGCTACCTCCGTTCTGGTCACCACTTGTCTTAGGTACTCCATCTACGTTGTGCCAAAGAACATTTGTTCAAGTTGTCATACAACCAGTTGTCCTTCAACTTCTCCAGGACTGTGCTTAGATGCCCCACATGCCGTCTCTATACGACTGTAGATCAAAATATCTTCGAAGAAGACCAGGACAAATTTCCAATTGTAAGGTTGGAAAACTCTATTCATGCAGACTGAAATGTCGCCAACCCTTTGGTGAGAACCAACGACATCGCTAAGAACTCATATTGTCTTGTCTTTGTTTTGTGCATATTTGCTGGATTCATTTTGATCTGGTGGTATCTCGACTTAAGATCAATTTATGAGAAAATGACTGTTCCATAAAGCTCGTCCAGTAACTCATCAATCACAAATATAGAAAACTTGTTCAACATCGTCTCCTTGTTTAAAGCCTGGTGGTCCACGCGGAATCTCCAACTAATATCTTTTTTCTTCACCAACTGGATGAGACTGAAAAAAGGGCTCCAATAGGCCTGATAATCCCGACCTCGAGTATCTCACGGATCATTTTCTCTATCTCATCTTTTTAAATCTGGGTTACTTGTATGGTCCGACACTGACTGGAGAAACACCCTCCTTCAAGTTAATAACCTGCTCGTGCTCCCTCGGGGAGGTAACTCGCTTGGCTTTTGGAAGACATCCCTGAACTGCTGTAGGAGCTACTAGACCGCTTCAGGAAATTCTACTAACTCTGAATCTCAGACCTTCTCAATGCTCTGAAACTCTACCAAATAGCCCAGTCCTGCTCCATATATCGACTTGATCATGATTTTGAGCAGTAATATTGTTTTGCATAGACGAGTATTTCCTCTCAACATCACCTTCATACACTTGGAACTCATCGTCAGGGACTTCCAATCCACCTTCATCTCCCCCAGCGTTCATAGCACTTGATCCCCAAAATCGCATTTGTGCTGTCCAAATCTAAGGGAATGAAGTCCTTCACCACCTGTAGGCTATTGAGTGTTAGAATGAACCCTTCGCAAATTTCTCGAATTTTCTCCACCTTCCCTGTCCCCATCATGACGTCAAAGTTCGATGTAGTCACCAGCTCCAACCCTAGCTTCTCCACAACCTAATTTGAGATGAAGTTATGTGTGGCTCCGCTATTTACCAACACCGCAATCTGTTGTTCTCCGATCCACCCCTCACGTTCATGGTGTGATTTGGGGTAAATCTCACCACCGAATTGAGGGACACCGCCACATTCAAATGCAGATGCTCCTCCTTTACTGCTTCCTCTTCTGATTCCTCACTTTATGTATCCTCCTGCACTAAAAGAAACTAAAGGGCATGCTCCTTGCAATGGTGTCTTGTGGCGTATTTCTCATCGTAGCGGTGACACTATCTTTTTGCTCTTTTATCATGCACTTTTGCATTTAAGAAGAGCTTGGAACTACTCTCGGGACCTAGTCTTGTATTCTTCTCCTTCGACGTCTCTTTCTGAAATGACACCGTTTGGTTTTTAGTGTCGTGTCTGTTAAAGTGCCCCCGTAGAATCCAAGAATTGTCTTGTTTTTTGAAGAAGTGCTTTATATACAACACCCCCCATGCAATCAACATGCGTGGTAATTCTATTAATGATGCCAGTGTAGAATCAAAGGCAATGGCTTTAGTGAAATAAGAAGAGTATTATTAATGATATAACGAGTAAAAAGATAATATAGAAGATGCATATTCATGCATACATGAAAGCGCAGACTCCTTTGCTTAAGTTCTTGAATTATACTTAATTGAATAATCAAAACCAATTAATTCTACGAGGAAATGTTGCTGGACAGAAGTTGAAGACTTCTGGTAAGATGCGGAAGGTCGTCAGTATATGTTTTGTTATATGCAAGAACATCATCAAATAGAACAAAGATAAATATGTGAAGGTAAGGTTTTAAAATTTTTATTCATGATATTTTGAAAGGTAGATGGGGTGTTGGATAATTGAATTGCAGAACGAGGAATTCATAATGCCCCTCATGAGTACAAAAAAAACATCTTATAACAATCAGATTTAGCCATGCGAAGCTGTTGCTATCCTGAATGTAGGTTGAGTTAAAAAAAAATAGTGGCCCCATGTAGTTCATCGAGAAGCTCATTAACAATTGGAATTGCAATTGGGTTATGTGAATGATAATTAACATAGTATCATCTTTCTTTATAATTAAAACCACTTAAGATGAAAAAGGACTAACGCTAGGTTTGGTAATGCCAGATGAAAGCATATCAATGACCATTCATTCAATCTCTTCAAATTTTTTTTGGCAAGTGTGGCTGGAGATATGGTTTGGTGTCATTGTTTTTGAATTGGGATGGTGTGTATTTGATGGTCATCAACTTTAGTAGGTAGTTTGGTAGGAGGTTGAAACAAACAAGAAAAATAAGCTTAACAGCTTTTGTAAAGGGTGAAATTGAATCGTATTTGCATGGAGGAGAGAGAGCACCCTGAATAAATGAGAAATTTGAAAAGTAAGATGTAATACTATTGGTAGCGTGAAGTTTTTTTTAATGCGGGAAGCTGAATTCAATCAATCGAAGGGTGATTGGTGCCTTATACTTGATTAGGTTGACGGCTATAACTAAATTTCATAATAATTGTTTTATAGTTAATTAAACATTGCTTAATCCGTCTGACCACTGAATACAGTAAACAACCTCCATACCATGAGTAGTTAATATAAGGAATGACTTGAAATTGATGGCACTGGATGGATAATATAACGTAAGAACATAGTGTAGTCTACATATGACTTTATTGTTACCAACGATAATAGTTAAATTTGTAATTGCAGTGACAACCAAGCCAAGGTGATGTACGAGTCATTTTTGTATGAAATTGTGTATAGACCCGCTGAATTAGAGTATTAAAGAAGGATCCCATAAGACAATATCTGTTGGTGAATGCTGACCTGCTAATATATGATAAATATTTGAAGTGTGTTCATCTATTTCATTTAAAAAATGAATATGTGAAGTGGCTGGAATTGAGAGTTTTGAATCATCGTGTAAAGAAACATTTTTTAATGTAATTTAAAAATATACATGCGAGCTTTACAAATATATATATTTTTTAATTACAACTTTTGTCCCAACCATAGCATAAAATTTTTCTTGTTTTTCAGCGATTTCAGTGGTATTAATTAATCTTTTAATTGGCAAGGAAGCTTTACCGAGGGGTAGTGGTAGAACTTTGTGTTTTGGTAGGATGCCGACATTATTGTTTGGTGGTGTAGGAAAGGGGCTAATGTGAGGAATGAGAGGTGTCATTCATGAATCTTGTCCTTGATGACTTTGGCGAACTACATGGCTTGGTTGAGCTTAGAAGGTTAATGGAGTTAGGCCACCTTTCTAATTTTTTGGCTTAAGGCTTGATTCAAAAAATGTTTTTAAAAAAGTGGGATCAACATCCAAAATTAGGTTTGTAATTGTTCAAATTTTTGTTGATAATATCGAACCGAAGAAGATGTTATTTTTTTTGTTAATTACCAAAGTGAATGATGAAGTTGCCAGAATTCAGATTAGGCGTGTAACCTTCTATGACATTCGACCCACAGACATCATTCTTAAGCAGGTTGGGTTAAATGAAAGGAATGATAGACAATTTTTTTAGGATCAGAAAACTATGGAACCTGTAGAATTGTTCTATCTTACGAATCTAGATCTCTGGATGTTTGCCAGAGAATTTTGACATCTCTAATTTTATTGAACGGAAAGGGCATGGACCCTACATTCCCGAAATAGAAGATGCTTGAACGGGAGTACTTGAAAGCGAAGCAGAAGTGTGTGTGGTACCTGATGTTGGCGAGCATCTTTGACCGACTTGATGTTGATTTCTTGCAGTAAATCCCCAAGGAGAATAACTATTTGTGGTGGTGAGCAAACTGGGAAAGACATCGAAGAATGCATGTGTCGTGGAGCTAATGTCATAGACCATGTGGAAGGCGAGCAGGTTGTGGAGGGTGCAAGATATGGATTGCTGCAGACGGCGATGTAGATTTGGGTTGGTTGGTTGCGGTGTGATAATGCCGAGATGGGTGGCAGTGCAAGAACAAGATTCTGGCAGAGAGATGGAGAAATTGTCAGGAGTGGTCATCAGAAAGAGATCGGTGGCAATTTTTTCGGAGGTGGGAGAGGGAAAATCGGCAGCCAAACTAGATACTGGGCTGGTTCGGAAGAAAAATCTTGTGTGTAGTGGTGATCTTGGATGGCGAGCGCAGCTAACAGATGTAAGGAAGATGTGAGGGATGCAATGGGATTGCGATGAGGAGAAATTAAAGAAGTGTTGTGTGGTAGATCAAGAGAACCAAATGATAGGGTGTAAGCCTATTCTTGATAAGAAACTAGGAAGGGATGGAAGCAACATAAACAGAGACTGGAAAATAAACAGTAAAGAGAAGTCACATGTTCAGCGAAATTAGAAAATAACTAGAGAATGAATAAATGGCTCAATTACAAATTACATTAACGAAAATTGCCTGATTAATTACAAAAATTGTTAAGCCGTATAGGAGGTATTCTATTTTTGCTGGGCCGGGTAAGACAGCATTATATTTGTGTAAGCATAGGTTCGGTTGATGTGTGTTATTACAGGTGCTATATATAATGTGAATGAGATTAGGAGAATGTACATCAAAATGATAAATATGTTGATATATTTCTGAACAGTAAGTGTATTCTAGATACATATTAAATCTTCATAAATTGTTTTATCTAGTTTATATGAAGTAAAATCAAGTTCTTAAGACTCATAATTAGACGTGCAATGTCATTAATGCACTCTCTCTCAATTACATTAATGATAGTAATGATCAGTTGATTAGGAGATGAGTATAAAAATGTCAAATTTATTAGATAAATTTGTATTTGATGGTGATGATTAGACTTGTGGTGATATAGAATATTATCAAAAGTTAGAAACAAAGGACACATTAGAAATACATGTCAAACTAGATTTATAGGTACTACAGTAGCTTTCTCTATTGTAACCTTTTTTTGAGGATCAGGAGGAGATTGTGGAAATGGAAGAAGAGCTAGAGGGGCCACAAATCTTGTGATGCTGAGAAAAGAATGAATGAAAAGGATTTTTCTATTTTGATATTTGGAATGTAATAATGGGTTGATTATTATAAACTCTAGAAGAATTCCTTATAATTAAAATATACAATTTTTTTGCACTCAACTCTAGAGAATAGTGTAAATACCGAGCACCTTAGTCAATCAAAAGTCAGATTTGAGGGCATTGAGCCCTTTTAATAACATTGGTTGATGAGGACTGGCTCAGGATATAGGTGGGAATAGGTGGAGTGGAGCTCATGCTAGTGTGCCTTGGACTATCCCATAGCTGAATGTGGGGAACTTGTCTCATACAGGTAGGTGACTAGTGAAGGGATTTAACCATTTGGTTCTATTTTGAGTGGGGGTTTCTTTGCGTCTCTCTTATTTGAATCTCAATTTTCTGTCATTAGTACATATAAGATTTCGGGTCTGTTTGGGACAGTTTTTTGTTTGATTCACTCTTCAGACCATTGCCACAGTTTTGTTTGGGGAACTGTTTTCTACTCTTTTAAACAAATTTTCTTGTGTTTTTCAACATTAGCTGGTAAATTGTGGTGATTGTCACAAGACTACGGTCCGATTTTTTGAAAATAAAATAAATTTATAACAACAACCACTGCATTTTAAAATAGTTTCTTCTGCCGCAAACAGGACCCTTCTTTATTTATTTTTTGATTGGTGCTTCTACAGCAGCATAGTTTCATTAGGTATGTTGTGAAATGATTTTGTTGATTTTTACTTATAATCGTATGGTTTTATAAACCTGAGTGATTTTTAAACAGGTGGTAGTAGCGGTGGTATTTTTGATGTGATGAGGATTTGAGTGCTATGAACCTAAATATAAATGTTTAGGTGTTAGATACATAAATACATAAGATTTGTGTGTTATGTTTGTAAATTCCCCTATTGAATTATTGCATTTGATAAGTTGCATGCATCCCATTCCCTAAAATTGCAATGTAAGGGGTCCTATATGCTTGCAATCCACAAATTAATTTTATGGATCATGTATAGCACATATAATTAAGAAGCCTGCACCAAAATACATCTATATGAGCATGTCAAACGTGTATGTTGAGCTCTTGTGGATTTACACACTTGTGCATGATAAAAAAAAGAAGGAAGATTTACATATCTAACACTTGAATTTCAGTTTTTATACTTATGACTAAATCTTTATGAATTTACATATCTAACACGTTGAATTTCAATTTTTATACTTATGCCGCCTTACATATGCATGAAATTGTGTATTTTACTTTTAAAAATTTCAAATAGTGATATTTTTTATTCGATATACATCATTTGGGTGGTATATATAAAATGCATAGTTAAAAGTGTTAGATATGTAATTACATAAGAATTGGTTGTTATGTATGCAAATGCCCCTTCGTAAGATTGTATAACGTGTAACTCAAGTTTATAGGTAGGGCTGTCAAAACGGCTTGTTGTTCATGAACAGCTCGTGAAGAAGCTCGTGTTCGGCTTGTTTGCTAAGTTAAAAAGCTTTAATGAGCCGAACATGAAAAAAGATTTGTTCGTTCGTGTTCGGCTCGTTTTGGCTCGAAATAATATTCATCAATTATAAATATACATGTATGCATGCATACATATATATATATATATTTTTTGATAGATGAGCAGTATTTTTAAACAATTTAAAAGATTTATAATCAATTAAAATGATTAATTAAATAAATAGAATTAAAAATATTAAATTAGATTGAAATGATATTTTAATATAAACAATAATTATTAAATCTTGCCCAACTCACCCTTGACATCTTATGGTTACATGATTAGGATTGGCAAAACGATTCTTTGTTCGTGAACAGCTCGTGTTCGCCTCTCTAAGCAACGAGCCGAACACGAACACACTTTCTGGGCTCGAAATATAAAGGAGCCGAACATGAGCTGAGCCTGGGATCGCCAGTGTTCAGCTCGTTTACACCCCTATTTACAGGACAACACATCTAAACAATAACCCTAATATAGGTCCATGCGGTTGATCCTACTTAGGGTTGTACATTAATGTAAATTTAATATAATTAAAATATATACATAAACAATGGATGATATATAAGATCATAAAAAATTACTTTGCCTCTTAAAAGCTTTAACATCAAACAAAATAATTTAAAACTTTGCTGCAGAAAATTTAATTATTTGAGAATGATATAAGAGGTAGAATAAAAATAATTAAAGAGAGTTATCATAAAATTTGGAAATCTCTGAAATTCATTATTGACATCTTAATCTTTTACAGTTGTTATTTAAATCTCAAATAATTCTTGCATTTTAATTTTTCGGAATAATTTCATTATATTTAATAAAAGCAAGGCATATGAAATTAATGTATTAAAACATTTGAAAGAAATTTAATATTTTTGTAACTTCAGGCGCGGTCTAATGTGCAACGCATTGACATGGGCTTATGGACATGATACAAATATGGGAATTGCCTTTATTGAAATTGTAAGACACAAGTATGTCTTAAACAAAGCATTGTAATTTATATAGCCTAGAAGTTTAAATGATGGCACAAATCAAACAAATGTAAAATAATAATTAATTTTGTAATTTTAAATTGTCTTCCGTGAACACAACCCGCGAGAGAGATCTGAGAGGAATAGAGAGAGAGAGAGAGAGGAGTTCTCCTTCATAACGTGTTGAGCTTCTCGTCTATGATATAATTGTGCTCACCACACCAACTTTTACAATGTTGAATCCTATATTGTCTCTCGTGAACACAATCCAAGAGTTAAAGCTGAGAGAAAGAGCGGCTAAGGAAAAAATTCTAAAAAAAAAAAGGATGAAGTGAGTTCTCAGTGAGCTCGAGACAGCTGCTTGACAAGAGGAAAAGACATCTGGCACAGTCTTTCTTTGGCCCCAGCACCCGATTAAACCAAACAACTCCACAACTGAAAAAACTGTACTTTCGACCCGATTTGGTTCAAGAAAAAGGATATAGTCACTTTCCGCATTTAAAGAGAGATTTATTTGTTGTTTGTCCTCTTATATATGGAGGTCTCAAAATAAAGTTGTATAGAAAGGAGAGAACAGTAGTCGTAACCGCCCAAATAACTAAATCATTGTGTTCTTCAATTAAAAATACATCATTATAAAAAAGAAATAAAATGAATATCGATCGATCGTTATTTTGATGTCGATAGGCTCTGTCCACCGATTATCGGATCGATTACGCGGAGGCTTTTAGTCTATCAGTGTATCCGCTTGACCAACTCGGATGAGGTTGACCGATCATAATCGATCGATTTTGCTATGTGATTGACCACCAATCCAGTCCGCATCTCGTACTTTGACAAGAAACTTCAATGACCCGAAACTCTATTTCAGTTGTTCAATTCTTTGAGATCTGTGCTGATATTTTTACTGTATACATTAATGAAAAATATATCAACGACAAAGAAGAGATACTGATCCCCATTTCCTCTGACCTCTTTTCACCCTCCTCGGCGCCTCTAGCGAGCAGGGACTGCTGGTCCTCAAAGCTCACTCCCGTGCCAGGCTCCGACCTTCCGACGAGGGACCCTTGACGCCTGCTCCTCGGGATCCCCAGAAGAACAACTTTATCAGCCGACGCAGATTCGTTCCTTGGCTGTTTTTCTTTCTTAACCCTGCTCTTCTTTACAGAAATCGAGGGTATGCAGCCCACCTTAGCAAGAATCTTGGGGTCCACGAGGAGCTCTCTTAGATCGTTTGACATGGTGCAATTCAATTATCCGGGAAAGAATAAGTGCAATTGATGCAATGTCAATCCTGTGACCCTATTTATAGAGCATGCTATGCACAAAATCGTAGAAAAAGAAAATTATCAAATCAATTTTCTCTAATTTAGCACCAACGAATGCTAGTAAATTTTCTTATTCTTATCCCAGATGTCACTTTCAAGGAGCACAAAAATTCGGGGGACTAATATGTATGCGCCAAAGCTGTTAACACAGATCTCAACGCAATCGAACAACCCATACGACGACCAGACGATCGAGGAATTCTACCATCATACAACCAACCGGTGATCAAGAATCGACTGACACACTATGACAAGAGATCTGAACGACAGACCACGCTTGCAGTTTTGACCGACCAAAGCAAAGATGAGAACCCTTGATCCCGGCTAATTGGCCGACCCACATTTACTACGACAGACGAGATCGCCACATGACCGGGCGACTCGGCCGACCAACACAAGGCACGGTCTCCTACATCGACCAAATTCAAGCAAGTCGGCCAACCAATTACCACTATATTAGAATTCAAATTTTAATACATATATGGTATGAAATCCATATAATTAATTAGAACATCAATGTGATTAAGAACAATTTCTATAACTGCTCCATTATTTATGCAATTATACAAACACGCCTCTATAAATAGGAGGCAAAAAATACGAATAAATCTATTCTTTCGGTTCTCTCTACAGTGAATTCTGAACTTATTCTACTTTTTTCTTTCTCTTTCCTCCATCCGGTTCTAACTCTTGATGAGTGTTCACAAAAGGGCAATTTTGGATCCAACCTTATTGATGTTCTAATTAACTGTATGGATTTCATATCATATATGTATTACAATTTAAATTCTAATAATGTGGTAATTGGCTGGTCGACTTGCATGAATTTGGTCGACTGAGGAGACCGCGGCTTTTGTTGGTCGATCGAGGCACTCGGTAAAGTGGCAATCTCATCCTCCGTGGTAAAAGTGGGTCAGCCAGTTAACCAAGATCAAGGGTTCCCGCATGTGCTCTGGCCAAGCGGGACTGCAGGCGTGGTCTACCGTTCGTATCTCTTGCCATAGTGTGCCGGTTGATTATTGATCACGCGGTTGTTTGTAGGATGGTATGATGCCTCAATCGTCTGATCGCCGTCTGCGCCGTTCAATTGCTTTGAGATCTGTGCTAACAGCTTTGGCGTATACATATATTACAAAAGATCATAATGTTTGGTAACAATCATTCGTGAACTATTTGTTGATCATAAATAAATTATTGATGAATATAAATCAATAAGTTAGATTATATTTTTGTTTAATTTATTCAACTTAAGAGCTTAAAAAAATTCAAACTAAATTTGTTACTAATTTGAAATTAAATTGAATGAGTATTAATGGTCTAATTTAAGTTGTTAAAATACTTGATAAGTTAAAAGACTTGTGGATCGTAATTGTTACATCTTCACCAAATCTCCATCATCCGACATGAATCTCGAGGCATGACATAGATCTAAGATGACTTTTTGAGCAATGAACATTCAAACCTTGATAAAACATCCAAAACTTCTATTTCAGCAAACTTATAGCCAAACTGACCGACTCGACAAGAAGAACCCAAGGTTACCAAAATTAGTTTAATCCGAGTCAAATCAAGCTCAGATCAAGTTATTAAACCACTCTTAGAAGTTTTTCGAACATATTTAGAAGGTTAAGAGAATGTCGAATCTGGCAAATCTATGATCAAATCGAGCATCTCGACAAGACAAATTCAATGAGCACAAGAATGTTCAATTCTGACATCGTTCATGCACTCAAATGTCCATCAAACGTCGTCTAATTGAAGGAAGCCCTCCGGACCATCCGATCAAAGCGATTCACATTCCTGCATTTATTAAACCCAAAACACTATAAATAAAGCCCCGCCTCTCTCATGAGAGGAGGCTGAAGGCTGGAGAAAGAACTTAAAGCTTTGAGAAGGAGCTGAAGTCCAACACCAGTCCTGTCACCATCGACCGCCGCTGCCTGCCGTCGACCACCGCTGACCGCCGTCGACATTTGCCGACCGTAGCAGATCGTCGTCAACCACTATTGAAAGCCATCAAAAATCACCAACGGTCGTTGAGCACTACTAACTCCGTTAACCACCACCGACCTTCGTCGATTGCTGACCACTGTTGATCACCACCAATCACCGTTAACCACTACCGATCGGAAGCCTCTATTTGACATTGTAATTTGGAAAACCTGATAACCTTTTTTTATCTGTGTGACAAGGAGTCTCTGTAATCATCAACCTATAATTGATATTTACATTCAGGTCAAACCCGTGGTTCTTTTCCTTTACGAGTTTCCCACGTAAAAACTCATGGTGTATTACTGGTTGTTTTCTTTTACCTAAGCGTGTGTTGAATTCTCGTGCAACACTAAGATGATAAACAATTACTCTACCACCGTCAATTTTTGTTACACATCAATTTGGCGACATCTATGGGAAACAAAGCACCATTTGACACTTTCTTCCACTCTGAGACGCAGATCCCCCTATTCATTTCCCAATGATGTATATCATCCAACTGGCAAAGGAATATTCTTTGCATCATGAAGATCATCTTTGGAGCAATCTTCACCGCAAATAACGTTTCCTCAATGCCCCCTTGTTGTACTGGAGTTGTTCTTCAACTAGATCAAGACGCCAATCTCTTTAAGGACCGATACATGTGATGTTATACAAACTCGCAAGGAAAACAACTCTGTTGGGGGGCAAAAGATTTAAAAACAGCAACTAACAAGTTATCAATCATTATCTTGAGTATGGCTGCAACCATATTTCCAAGAAAACATACGGTTCATTTTGATATACGTCCTAGTCTCAAGAAACACAAAACATCTCTGACACATCATTATAGGCTTCATCAATCCCAAGTGGATTTGATTCGAACTCTTTCATTACAGGCTACAATCGTTAAACAAAGCTTCGATATATGACCTCAGATAGGTTAAAAATCCTTAGTGGATTTCCGTCGACCTATTCCATAACAGGTTACGCTCGTCAAGCAAAAACTTTGACCAACAACCTAGGATAGGTCAACCACCCTCAGTAGATTTCAAATGACTTTGTCCGTTACAAGTTAATACTGTTGAGCATCTCCTATTATACAACTCATAACTCGTCTTACATTCTTAATGGATTCTTTTTTCAACCATTCCCTTAGAAGTCAAGCCCAAGATGAAAAACTCGATAGGAAGATCTGTTACCCTTGGAAGTTGAGCTCAGGAGGCAAGACTCGATGTGAAGTTATTGTGCTCTTAGAAAACAAACACAGGAAGCAAGTCTCGATAGGATGTTACCATGTTCCTAGAAGTCAAGCCCAAGAGGTGAAACTCAATGAAAAGATCTGATACTCCTTGAAGTTGAGCCCTACGGTGCTCCTAGAAGTCAAGCCCAAGAGGCAAGACCCAATGAGAAGCTACCATGCCCGTGGAAGATGAGCCCAAGAGGCAAGTTTCGATGGGAAGCTAGTAGTGGATAGAGTCCTCACTAGAAAGACTTCGAGAGAGTAAGCGATTGACAGGGTCTCCACTAAAAGATCTCATAAGAATACAACCTCAAAAGGCACAAGTACATAAAAGACCTTAGAAGGCTACGAGCCGCTGAATGTACCAATTCATTTCAGGCTACTATAAGGTTCAAGCTCGAGAGGGCACGACCTCAGAAGGCACAAGCCTCAAAAGGTACGTGATTCTTCATTTTACAAAGTGTGTGTGCTGACTTTAATTACAGAATTTCGTACGATTGAGAAGTCACAATAACATCAGAAGCAACGTCAAAGACGTATAAATAAATATAATATCATCATCTATAAATGTCACATCAGATAATTAAAAAAGGCTATAAAGACCAACGAGAAATGGTACAAAGACTACAAGAGATATCTCCGCCACAGATGCATGAAATTCTTCCCATCAATGTGTGGTGAGAAAACTGTAGAATTTCTTTATCTCTACAAAAATGCGAGGTAACAACAAGTAAGAAAATCCCCAAGTCACTTACCTTGCAGGGATGAAGATAAGTTTCTTTATCTCACTGATGTGAAAGAAGATCCCGTTGATTACCTGCTACACAGGACGAGAATGAGTTTCCTTTTGGCCTAAACACTAAAGAAGATCTCGTTGCTTGTCTGCTACGCAAGACGGGGACAAATTTTCTCTTGGCCGCAATATGAAGGAAGATATCGTTGCTTTCTCGCTATGTAGTACGGGGACGACTTTCATTTTCACTGCAATGAGAAATAAGATCCTGTCGGTTGCATGCTACGTAGGGCGGTGACGACTTTCCTCTTCCCCACAACGAGAAAGAAGATACTGTTGCTCACATGTTACACGGGATGGGGACGAATTTCTTCTTCGCCGCAACGTGAAAGAAGATCACGTTGCTCGCTTGCTACGCAGGACTAGGATGACTTTTCTCTTGATCGTAATGAGAAAGAAGGTCTCGTTGCTCGCCTGCTACGTAGGACATGACGACTTTCCTCTTGGCCGCAACAAGAAAGAAGATCGCGTTTCTCGTTTGCTACATAGAACAGAGAAGACATTCTTCGGTTGGGAAATCCTAGATCACCTGCTAGGCAAGGATGAGGACTCCACTTTTTGTCTCCTCTCTTTGGACTCTATTTATAGGCTTGAGATGAGTCATGACATTAAAAACGATTAAATTAAAAAAAAAGAAAACTTAAATATGTCATAATTCTCTTATCGTTTGGTTTTTCGCCTTCCAACATTTGGCTTTCCGCCTTCTAGCTTTTGATATTCCACCTTATATTAAAAAAATTGAAAAATTAGAATTCCTCATTAATTTTTATATTAATACTTGTGAGGCTGATAATGTTTGATAAATAAGAGTTAAAAAAAAACTAAAATCCACTTAAATTCTTTTATCATCTGATCTTCCGCCTTCCTTTTTTAGAATAAAAAAAATTTCTTTTCAAATTCCAACCTTTTAGCCTCCCAAATTCTTTCAAAATAATAATAATAATAATATAAAATTGTTGTTATATACACACACACACACACAAAAATACCATCATTTGAGGTCCCAAAATATGTCCAAATTCCTCATTTTCGACTAAATCTGATCCAAATTCAACAGTTCGGATTTTTAAATAAGCCTCTCGCGGGCTTCTCTTCAGCTTCGAACCTGTGGTAAAAAAAAAACCTTAATTTTTTGTCATGCGTGGGGATCAAATCCTCCATCCATCGCGTGAAGAAAAAAAAAACCCTACTAATTGAGTTGTGCTTATTTGCTTCAACATATAGAGGCTTATATTATTCTTATATAAATTTTTACAGTAATATAATGTATACTAATATGTATATATATATACGACAAAAAGAAAAAAAAAAACTTTAGAAATTGATATTTTCGGTCGACAAAATGATCTCACCTGAAAATATAAGAGCAACTGATACATCTCTAACAAATCTCTATCATTCGACACGAATCTCGAGGCATGACATAGATCTCGATGCGACTTTTTAGCAAGAAATATTCAAATCTAGATAAAAACTCATACAAAACTACGATTTCAACAAACTTACTATCAAATTGACTGGCTCGACAAGAAGAACCCAATGTTACCAAAATTAGTCAAATCTGAGTCAAATCAAGCTCAGATCAAGTTATTTAAGCACTATGTAAGCTTTTCAGACATACTTAGAATGTTAAACTAATGCCGAATCTAGCAAGCCCATAATCGAATCGAGCGTCTTGACAAGACGAACCCAAGGAGCCCATGATTGTTCAATTTTGACATCTTTTAGGAACTCAAATGTCCATTAAATATCATCTGATCGAATGAAGCCCTCTAGACCGTCTGATCAAAGTGGTTTGTATTCATGCATTCATTGCACCCATAACACTATAAATAGATCCCCATCTCTCTCATGAGAGGAGGCTGGAGGCTTGAGAGAGAACTTAAAGCTTTGAAAATGAGCTAAAGTCCATCGCCACCCCTGTCACCGTCGATCGCCACCCCTGTCACGGTCGATCGCCACCGGCTGCCTCCGACCACTGTCGACACCCACTTATCTCTGTTGATCACCGTCATCCGACGTTGATCGTCGTGGAACACTGTCGACCGCCGTCGACAACCACTAATCACTGTTGAGCACTGCTGTCGCTGTGAACCCCACCGACCGCTGACCATCGTCGATCACCACCAATCACCGTCAACAACTACTGACTGGAAACCGACAGCCGACGTTGTAACTTGGAAAACCTAGTAACCTTTTCTCGTTTGTGGGAAAACGAGTCTCTGTAATCATCAACATATAGTGGATTTTTACATCTCGGTCAGGTCCCACGGTTTTTTACCTGTATTGGTTTTCCACGTTAAAACTTTTGGTGTCATTACTTGTTATTTTCTTTTACCTGAGTGTAATGTTAGGACGATAATCCATTACTCTACCACCGTGAATTTTATAACACACATCAATGAGATGGAATTATATTTAAAGTAGTAATTTTGATATATTTGTACAAGGAAAATGTGTAAGCATGAATCCCAAAATAATTTGACAACCTAAGAAATAATGACATGGCAAAACTGGGCCCATCGGAAGCAACCCGACAACCAAGAAGACTGATCCTTCTGGCTGACGCTAGCCAAAGATCATCTAAACCGATTCAACAATACATGCCCAAAACAACTCATCCTAACGCCATAGACAATCGACAGTTCCCTCGAGGTATCATGGAGTCACAATCTTTAACCACCTTTAGCGAGATCTCCTCGCCCAAAGGGTAGACTACCCGTCGGGTTACGATCCTTCTGCCTAATGGTCTAGTTTTACTCAGTTGGCAGGAATTCCCTGTGTGGGAATTGAGAGTTGACGACCGGATCAATGCATTCGGCCAGCTAGTGTCAACCAACTGGATCAGTCCTGTCGATTATCATCAGATATCCAATCGATCGCCCTTGCCTGAAAGATCAATTAATCGATAGTCTCTATCCATACTACCGATCGATAGTGTTGATCGCTTCACCTCCCCCTTAGGCCGAACCAAATAAGAGCTCTTGGGCTAAGCGGAATAATTCCTAGAATGACTTGCACAAATCACCCTATTTAAATAAGGACATATATGCAATTTCAATTTTGAAACTCTATTTATAAATAGGACAAAATTCTATGAATAAAATGCCACACATTTTCTTAATTTACAGTTAATTAGTGCATCTCGTATTGAACAATATATTTTTTTAAAATCGTAAGTATTAGAGAAAAAAATTTAATATAAATTAAACTCAATGCGAGTGGGCTTTTCTCGTCAGACTACAGAGCTTCGAGACCTCTGGGTCATTCCAGTTTCTTCTTCTACCTTCGCAGTTCCCTCCCTCACGATCCCAACTCCATCCTCTCCTCTCGATCGATCCATTGCCGAACCACTAATCTCTAATAGATGCTGAATCTCTTCCGCAGATCCAACCCCTCATCCCTCTCCTCCGTTGCCTCCAAAATCACTCGATTCAAAAACTCCCATCTTACTCACTCCACTCCCTCCCCCTCCCCCTCCCCCTCACCTTCCCGATCCGCCATCGCCGCCGCCGCCGCCGCAAGATGGTGGCAACTGCCCTATCAGAAGAAGCCGGAAGTCTCCTTTCCCGGAGGAGGCGTTTGGCGGCGCTCTTACTACACCGTTCGCCCCGAGCTCCAACCCTTCCGTCGTCGACAGGTTCCGCGATGGTATGAAAACCCTCGAATCGTTGTCGTCGTCGTCCTCGTAGGAGGGGGCGCAGCTTTAACCATCTACTACGGGAACATTGAGACCGTTCCTTACACCAAGCGTTCGCACTTCATCCTCCTCTCCCCCTCCGTCGAGCGCCAGCTCGGAGAGGCCCAGTTCAATGAAATCAAGTCCGCTCTTCGTGGCAAGATCCTCCCGGCTCTCCACCCGGACAGCATCCGCGTCCGGCTCATCTCCAAGCAGATCATTGAGGCCGTGCAGCGCGGCTTCAGCCATGGAGATCGACGATGGGGCGACATCGATTACGCATCAGAGCAATCTTCGCTGGAGTTTGCGTCCTCCGCCTCACCGGAGAAGGCAGGGGGCACGATCCAGGCAATTTCTGGCAGCGATGAGGAGGTGCGTTGGAGCAAGGAGGACGAGGTGCTTGATGATGAGTGGGTGCATCATAGTCGGAAGGAAGGCAAGGCTCGGGGATCGCAGCCGGCTACTCGTCATTTGGAAGGGTTAAACTGGGAGGTGCTGGTTGTGAGAGATGACATGGTTAATGCAATGTGTCTTCCTGGAGGAAAGATTATTGTGTTCACGGGTTTGCTGGATAACTTCAGGACCGATGCTGAGATTGCCACGGTGATCGGGCACGAGGTTGTTTCTTCTGAACCTTGAGTTTTGCTAGTGGGGACGTAGATGGTGTTCGCGTGCAAGTGAAATTGAATCTTTCTTTTTTCTTGGTCATTCGTCTAGGTTGGGCATGCCATTGCTCGGCATTCAGCGGAAGGGATCACAAAGAATTTATGGTTTGCGATACTGCAGATAATTCTTTTGCAGTTCTTTGGTATGCCAGATGTGATTAATGCTATGTCTAATCTGCTTCTCAGACTTCCATTCTCTAGGAGGTATATTTGTTTCTTAATCCTCATCATTTTACTTGTTTTTAGCTGTACTCCTGTACGTCAGTTATCTCCTTTAGGTCGAATTACTATCAGCCAAGGTGAAGCGACTTGTAGTTTTTGTTGCCATGTAAATTGAGATCAAAGTGCTGGTGAATCAGGGCATAAAGCTCATGCCAATGCAGGATCTCGGAGGGTTGATGAATTCAACCTTATTCTAGCATTCTAAGATATTGTTCTCATGACTAGAACCCTGACTTAGGTCATAATGGAGACAACTAACCATTGCTCTAAGTCTGCTCTCTTAAGTAGACATGTTCTTGGCAATAAATTACTGGAAACATGAGTTCAGCGTTTGAGCAGCTTTTAAATGTCGTGATGCTCTATGATGAGTATTGTCATATGTGAGGGAGAAAAAAAAATTTATTGTAGCACATGCTATCAGAAAGTGCACAATTTTAAGAGTAAAACAAACCGATAGGACTTTGAAATTTTAATATATCCAGCCCTAAGCAATATACTTTCTTGAGATATTTCCAATGCAAGCTTTATCCATTGTTGTAATGTGTTTCTTTCTCAATCGTTAAGGTCTTCAATTTCTTTAGGGTAGTCAAATTCAATATAGCCTTCAAGGACAATTGTGGCTTTGAGGACGATGAAGTATGGTAGTTTACAGAAGTTTTGAAAATTATTAAAATATTCAAAAGTATTGGAGAGTATGGAATCCATACTTTTCAATGGTGAATGATACATTATTGCGTAAAGATCTCCATTGAGTAATATATTGCATAGCATATAGCACAATGCACTTCATTTTAAATGGCATAAAATATTGAAAATTATAAAAAAATTATATAAATATGAAATAATATTAAATAACAAAATAAATTGACATGGCAAGGAAAACAATATAAATAATTCTTAAATTCAAGTTCTCAACATTTCAATACTTAAAATTCAAAATATTATGATTTATTTATAAGCCTGATATTTTCAGAAGCAATTGAAGTGGTCATTCAAAGAATAATTATCATCATCATAAGTCAAAAAAAAAAAAAAAAACTATTTACTTCATCAACATCATTATAAACTCGTAAAGCATAATCATCATCATCAAGCATATGAAGCTCATTGTAATCCAAATGACAGAATGTGGGCAGATTTTTGCCCCATACATGTACCTATGAATATATCTATGTGTGTGTTATATATATCATTTTGTTTGTTTATATTATATAACGTGTTATGTCATAATCAAATTAAAGCATATTCATAAAAATATATATTTCACTTTAAAAGAAAATTAGAGTATTTTTTATGTGTTTATAAATAAATATTAAATTTTAAATGTTATATATGCAAAATATACAAGAATTGAATTGTGTGTATGATTTTTTTTTTTATTTTTCAATATTAAATTTAAAAAATCAACTTAGTGTGCGCCATGAGTGCAATGCTTCATGGCCATTGTCCTTGTAAATGACTCATAGGATGACATGCATCATCGTACCCTTCATTTTGCATCTTTAACATATATGTTGAAAGAAATAAAAGAGAGTGAAAGATAAGCAACATTTATTGGTGGTCAATTTTTTAGTGAAAAAGTTTAATCTTAAAGATGAGAGTTGATTGGTTAATATTTATAGATCAGCAATATTAAGACGAAGCAAAGATGGACAAACCTCTCAAAGATATATATTCCAATATAGGACCCGTTTGTTCCAATAATGATGTTTTCTCAATCTAGAAGGTCTTCGAGACTTTTAGGGCCATCTAAGCCTGTAAAGTCTTTAAAGTCATTAAAAAGCCTTCAAAGATAACGCAACATTCTCAAGAGTGATGAATTCGTCAAGGATGATGAAGTCTTTAATTTCATTGAGTTTTCAAAATTAGTGAAACATTCATATGTTAGTGGGTAATGAAACAAAAGGTACTAGAGTTAAGTCAGATACACACGTATTCAGACTTATTTCAATCTAAACTTTAAACCTATGGGTGAGTGTCAATCCTTTGTACATCTATACGAACACAATTTAAGGGCCTAAATTTAAAACTTCACATGCCTTAAATAATCTTCTTTTCATGTTACATCTCTTCATGTCGACCTTCAATCATCTTTTGAACAGAAGCTTTTATCATGTATCATTTGTATGTAGTCACTAATCATCGGAACTTGTCATAAAGGTTATTCTTGAATTTTGTTAACCATGACAAAATTAATTGATCGTATGAGAGTTGCATTACTTTATGAATCACTTAGTTTTGATCAAATCATCAGCTCTAATACAACTTTTTAGGGAATCATTATTGATCTAGATACATTAGCAGTCAACATATTTTCAACCCAAAAGCTTAAGCCTATGGTTGAAAGTCAACCACTTGGTTTTTTTTTTTTCATTACCTTTTTTAACTATCCGACGTGGAACTAAACACATGTATCAGTGCTCATCAAAATTTTCAAAATCTTGGAAAGAATAAACAAAGGGATGGAAGGAAAAAGAGCTAGATAGGCTTGGTGTTTTATTATTGGTGCATATATTTAACCAACATCCCTTTTTTTAAAGCAATATTTTTTTTTAATCTTACATGATGTTGAGATTGACTTGGAGACATATATTCCAAATTTGATGCGTCATATTTTTTTATTAATGATATCCACATAATCCTTAAGTCTCGGATAATACTTTTGCTTGATTGTTATACCAATAAGGCCTATTGGTAATACTAAAGTGCTTACAGATTTTATCAATAATACACACTCCTAGTATGGCCGTGGCATTTAATGCAACGCAGCCATGGTGACAAAAGTGTAACTTTGGGCGATCAAATTATTAAAAGGTGTGAACGATTTAGATATCTCGGGTCCATTGTTCAAAGCGATGGTGATATAGATGGGGATGTTAATAGTAGAATTAAGGTTGGTTGGTTGAAGTGGAGGAATGCATCCGGCCTATTGTGTGATAGAAAAGTACCGCTTAGACTGAAAGGAAAATTTTATAAGATGGTGGTGAGACATGCAGTGCTCTATGGTGCTGAATGTTGGCCTTTAAAAGAGAAGCATAATGCTAAGTTAAGTGTTGCCGAGATGAGAATGATTAGGTGGATGAGTGGCTTTACACTTAGAGACAAAATGCGAAATGATTATATCCGTAATGGGGTTGGTGTTGCACCAGTGACGGATAAAGTTAGAGAGAGTCGCCTTAGATGGTTTGGTCACATTAAACGTCGACCACCTGATGATCCGATTAGGAGAGTAGATGTTTTAGATACTACTTATGTTAAGAAAGGCAGAGGTAGACCTAGGATAACTTAGGCTTATTGCATAAAAAATGATCTTAATTTGTTAGAATTAAACAAAAATTTGACACTAAATAGATGTAATGGAGAAAAAGGATTCATATAGCCGACCCCACGTAGTGGTATTAAGGCTTTGTTATTGTTGTTGCAGCCATGGTTGCCAACTCGTTGAAATATCGTTCTTCTAATGCCTAAAGCTTGCTCTGTTTACACCATTAGTTTTGACATGCATATGAAATTAGAAGATTGCCCCAGATATTAAAATTGGAAGTATATTAAATTTTTTGAATTAGGGAAACATTGAAGGTGTTGCAGAGTAGCTAAACAAATATGACCAAAGTTTAGCTTGATACACCAGTATTCAATTCCATTTTAGCCTAAAGCTTAAATTTATTAAATATTCAATGTGTGGCTAATTGTAATGGTTTGCATGCTTTAATAATCTCTCTCATGTGATAGCATTTCACATCAGTCATCACACATCTTCAAGAGCTTTATTAAATATCGTCTTTTGAATTTTGGTCGATTATAATAGACTCAACTAGAAACTTGGGAGAGCAGCAAACTGCATGAACCAAATGATTTTAATTGAATCATCGATTCTGAGGAAATATTTAATAAAAAGGAATTATAATTGAGCTAGATACAATATCAGATGAATATGAGTGAGAGCCAAAAACTTGATATATTTATTATAATTTTTTGTTTAACTTTCTAATGTGAGATTATACCCAAATATTCACTTAATGCTTTATGTAGTCATGGTTATTAAAGTTTTTAAAATCTTAAAAAGAAGAAAAAAAAGGTTGGGGATAAAACTAGTTAGATGAGGTTCATTTGGTTAAGATTGGCACACAAGTTTAGTCAACATCTCTTTTATAAATCATAATTTTCATAATCCTTCACAAATGTTGAGATTGATTTAGAGAGGCATGCATCTATATTCATAGTTTAAATGTGAGTCATATTTTTTCATTAATGATGTCAAAATATTTTTGAAACTTTTCTCGACTTTTGAATCAATATGGCCTATTAGTAATACAAAAATATTTATAAGCTTTATGAATAGCATACATTCTATATAATTGATAAGTTCAATGTGGTGTATATGTTACGTGGGTGCTTAAGGGGCAATTTAGTCTTTTATTAGCTTAGAGGTAATCGAGTCTTTGATTACTTATTATTGTTTATTGTAAATAAACCTTAATAGGTTTGGGTTTGGTAATTTAGGTTTGGTAAGCATGAGATTGTGTATAATGTCTTAGGCTTAGGGTTTGGGAGAGATTTCCTACCTCTCGAATTGTAGGAATTGGGAGGATCGCCAACCTCTCAAATTTAGTTTTTTATATTTGTATTTGTCTGTGTTTGATGTTATTGCAATAAAATATTATTTGCCCTAATTTGTGCCAAGAATCATATCAAGTGGTATCAGAGCATGTCGATTTTTGGGAGATCACCGATAGGATCCTGACAAACAGGGCTTGAATCATTCTGCCCTAATCGAAGTCGACGGGATCTTCACGCACAAGCGTACATACTTGAGTGACGACAAAATTGTGTATGGTATCCCAATATAGTACCTGTAAGAGCTAGCTGGGTTCGAAGCCTTTGTTTTCCTGACCGGGCCGCATTGTCCAGTGCTGAAATAGTCTCGATTCGACCCACAACCTAGGGAAGCAACATCCAGATTGCAGCATGCAGAAGATCGTGGGCGTATAGGCGACACAATCGGGATAGAGCTACTGGGAAGCGACCATGGGATCGCATCGTGTCTCGATACAATCGTGATAAGAACTAGCTGAGAAGGCCACGTCAGGATTGCGAGCGTACAAACGATACAGCCGTGATTAGATCTCCCTTGGATGCCGACAATCGTGATACAATCACAAATAGAGCTCAGTGGGAAGCAATGTACCAGGTCACGACATACAGAGCAACACAATATTACACAACTTAACCAATTGGGAAGCAATACAGTTGTGATGCGAGCTCGTCGTGGTGTATAGAAGGACCAGACGATCATATCTTGTGAGATAGTAGCGATTCAAGCTAGTTGAGGAAGCCGATAAACAAGTTCGTGCTAGTTACAACTACGTTTGTGACCAAAACTCGTAGTACAATGATGATTATGGTTATCCGGGAAGATTGTGTCTTGCCCTAAACGTTGAAAAGTCGCGATTCGAACCAGCTAATTGCGACCAAACCAAGAAAGCAGTCTTGGTTTAAATCAACTGCGTGATCGCGACATACAAGGTTCGAAAACGAAATGAATTATGGAGGCCAAAAAAATAATTGATTTGAAAGGAAAACTAGATAAAGAGACGAGCACATCAAATATGCGATAGATGAATGTTTCACGGTGGAGGATTGTTTCTTGTCCATAGAGGGACGGTTTGAGCGGAGATTCACGACCCTAAATGAAATGAAGAAGATAATGAAGTGTCACACAAAACTGGTTTCGCCCGCCACGGGGTTGAGCTGCAACATCATGAAAGAACGCGAGCAACATCAATATGAAGGATTTGTGCGGCATTAGGGTAGTGTCGCTTCTTTAGGTGGATTTAGAACCGTGGGATCAAGTGAAAGGCGTCAGTGGGAACATGAGCTTGTGATAACCCTGAGATTTGGGGTTTCTTCTATCAGCATCCGCACATATTTTTAACCCCAGGTACAGAAGAACGAGATCAAGAGATTGATCCTAGAGATGATGGAGGTTGGGATCGTAAAATTTAATGTGAGCTCTATTTCTAGCTCAGTGTTGCTGGCAAAGAAGAATGATGTAAGTTGGTGCTTCGGTGTGATTTACCGGATAGTGAATAAAGAAACATTACCTTACAAATTTCATATTCCAGTGATCAATGAGCTATAAACAAGTTGGTTGGGATTGCAGTATCCTCCAAAAGTACCTTGAAGTTGAGATACCGACAAATTTAGATCTGACCGAAGGATGTGCATAAAAATACATTTCGAACTCCTGCGGTTCACTATGAATTCCTGATTAAATGTAAATGATGGCTTAATGATGCCACATGGAAACCACCCAACTTGATCCACCAGTGGTCTCCTTTTTTCCCATCTTGTGCATAAGGTGTTTCTTTCAGAGAGGAGTATTATTACATGGGTGCCTAAGGAGCAATTTAGTATTTTATTAGAGGCAATTAAATCTTTGATTATTATTATTGTTAAGTATAAATATAACCTAATATGTTTAGTGTTAGATATGCCTAAGATTGTCTAGGGAGTCTTAGGTTGGCTGAGATCGTCTAGCTCTTGAATTGTAGGAATTGGGAGATTTTGCCTACCGCTTGAATTGTAGGTACTTATCTTTGTATTCATCTTTATTGTTTGGTGTTCATGGAATAAAATAATATTTACTGTAATTTGTGCCAAGAATCGTATCTGTATATTATCTCTTTTAATGCTTAAAGCATGATCTACTTGTGCTGGTACTTTGGATATGAACAGGAGGAAGAAGATAGCCTCATATATTGAAAGTGAATGTTTATTGAACTTTTCAATGTTACTGAAATATTTAAGGTATTGGGGGTTTAAGGAATTAAAAAGGACTAGGTTTGGTCAATGATGTGAGTGGTCAAACCCATTTCATTGAAAGCTTAAACCTGTGGCTCATAATCAACCACCGGTATTTCTACATTGATCTATTTTTGAACTTTTTGAAGTGGTACAAAATATAAAATTTCAGATGGCTTGATTGTCTCTCATGTGAGAGAGCTCTCCACAATTGCTATCACGCATCTTCAAACAAAAGCTTTGTTTGTATCCACAGAAAGAGTACATTAATTTCTTGAGCTTGTTGTGATGGTCACTTGCTAGACACTATTGCATGAATCGCTCGATCTCAGTTCAAACATTTCTTTCAAAATCACTTGTTAGGGTAGAAGGGATTTATAATTGCGTTAAATTTATTTTTAAGTGCGAAAAATTTGAGTCTAGATGTTAGAGCTAACTTGGTATTTTTATAATAATTTAGTTTTTATCTATCTGATGTGGGACTAAACCCAAAATTTAATGTCTTAATAAAAGGCTTGAGGTATTTGTGGTCATCAGTGTTTCCAAAGTCCGAGAAAGAGAAACAAAAAGAGATGGAGGGGAAACAAATAGCTATACGCGGTTTAGTTGGTTAAAGGGCCCATAAAGTCAGCCTTCATCCCTCTTTTAAAACCATAATTTTATTAATCCTTCATAAATTTTAAAGTTGACTTGGAGAGAAATCTATTCATAGTTTCAATGAGTCATGCTTTTATGCTGATGATGCTTCAAACCCCTCAATGCTTCATGCCCCTCAATTCATGGCATTACCATCATTCTAATTCTAACTAGAACCCATTCATTTGTATTAGAATAATGGGCAATGCGGAGAATTTCATGTGAGGGAGAGATGATTGAAATGCACATGATAGCGTAAAATATTCACATACATTGATAGCGGAACATAAGTCGAGTTCTTAATATAGTATTTGTGTCTATTAGCAATTAGATGTGTTTTTTGGCTGAATAAAATTTTTTCTCGGCTTTAATTGCGAACCATTAATTACGTGTATCCCCTTGGAATTTTCCCTTTTTAATGGTTGGATTAGACTCTATTTTACTGGCATAGTTGTCTCGAGTGTGGGGTGTTTTTCAGTTTTCAAACCCAAATGTTCCACTGCATCACTGGAAATCACGTTCATTCCACTCCCGTTGTCAATTATTACATTTAGCGCACGACCATTATGCTCCATTCGGGTATGGAAAATGTTGGTGCACCTCCAGTCAAGATCAGCACCTTGGATCCTCTTCTTAGTACCTGTCAGAACTCGATGAATAACACAACTGGGCAAATCAGTTGTTCCCAAGTACTCTACCTCTTCGGGGTCGCTTGCTTGGTACTTTGTTTCTTCAGCTTCCGGAGGAGGCCCACGCATCCTCCGATCATGAGGCACAAACTCATCTCGGGTTTGGCGCACCTCCATTTTATCCAATCTACAAATGAGCCGTTCTAGAGAAGATGTTAGTTGGGTGATCTGTGTTTGCAACGACATGATATATTTGAATTCCTTGAAGCAGGAAAACCAAGTTGATGCCTAACTCTCAGGTTCAATATCTCATTGAACTCAAGAGAGAGGCTCTGATACCAAATTGGTGTCGTTCCCTTAAGTCAATATCGCATTGATCTCAAGAGATAACGGGTGTATAATCTCTCTACGGTGTAGAACCTCTCTACGGTGTTGGAAGACTCACCAACGATAATTAGAAAAGTGGAATTGGCAACCTAAGAAAGCTCACCTTTTTTCCATTACTCCATTAAATAATAAATTACATTACTATCTTCCCATCCTAACTTGGAAAACAATAACTAGGAATTAAGAGCAATAAATATTATTTTCCCATCAAATCGGGAAAATAACTAGGAATTCAAATTTCGAAAACAATAAACCTAATATAAAACAAATAGAATCTAAATAATTAACTTCTAAAAACGTGAACTTTCCAATGCTTCTCCGTGAATTCAAATTCCTTCTGGATTTGCATTAATTCCTTCTTGATTTGCATCAATTGCCCCCCGGATCTCAATCAATGCCTCCCATATTTGCATCATTCATGACTTGAGGCATGAGGTGAATATGGTATGTAATATTGTTCAAGAGAGTTCTACATATTAATAGATACCATAGAGGTTCTTATCTTCTTAGATAATTTAAGATTTACATACATACCACTCAATTCTTATGTATTCATATATCTAACACGTAAATTTTAATTTTTACATATATGCCACCTTACTTGCGCATGGAAAAGGTGTATTTCACTTTTTAAAAGTTAAAATAGTGGTATTTTATGTGATCTGAAAGATTTATGTGGTGTAAAATGTAAAAAATCAAAGTCTCCTTAACTATGCTAGAAAGTTCATTTCACTTTTTAAAAGTTAAAATAGTGGTGTTTTTGTTGTGATATGAATGATTTATGTCGTAATAAACATAAAAAATCAAAGTTTAAGTTTCAGATATGTAAATACATAGGAATTGTGTGGTATATATGTAAATGCCTCACGATGTAATTGTATTCTTGCATGACCAGTGCCAGCCTTAACTATCTTTCATAAAGATAATATTCTCATCTTGTTAATCACCTTTCCATCTTTTCAGGTTGCAAATGGTAAATCAGGACTAAAGTTAAGTATTGTCTTGGTAAAAAGATGTTTTTAGATGTATTTATAAATTTCCATGAAATCAAATTACCTGGGAAGTTTTTTGTTGCCTGTAAAAGATGATTGACTTTTGACCATCCTTGTTATTACTGATTGCTTGTGCTTGCTTCTAAATGCAACCTTTATTACCTTTTTGGAGATTTCTGCGCTTCTGTTTGACAGTCCTAAAACAGGAGTTACATTTGTTTAACAAAAAATTTTCCAGTTGATCCATGATATTGTTAACTGTTTTAGGCTATGCTACCTCACTTCATCTCATATGTTACATATTAATGTAGTGGCATTTACATACGGGGCACACAATTCTAGTGTATTTACATATAACACACCTAAAATTTGATATTTACACACAGAGCACTCAAATCTTTAATATTACCTTAAAAATAGCACTATTATCACTTTTTAAAAGTGAAATGCACATTTTCATGCATAGGCTGCTATGTATGTAAATACGAAAGTTCAGTTGTGAGATGTCAATACATAAGAATTGTATGCTGCCTATGTAAATTTCCCATGTATAACATTTTTCTTTTGTATTTATAAGTTCTGAAAGAATGTCTAATTTAGTCTTAAAAAGCATTTTTAAGGATTAATGACTTCATAATATGTGAGATTCTTTTCATTCTTGATAATATTCAGGATGGAAATGGAGGCAGACTACATTGGGCTTCTGCTCGTGGCATCGGCCGGATTCGACCCTCGTGTTGCTCCTCGAGTCTATCAGAAGCTGGGCCAGATCACCGGTGATTCTGCTCTCAGGGATTACCTCTCCACCCATCCTTCCAGTAAAAAAAGAGCACAGATTTTGTCTCAAGCGGAAGTCATGAATGAAGCTCTCGCGTTGTACAGGGAAACTATTGCAGGCCACGGAATAGGAGGATTTCTCTAAGTTTCATCCTTGTGAGTTCCTATTTTATCCAAGGGGCATTTGAATACATGCCACCCAATTCTTATGTATTAAGATATTTAACACCTAAACTATACTTTTTACATTTATGCCACCCATATCTTTCACATCACATTTAACCTTTACTATGTAAAAATCGAAGTTTTGTAGTCAGATATATAAATATATAAGAATGAGTGGTATATATATGTAAATCTTCCAACCAGGCTTCAGTTGCAACTTTGCTTACCAGAATTGCTTTTATTTCTTTTCTCAGATTGAAAGATGAAAAAATGGAAACATTACTCGGATAAATTGCTATGGTGATAGAGATTCATCTGCTGCGAGCATAATTCGAAGACGCAGCAAATCAAAGGTTGGGTGTTGTCGCCATCATACAGATAATAGTACCTTACTGATTCTGGAGAGAAAGCAGGTAAGTGCAATTCTTTTCTATATCATTAAAATAGAAAAATAGTGAACTTGTTTTTGTAATTTGAATTTTAGATATTAGATATGTAGGCTTCAATAAATGTATTCTCATTTCGTGTCGTATGTATCTGTTCTCCTCTGTTATTGGTGACACTTTACTGCAGAGCCGGCTTTGATAAATTTCCAGTAAAAAGATAAAGGGGGAATGGTCCACATTACAAAGGTTCGTCGTTGCTTATGCTATTACATATTTTTATACATATACATACATACATACATACATACATACATATATATATATATTTGGGAAAGAGCTCTTGTGGCTCCCTACGTGTTAATAATGGAAAAATTGGTACAAAAGAGGGAGGGTAGGTGGATTCCCACTAAAAAACACCAAAAAAAATACATTGACACCCCCTAGGAGTTCCACCGCGACATTATGACTCACACAAAAGAAATCTCCAAAACTATTTTAGTCTTCTATAGATATATATATATATAATGATCTTCTCATTAGTTTTGTAAATGCAATTTAATCTTGAGCATTTTTTATTTATTTATGATTGATCTCATACAAATTGATTTTGTACTATTTTTAATTTTTGGGAGTATAATGAACTATTGATTTGTGTGCCATATTCTATTTTTCAGGAATATTATGATACCATAAATAACTTATTTTATAGCCTTCATTAATGGTAAGAAATCTTCTGACAGCAGTGCTAGCGGGCTTAAGATATTAAAAATTGGGAAATTGCAGTATTTTCTTTGCAATTTGACCCTTCATGCACCACGGTGGGGATCGAACCCTCGCTAGAGGGACTTACAATGACCCCGCTATCAACTGGACAAGGAATGAGGCACATATTTGTATATATGGGATAATTACATGTATGTCACCTGAAACATTGATATTTACAAATTAACCACTTAGGTGAATTTTTTGAACTACCGAACGCGTGCCCTGATCTTTAGAATTTGATAAAAAATGAAAAATGTGTTGGGTTCCACCGAAGTTGATATTTGAGTGAGAATTTGAAAAATAGATGAAAGAGGAGGGTTCTTTTGTAAATAGCATTTTTTTTGTGTGGTTTGTTTGTAACTGTCCCATGTACAAAAAATCAAACTTTAGGTGTTAGATATGTAAATGCACATGAATTAAGTATTGTATATTTAAATTTTCCTTCATAAAAAGGTTAGTAGCATGGATCCATATGGAATAATTTGAAGTTCATTAGAATCACCATTATTGTAACAAAACCTTCGATTTGGCTACTCACCTTTTAGAGAGTAACTTTAGGAATGTAAGTTATAATTTTTTCTTTCATCCAATATTAGATATATCAAAATACATTGAGAGGTAATTTGGCCAATCGAAAATCAAGAAGGGAAGATAGAAGAATCAAAGTTGGTAATGGATTTGGGAAAATCAATATCGGATTTATCCTAATTAACTTGCTAAGTCAATCAATCCTTAAATAGAGACAGTAGGTAACAGACTAGAGAAAAGAGTGCTCATCACTGTCAAAAATTAATTGAGAAATAGACTCCATACGGAATACTTACGCAGAATAAACACGAAGTTCTCAATAACCGTGTAATATACTCATAATAATCTATAAATAATCCGTACAATAACCTGCAAATAACCTCAAATTAACTCAAATGGAAGTTATTGGGGGGTTATTCTGCGCGCAGCTGTTGCTTGTGTATTACGTATGAAATAATGTCTCCACATTTCACTTGCAAAATACTAGAAAACTCCATAGCAATGGTAAAATGGGTAGAGAGATGGCTAAATATTCTTTGTTTTAGACCAGGCTTGGTGTTAAACGATAGGAAGATTCACATTCATATCATTTAATTCCTATGTATTTATATATCCGTTTTTTTGCTATCTCTAGCTCATTCAGTCCCACACGATGCTTCACCTTGCCTCTAACATGTTTGAATGTAAAGCTATCAAAATGGAATATCTCGTGTTCGATTCGTTCGTTAAATAAACGAGCTGCAGTTGAGCTCGATTTAAAAAGAGTTGAACAAAAGTTTGGTCCTTCACATTCTTTTCATATTAATTTTTTTTATGTGTTTAAAAATTATTTGGGTTATATAATTATAAAATATATTGGTTTATGTGTTAGGTATGGAAATACAATAATTCAGATGATATGTATGTAATCTCAAGCATTTATTCGGATTTTGTAAATGCAAGTGGCCAGAACTGCGAGTGCATGATGGGGCCACTGAATGTTACATTCCCTAATCTCAACTTCTTGAGCAATTTTAACACGGAAAAAGATGTGAAAAAAAAAAACCCATTTAAAGCCAAAAAATTATACTTTTTCAATGTAAAAAAAAAAAAAAAAAAACATGAATCGTGTCAAATAAGCATCCGAGCCGGTTTGTGCTCAGCATAAATTTAATTCGAACAAATGATTTTGAATCGAGTCGAATAACAATAAATTGTTTACGATCCATTTCAAACATGAACAAAAAAAGGTTTGAACGGGCCGAATACGAATAAGTCTGGGGTCGGCTCAAACTCAGTTCATTGATACACATATTTGAATGATAGCATGGGATTCAACAATAAATTACAATCCCATGTTAAATGCTAAAGTTCAAATCATAATATGGGGTCCAAATTGGGTCAAGCCCAATGCTCAAACAGTAGCTTCACCAATGAATGTTGTGTAATGCACACTGAAGGCCCGTTTGGGGCAGCTTATTTAGTGCGGTAGCATTTTGAAAACGCATTTGACCTGTTTAGGTAAACTGCGGTTTTGCAGCTTATGCATTTTCAAAATATTAAAAATAGTTTTTTCATACCGCACCTATCTAGGTGTGATAGTTTGTTGTCTATGGTCTGACTTTCCAAAAAAATAAAAATTTGTAATAGCCACCGCATCTAGTTTATCAACAGATTATCAGCAGATTTAGGTCAATAAGCTACAACTGCCCTAAATAGATCCTGAATTAAATTTAGTCCACATTATCAAGTTGTTCTATTTGACTCTTGGGTTTGAATGATCTTTAATTTACTTATAAATTCTTCTTACCAAACATGCATTGAGATTCTAAATTTCGGACTCTCACTATAATTTTGTTTGAGAAATTAATTATTTTCTTATTTTTTTTTAGAAATTTCTGTGATAGTAAGTTATTTTTTTAACTGAACCTGTTAAATTATTGTTGCTACAAGAAAGCAAATATTCAATTTTTTCTTTTAAAATATATATTTCTAATTATCATTATAATTTTTTAAGAAGTTATTTTTTTCAACATAACTAAACCTAAGTAAATTTTCTGATGACACATCCACACCAACACGAAAAAATATTGCATCAGGCCTTCGTAGATGCGGAGGCAAATGGCGAGGCGCCGCATGACAAGTGCGCCCCTCTCCCATACACTGCCTTTGACCAATGCATGGGGTGGCAGGGCCCACTTGCCACATGGCGCCATGCCCGAGGAGTTTTGATGCAATATTTTTTCCACCAACATAATATCTATACATACATACATACATACATACATAAATATGTGTATATATATATATATATATATATATATATATATAAACCAGAGGATGGGATTCCGCGTGTCCAGGCTGGCCGTACCGCATATGATAAATGATTCACGAGAAACCGGCGAGTGAGCAAACCACAGCTGTGTGCAATACTTTTCTCTAAAATGCTGATTAAATAATGAACATTAACTAACCGAATTTATCCCATCTCCATACCTACATTAAGTGAAATATATTTATTACTTATTTTAAATTATTTTCCTTAATATGTATTCAATAAATTAAAAAAAAAGGTGATGCTATTGCATGAATGAATTTCATATAATTCTCGTGAGATATAGTTTAAGAGTTTGATAATCTCAATGAAAAAAAAATTGGACCGACTGATGTGGAGGATATAAAGATGGAGTGCATAAGTGATTATGTCAAGTTGAGTACAAGAAATTTTAATTCATTACATAGCTAAAATTTTGTATTTATATTAAATTATTTGTTATCATGATCAGGAAGAGGTTTGTGATGTTCTACGTAATCAGCTTCATAACTTTTCATGAGTCTTCGCCTCGTCAGATATCTATAAGTCATGTCATTTATACTGTTTAAGATGTTTAATCATGTTAGATCAGAACATAAGTCATGAGAGAGAGAGGGAGAGAGCGAACAATAAGTAATGAACAATAATCGGATTTGTTGATTAGTCTTCTTTTGAAGAAATAACCCCCTTATTTAGAGAAGATGGGGGTACAACATTTGAACTTGCATATTTCTTCCTACTCTAGCAAGGGTATTACGTAATATTTCAGATAGTTCACATATATAGATCTTCTGTTTGGCTACCTTATGACTCTGTCGGCCAGAGTTAGTCGATCATTGTTCGGTTTGACTTGTTCATCTTAACTGAGTTGAATTGGGGTTGTCAGTTGGCACTTGATGATCTTCGGGTGGGTTGGACTTGACTCTGTCAGCTTGGTTCTGTTAGTCGGTTATACATGTCTAGTTGCCAACTATTGATTCATGGATAAGGAACTCCTGTCGGCAGAACAATTCTTGGTTATTGGTCAGACGATGAATTATTGTAATCTGACAGGTATCTTATTCCTCGACACGATAAACCTTTGGGGATGCTCAATATTGCTATATGATGACTAGTTATCGGCCCTAGATGAGAGGTCTCAGGGGTGTCTGCAAGATAGTTGGATATGCTGCATTCTTCCCTTAAGCCAGGTTATGATGGGAAACAGGTGGATTCCTTCGCTCGGTTCATTAAGATTTAGTCTTTGGCTCGAATGACATTCGCTTCAATAGCCTTCAAACTTGCCTTAAGGTGGTTTGCACTTGGTCATTCAAGTATTTTGGTATTCTGATGGTGAACCCTTAACTAATGCAAGACTCTTAGTCTTCTGCTGATGAACATTTGGTCTTCCGCTCATCGGCCCTTAGTCTTCCGTCTGTTAGCCCTTAGTAATCCTCTTGCGGCCATTGGTCTTCCGCCCGTGGGCTCTCCTTAGTTGTACTCCTTTGTACATTTTGTCTGTTGGATTTCCTCGATATTCGTGTAGATGCATATTTGATATGCATATTTTAGTTTTATGATTCTTTTAGTTCTTGAAATTGAAGGCTATAATAATAAAAAAAGAGGATTAAATTCAAAATTAGATTCATTTATTTCGTAATCAGAGTCTAATCATTGCACTCTGTATTTTCATGCCCATGGCCCTTTTAAATAAGGCGTGATTGACGCCTTTGAAATCACTCTTGCTTATGTGTTTGCATATTTTAGTTGGCTGACTCTTAGGATTCTTTCATGGTGAGCGCTCAGAAGCCTTTGGATGATGATCCAAGTGCTGAAATGATGAGAAGGGCTTTCAAGCTACTTACGTCGTTGTCCCACCCTAAGGCGAAGAAAATGCCAGAAAAAGAAAAAAGGCCTAGAGGGAAGAAGGTGCTCGAGGCCGAAGGAGATCAGAGGGCGATGTCCAAAAAAAGAAGTAGATTTCACTGAAGTTTAATGATTTGATTTGACTTGTGTTGGTTCAATTTAGTTGGGAGCTTCATGAGTTGTGAGTTATTTAAGTCGGAGTTGGTCTCAATGACCATAGTGATGAGTTGCAATAACGTCTGTAGAACATAGAGGCCGGAGTTAGGAGTTGCATGAGTTGTGAGCCACATAAGTCATAGTTGGTCATAGAGGTCATAGTGGTGGATTGCATTAACATTGTGGTTTGATGAATCCGAAGTTTGGATTTGTGTGACTTGAGAGCTACATAGTTCATAGTTGATGATATATGTAGTGGTGATGAGCTACAATAACATTCATAGGTCATAGATGCCAGAGTTGGAAGCTGTTATAATATCCATAGGCCACAAAGGTTGGAGTTGGGAGGTATGTGAGCTATGGGTCACGTAGATCGTAGTTAGTCACATAGGCCGTGATAACAAGTTGTAATAACATGTGTTGGTCACATGTGCCGAAGTTGAAATCTGCATGAGTTGTGAGCCATGTAAGCCTTAATTGATCACATAGATCATGCTGGCGAGCTATAATAACGTTCGTAGGTTAGTTGGGAGGGACAAAAACTTATGTAGGCCACAAAGGCCAGAGTTGGAGAGCTGTGTGATTTATGAGCCACGTAGGATATAGTTGGTTTTATATGCCATGATGATGAACTATAATATCTTATGTAATCCATACAGGTTAGATCCGGGAGTTATAATATTTTTCGTAGGCCACAAAGGCCATCGTTGAGAGATGTACAAGTTGTGAGCCACGTAGGTCGTAGTTGACACAATACGCCATATAGTAAGCTGCAATAACGTTTGTAAGCCACAGAGGCTGGAGTTGAGGGCTACAAGAACATTTGTAGGCCACAAGAGTCAGAGTTAGGAGTTATCTGAGCATTTGTTGTCCAACAAGGCTATGGAGAAGCTATGAAGAGAGAATTTAGGAGCTGGCAAAAGTCCTCGTATCTTGAGTGTGATGATCGTCGGTCATTCCATTGGAAGTTATAGTGAAACTTCAATAGAATGTTATTCATTAACTCGTTTTAAAAGTTTATTATTGTGCTAGATTCAGGATGGGTCGTTAGACTGTATTCAAGGTGTCATTACACCGTCTTCGAGATGCGTAGTTACATCGTAACATACATTGACTTTGCAACTTATTTTATTGCAACGAGCATCGCTACTCCTTAAGGTCTACTAATAGTGACGAGGGGGCAGCCTACAGTGGCAGACGATGGTCGGCGAGAGATGATCAATGATGCTTAGCGGCTGCAAGAGCAGAAAGTGTTCATCGAGTCTTCGGCCCAGAGCAACAATAAAACTCGATTCCTTCTCCCGGTCCAGTTTTAGGTCTTTATCTTTCTACTTTTCATGAAGGGAGTAGAGCCCTATTTATAAAAAATTGAGTGTTATTCCCTGTTAACAAGACAAGAATCTGGACCACTCCATTGAACGACCCATAATGATTCCCTTGATCAAATAGTATTGCAAGGGCATTTAAGTGTTTTTATGATGTCAGAATTGTGTGACCTTGGACTCGTTGGACTCATCTCATCAAAACACTCAATTTGACTAGAAGCTTGTCAGATTTGGAATCTATTATGCTCCAAATGAGTAGCCAAAGTTTCTAAATGTGGCTTAATTGCTTGAGGATCAATTTTCTTGTCTTTGGGTTCGCCTCGTCGAGCTAGTCATTTTGATTATAAGTTTGTTGAAATCTTAGTTTTTGATGATTTTTAATTTGAGTTTGAATATTTACTACTTAAAAAATACCTCAAGTTTCATATCATACATCGAGATTTGTCAAATAATAAAAATTTATTGGTGACATATACGTATTGGCCATAAAAGCTCTATGAAAACATGCAAGCATTAGTGGCACTCTATTAAATTTCGATCATATGATTTGAAATAAAATGACTAATTATTATTTTAAAAAAATTACATTTGTAACTCAAACTTATTTCGCTTTTCTAGAAAATTTAAATAGAAATATTTTTGATGTGATATAAAAAATTTAGGTGGTCTAATAAAAAAAAAAAATAAATGTAAATGTCAGATATATAAATACATAAGAATTGGGTGCTATATATATAAATGCCCCCACTTCTTTTACATTTTTCAAATAGACTTGGCGTTAAAATCAACACTAGGCGCAATGCAATTTTATATTCCAGAATTTTGTAGTCATATAAATAATTATTAGCGTTAGCACGAAAATATTTCTAGTCAGGTGCTTAAACAAAAAAATTAAGGGAGAGAGAGCCAAAGCTACAAATGAGATTGTTAAGAATAATAAAGATACCTAGTAACATTCTTCCAAATGACATAAGATGAAAGAAGATTACATCATGTATTAAATAAATATAAGAATAATACAGATTTACTTGAAATTAAAAAGGGCTATTTTAAATCTTTAAATTTTATTTACATTTCTTATATATATGTACTTATATATAATTGCAATTACATCATTATTAAAAAAATTACGAAGGTTATTTTCTAAAGTTTTTATTATTATTATTATTTTTTATTTTTCTTAGCTTTATAATTGATACACCTTCAACAAACATTCATCATCCAACACAAATCTTGAGGCATCACACAGATCTCGAGAAAATTTTTGGAGCAGTAAAAATTCAAAATTCAATTAAGAGTTATTCAGAGCTCCGATTTTAACGAACATACAGTCAAACTGACCGCTTAAACAAGATAGACGCAACGCTACGAAAATCGATCATATCTGAGGCAAATCGAGCACAATCAAGTCATTAAACCATATTTGAAAGCTTTCCAGGTACATTTAGAAGGTCAAACAGAAGTCGAATTTGGTGAGCTTATAGTCGAATCAAGCATCTCGACAAGAAGGATCCAACGAGCCTAAGATCACTCAATTTCGACATCGTCAAGACATTTAAATGTTCATCAAACACCGTCTGATCGAAGAAAACCCTCTAAGCCGTCTAATCAAAATGTTTCATATTCTTCCATTAATTGCTACTGTGACTCTATAATAAAGCCACGACTCTATCATAAGGGGAGGGAGAGAGCTTAAAAAGCTTGAATATTTGAGAAGAAACTAAAGTCCAACATCACTCTTGCCACTGTTGACTACTGCGAACCATCGTCGAGCAACACTTGCCAGCTGCCGCAAATCACCATCGACCGCCGACCATTTCTTGTGACAAGTTACTCCTCGTATCGACATTGTAACTCGGGAGAATTTGTAATCCTTTCCTGACTATGAGACAAAGAGTTGTACTAGTAATCTTTAGTTTATAGCAGACTTCTTAAACTAGGTCAGACCCCGTGATTTTTTCCCTTTACAGTTTTTCTATATAAAATCTTCTAATGTCACTACTGGTTGCTTTCTTTCTTTTGAGTGTATTCTGGATTTTCATGCAACGCTAAGACAATGATTTATTACTCTACCATCAGAAATCTTCTAACACGCATTAGTTTGGTGTACTATGTGGAAAATGAATTCCTATTCAACACTGTCTTCAACTCTGAGAAACTGAGCCCCTACTTTATTTCACAATGATGTACATCATCCAACTAACGAAAAAACCACATTTGCATTTTAAAGATTATCTCTGAAGCATTCTTCAACGTGAGGGGTAACCTTCACTGCAATCTCGAAAGTATGTTCAAGTCAACGTCCCGAGCATGATTGTAGTAGGGTTGTCTTCTCACTTCCTATTCAGGCACAAGACTTTCATTACTTCTTCCACATTGGGGGGTAACTTTCATTGTAGTCTCAAAAAGTCATTCATGTTAACGTCCCGGGCACACCTGTGGCAGGGTTGTCATCCCTTTTTTCATTCAGACATCAATTCCTCTAGCACTGTTTCCATACTGGGGGGACAACTCCACAAATAAAACTCTCAGTGACCTCCACCATTCTGGAGTTCTTCCTCATTCGTGTCAGGAAAATGATCTCTTCAAGGTTCAATAAATGGATTGTTTTACAAGCTCGTGTGAAAAACACACTTACCGGAGGAACAATGAATTCAAAAGCATTAACTGACAATTTGTTAAACATCATTCTTGACTACGACTACAACTATATTTCAAAGAAAAATATGGCCCTTTGTGACCTACGCCTTGTCTCTAGAAATGCAGAGTATCTCTGATACTTCTTTCCGGGCATAATCGATCCCAGGGGCACTCGATTTGAACTCTTTCATCACAGACTACGGTTGTAAAGCAATAGCTTCAACTAACAACCTCAATAGGTAAAAAATCCTTGGTGAATTTCCTTCAGGTTACGGTCGTCAAGTAAAAACTTCAACCAACAACCTAAAATAAATCAACCATCCTCAGTGGATTTTATATGACTTTGTCTATTACGTGTTAATGTCGTCGAGCATCTCCAACTATACAAACCAAGACGAGTCTTACATCCTTAATGAATTCTCTTTTTAACTATACTCCAACACAGGCTACAGTCATTAGACGGATGTACTTCGACTAACAGCTTGGGAAAAGTCAAACATTCGCAGTGGCATAAAAAATCTTTAATCCTGTCCTTGGAAGTTGAGCCCAAGTGGTAAACCTCGATGGGAAGATACAGTACCCTTGAAAGTTGACCCTGGGAGGCTAGATTTGATGGAAAGCTACCATGCCCCAAGAAATATTGTGCTCGATTATTTAAATTATTAGATATATAAAGTCTATTCAGTCTCATTTTCCTAAATCAAAATACTTTTTTAAAAAAATCAAAATTATATATACTTTAAATTACTTAAATTAAATTATTTTCTAAAAGGTTGTTGATATTTCGGAGCGTCATCATTTCCTCTTGAAGAATGGCATCCTGAGCTCGGATCATCACTATTTATTCCTCCAGCCCCTCCAACCGCGTGTCCTAAGGTTGAGGTTGACCAGCCTTCCGAATTAGGAGGGCTTCATTCTCGTGGGGTCGGTGCTCTGCCAAGCTGGATGGTTCTGACACGTCGGCTGCTACAACTAGGTAATCTATCGAACATGTCGTGCTACCCCTGAGCGGTCCTCCCGAATGCCTATAACAGCCAACAAATCTTTATCCGAGCGCTCCATGGTAGGCAAAGTGTTCATCCCCTCGTCAGTGAAAGAGCAAACTCCGCCCCTAACCCCCTGTTATGCCGGTGGGGAAGGGGCGGCGGCCCTAGTATTATCAACCAAGAAGGAATCATGGGTACTCCCCTGAAAAAATCATGGGCACCCCCCTGAACAGTTACCCTTAACACGTCTTAGAGTATCATCGCAGTCGCGAGTTCCTGTATGCCCCTCCTTCAGCATAGGGGTGGAAGTTAACAACTCCACTGTTTCATACTCCAGATGGGTTACCTTCATCGTCTGCTTTTTCTTCAACGAAAAACCAACCTCTTTCATTTGAGACATATCTTTAGGGCGAATCATAAGTGAGACTGATGACCCCACTTCATCTCCCGGCTCAGGGAACTTCGCCTTACTGGCAGAAAGCCTCCCGTTTCGCTCACCCTTAAAAGAAGACTTTGTCGTCTGCATCATAATCAAGAAGACTTTCCTTCTAGCATCCTTTCCAAACTTGACTGACTTGGTAGTGCGACTGCTTTCCATGAACACTAACGATAGAGAAGAAGGGGGTCTCAACCAAAGAATGGAAGAGATAAGACAGTTTTTTCTTAGTTATTCCCCATTTATAGGAGATCTAGCACAAAATTCTAAGAGAATTCAATTATTGTGAAATTAATAATCATGAATAACATCATATTTTTGAAAATAAGATTCTCTTTTAATTATCACAGTTTTCACTATCGAGGATCAAGAGAATCAGGGAACATAAAAATGCACATTAAGAAAATATCAGCGCGAATCTCAAAGAAATCCAACAGCCAGAAGAGAATATGATGCGGCGAGCTGGGACACTAGGAGTGCAGTTCGAGAGTCCACATTTACCAACCTGACTCCTACTGAATGAGAGAAATCTAACTCCACGACGGACAAAAGTGAACAAATCCTCCGAAAGGGTCATTAGGATGGACCTCACATGGACAATCCGACAGGACTCCTTACTCAGGCCTAGCAGAGGGGAGGAGCAGCACGAATCTTAGACAGACGACCGACACCTCCTAGTCAGCTCTTTATCCATGGTCGGCTGGATCATAAGCCAGCTGAACGCCGTTTTAGACACCCAGCCTTACAACTATGTATTGCCCAAAATACCCTTATCGTACCTACTTTATTAGGGATAGGTATGCAATCATACAGTTCTCATTTTTATAAATAGGACTTCATTTCATGAATAAAGTTCACATGATTCTATTGTTCATTATCGTGCTATCTCTACTCTTTTATTTCTTTTAGTGCTTTATTCTTTAGGTGTCTCTCAGATACATTTGAATTCAACAGTATTTATATGTATAATGCTCAAGGAAAGTAGCATTTACATACATACCACTCGATTCCTATAGAATTTACATAATTAACACCTGCACTATTCTTTTTTACATTTATAACCCTCAACTTTTTCATATGAGAAGAAATATCATAATTTTAACTTTTTTTTAAAAAATACACACTTTCAAAACGATATAAATATAAAAATAAAAATTTAGGTGTTAGAAATAAAAATATTTAGGAATTAAGTAGGATGTAAAACTTCCTTAAGAAAAGAAAAAGCAGATGGTTGCACAGCTTCTTTTGAAAAAGGCGTTGGGAAGCTTTTAAAAGAACGCTTCTTCTTCCTGCTCTCATTCTTTTTAGTGAGGATAGCTCCATGGCTTTTATTCCTTAACGGTGAGCTGCATTCACCGCCCAAATGGATGCGCCGCTTCTCCTTCTCCTCATTTTTCTCTTTCTTTTTACCTTCTCGCCGGCGGCGGCGGATCTCGCCGGCGATGGAGCCGCACTCTTGAGCTTCAGCGCAGCTGTTGGCAGGTATGTGCTCCATTGGAATAATTCCATCACGCCTTGCTTGTGGCCTGGTGTTACTTGTGCCGACAACCGCGTCGTTACCCTCCGCCTTCCTGGTACCGGTCTCATCGGCGAAATCCCGGCCGGAACCCTAGGTAATCTTTCAAACCTCCAGACTCTCTCCCTCCGCTTTAATGCTCTATCTGGCCCCTTACCCCCCGACCTAGCTAGCTGCAAGCAGCTCCGAAACCTATACCTCCAGGAAAACCACTTCTCCGGTGAGATCCCGGTGTTTCTCTTTTCTCTCGGTAGTCTGGTTCGTCTCAACCTAGCCAATAACAACTTTTCCGGCGTTATCCCTCCGGAGATCAACAATCTCACGCGGCTTGGGACGCTGTATCTTGAGAGCAACAACCTCAGCGGCGAGATCCCGGCGCTAGACTTTCCCAATCTCGTGCAGTTCAATGTATCTTTTAATCGGCTCAACGGATCGGTGCCGTTGAAGCTACGCAGCTGGCCGGCGAACTCTTTCATGGGGATGTCACTCTGCGGTGGGCCGCTTGGGCTTTGCCCCGGCGAGATCTCGCCCGCAGCAGCTCCAAGTAGAACTTTACCCTCCGGCGGTGGGAGCAAGCTGTCCGGCGGTGCTATTGCCGGGATTGTTATCGGCGCCATTGCTCTGTTTCTCATTCTTCTTGTTATTATGCTTCTACTTTGCCGGAGGAAAGGAAAAGATGGCGCAGCTAAGTCCGTTGAAGCAAAGCCGCCGGAGGTGGAGGCGGCGCTCACAGATGAGGGAACATTGGATGTTGTTGGAACAAACCGCGGTGCTCCGGCGACAAAGATTGCTGCTTCTTCTCCAGCTTCAGCCGTGGGATCCAAGAAGCAGTTGGTGTTTTGTGGTAATGGGCCGAGAGTTTATGATCTGGAGGATCTTCTTAGGGCCTCCGCGGAGGTTTTGGGAAAAGGTACATTTGGAACAACATACAAGGCGGTGTTGGAGAGCGGAGCGATGGTGGCGGTGAAGCGGCTCAGGGATGCCAATACTCCTGAGAAGGAGTTTAGGGAGAAGATTGAAGCTATAGGCGCCATGAATCACCCTAACCTTGTTCCTCTTCAGGCCTATTACCACAGCAAGGATGAGAAGCTCTTGGTGTATGAATACATGCCAATGGGAAGTCTCTCCTCTCTCCTCCATGGTGAGTTCCTCTTCTTCCAAGATCTATTCTATTCTTCTTCTGGTCTTCCAGAATTGGTTAATATTTTTGTTAAGTTTATGAAAATTGGATTAAAGAAGGTTGGAATTTTAGGGGCAATGTTTATTTGCATATCTAACGCCTAAATTTTGTTTTTTTTTATAAGTTATATCACTCAAATATTTATTATCACATTAAAAATAGCAATTTTTAACCTAAAAAAAAATAAAGAGAACTAATTTAATACATGTGAGATATCTTATATAATTTCAAATTCAACGGTCTTTTATACTTAAACTACTAAACTCTTTTAAGTCATTTGAATTTGAATGGATGAGGCTAACAAAAAACCGACAAAAGCAGACAAGATTAGCAATTTGATGTGCTAATCCTTCTAAAATTTCATTTTGTAAAGTTAGGTTTTAAATTATATATTAAGTTTTTTTTATTTTAAACGATTTGATTCAAAATAAATGGTTATAATTTTCTCTTATAATGAACCAAACTGCTCAACCAAATTTTGGAGCAGGTCATCTGCTGTAAAGCTTGATTGACCATTCATCCCTTACAATTGAGCTACAATTGTTTATTCACAGGTAAGGTGTTATGTTATGTATGTAAAAATTGAAGTTTAGGGGGTTTTATATGTAAATACGAAGGAATAGAGTGGTATGTATGTAATACTTTCAAACAATAGACATACTGGATACTAATCCTCTTATCAAAATTGGATCTTTCTTATCCTTTATACAGGAAACAGAGGATCTGGGCGCACCCCTCTCAACTGGGAGATAAGAACCAGCATTGCCCTCGCCGCTGCTCGCGGCATCGACTACATCCACTCCACCAGCCGCTCTGCATCCCATGGCAACATCAAATCCTCCAACATCCTCCTCACGACCTCATCCGAAGCCCGCGTTTCTGACCACGGCCTCGCCCATCTTGTCGGTTTATCCACCACAACGAACCGCGTCGCAGGCTATCGAGCCCCCGAGGTCACCGATACCCGACGGGTTTCTCAAAAGGCAGATGTCTACAGCTTTGGAGTTCTCTTACTCGAGCTTCTCACCGGCAAGGCGCCATCGCAAGCTCTCCTCAACGATGAAGGCGTTGATTTGCCGAGGTGGGTGCAGTCAGTGGTTCATGAAGAATGGACGTCGGAGGTGTTTGATATGGAGCTGTTGAGGTATCAGGGTGTGGAGGAGGAGATGGTGGAGCTGCTGCAGCTTGGAGTGAACTGCACTTCACAGTATCCCGATCACCGGCCGACGATGTCGACGGTGGTGGCGAAGATTGAGGAGATTTATCACGCGACCATTGAGGTTAGTAAAGAGTAGATGCAGTAGGAAGACGATGGATTTGATTATTATGTGAATTTCTGGATGATTTGAGTTTATATGTTCAGGAATTGGAAAGTTTGTGTTTGCAAGAATTTGTTTATACTTGAATTGATGAATGTATGGATAGATTTTTCTTTTTATTTCGTTGATTTTTGCTCTTGATGATTGATTGTTGTGTGTGTATGAATCTCTCTTGTTTGCAGTTCCATTATCTAGCAGATATAATTGTAGAGAGTATAAACCTAAAAATATAAAGTTTAGGCGTTTGGTATGTGAATATATAGGAATTGGCTCCTATGTAAATGCCCAAAAATAATATCATCATGCATTTATTTTACACTTAATCATATAACTCTAAAATATAGCAAATACACCACATTTTGATGTTATTGTATTTTAATTAAATCATATTCCTTTTTTAGAAAATCAAATAGCCTCTAAATTTATTTTGAAATAAATGTGAAATAAATGTTGATGTGTGCTGGAAGATTCGTGGTGGTAAAGTGATTGTTAGTGTCTTAATGTTGCACGGAAGTCCAATAAACACACAGATATTTTAATTGAAGGGTAGAGACACTGACATTTTAACGTGGAGAATTAGAAAAGCGAGAAAAACTATTGGGCATAGCTCAGTCAGAAAGATTCATTATAAATTTTTGTTTATACGTTCAAACCATTGTCCCAAAGGTGGTAAAGGGTTACACAGTTTCTCGAAGTGTAATGATTATATCGTAGAAGGATTTGTTATACAATAGTCGAGAGTGGTAGTAATTGGGAGTAGTTGTAGGGACTTCGTTGCACCGTCTTTTAGATGCATCGTTGCACAATATTTAGGATGATGCTCTACTTTTTATGGTTCTTCGTGACTTCGTAGTGTTGATCTTTACTCTGCACGGTGCTTCAGTAATCCGCCGCACGTTTGCGATGGCCTTGTTTGACACAAGCAGAGGACTGTCGAAGAGCGGTAGTCTACGGTGGTCAGCGACTGCGAGAGAAGGAAGCCTTCTTCGAGCCTTCGGTTCAGAATGACACTGAAATTCAGCTCCTTCGTAAATTAGCTCCAGGTCCAGCGCTTATTCTAATTCAAGTCTAAGAGTGACCCCATTGTAAATAATGAAGAAATCCTGTCACTTCATCAGATGACACAGAGAGGTTTTCATAATCGGATGACTTTATGGACATTTAAGTGCCTTAAAAATGTTATACTTGAGTTATCCCGGCATCATCAGACTCGTCGTCGTGACACTTGATTTGATTATAAGTTTGTAAGATTTGAAATTCATTTGATTTTCTAATTAGCCACCTAAATCTTTCAAAAGTGGTTTAACAGCTTGATCGGGGCTTGATTTGACTTGAATTAGTTCTACTTTGGCATCACTAGGTTCATCTCATCGAGTCAATGGATTTTGCTGTATGTTTACTGATGATTTTTAATTTAAATTTGAATATGTATTACTAAAAAAAATATTATAAAATTAATGGTAATTATTTCGAGATTCATGTAAAATTTGTTGACGACGTATCAAATATGATATAAATATCAATTAATTTCTCTAATATTTTATATATTTAAAAGTAAGTTTCAACACATCTTAATTAAAAATTCATCAAGATGTATGACCCAAAAAAAGAAATAAAAAAATATATATTTATTTTTAAAGCTGATCTGTGATTAGTTTAAATGTCAGTTCAGGGATTCTCTTTATTGTTTGATATGTTATTTTATTTCGTCAGCACTGTGTCGTATGATCTTCGTATTTTGAAAAAATATTTACATTCGAATTTCAGATGCATCCAGAGTCTAATTATCCTCACAAAATTTATCACTTATCAATATTCATCTTATCATTAGACTCCGGACATAAATTACGTACGTCTTTTCTTCCATATTCAGTGCATTTTTGCATGAATACATCTAATTTGGAACCATGATGATTGTCTATTGTTGGAATTTGGGAAAGTTGGGCAGAAATCAGAGAATTTGAGTTAAATATTTCTTTAATATTAATCATTTTTGTTTAGCATTAAATTATTTAGTCTTGGCGTTCTAATTAGGCAATCACCATCTGCTTGCTTGGGAGTTGAACCAAGGGGCTGTTTGGTAATTTTTTGCACTTAATTAATCTAGATTTAATAAATTATGTATTATCTATATATGTAAATACATAAAGGTTGTGTGGTATTTATGCCATTAGTATTTATTGTTAAATCCCATAGAAAGAAATTTGATAAAGCTTATTAAATAAGATAAATAATTTCAATTTAATATATAAATAGTTATATTTTTATTTCTAATTATATTAATGATTAATATTTTTAAGTAATATAATTATGAAGTATAAATTTTAAATAGTTTTAATTAATTATTTTTTTACAATCATTAATTAGTATATTAGTGGTTCGGTTAATCATTAACTAAATTTTTAGGGCTATTTTTAATGGCTAATTAATTATGATAAAATTAAATTAAGTTATTAACTATATTGGTTTAGACATACAACACATATAATATTTATTTATATATCTAATATCTATATATTTATATTTAAATGTATATCACTCAAATTCTTAACGTCATCATTTTTTTTTAAGTGAAACATGTTTTAGAACAGTCTAACTTACTACAACGCTCACACACTAATATCATCTCTCAAAAATAGACGCGCGGCAACAAAGAGCCACTTGTCTGATGCACTCATAAGATCATGCCCACATCACAGTCGAAATTGTTCCTCTAACATAGCCGACACACCAATAAACAATTCCCTATGTCGGCGAAGCTCACTAGTCAGAAAGAAGATCGGCTTGCCTAGGAGAGTCCTACTGTGAGCATTCGGGTCCACCCTCATTTCTCCCATTTTCTCTCATTTCTTTCGGCAAAATTTTTTAAATCTGTAGAATAGCAATATTTTACTTAAATCATGTCTTCAAATTCGTTACCAAACATCCCGCGAATATTGAGAGACAATTGTGCAAAAGAATTTATGTTGGGTGTTGAACTCACTTGAAAGAGACATTGGAGAAGGGGATGAAAAGAGATAAATTATTGAAAGCACTCTAAAATAAAAATTTGTTGTTTGTGAATAGTTTATATTTGAGTTTGTAAGAAGTTTGTATCTTATTAGTCCATTAAATAAGCAGGCTAATATTGAACAAATATTTTGGACTCATTTCTGAACTAACCTAGTCTTAGTCGTCTTATTTGATCATGATTGAATCATTATTAGCACAAAAAGAATATATTATTAACTTTATTTTTTTTCATAGTTAATAATTGGTCGCTAAATAGATCAAATGATTCTACTGCACTCGGTTAATATTTTATGTCTATTTTTGTTCTAAGTCAACCATTGTTCAAGTTGATTTCAAATGAGTTGAACATAGTTGAACATGAAGAAAATATCGATGGATAATCTCATACACAAACCGATTTTAAAATGTAAGAATTTGAACAACCTAAAAATGAACACATAGGATACTTGCTCATTAGTCTCATTTATGCCCCTAACCATCAATCATGTGTTTAGGCACAAAATTTAGCATGAAGTTTGTATAAAAATTGAATTAAATAGATTGTTTTTGCTCGATTTGACCCAGATAAGTCGGTCTTGATTGGATTAAGGCTTGAGATGGGCATGAAATATAAAGTGATTGTGTAAAAAAGAAAGAAAAACCTAACAAAGACTAAATATATAAAGACAAGAGGAAAGGGAATAAGAGAAGATATTATTCATTAATAGAGCTCGTACAAGCCACGCCTATTTATAGACAGTAAAGGTAAGTAATACATAAACCCTTTGACCCTAGTAGTTATTTAACTCAGTCTTTATTTTTATCATGCCCCCTCAAACTAGCAATATCTTGAGAGAATATTGTTAGTTTGTTTCAGAGCTTTCAAAAATGAATAGTAGTAAGAGCTTTGGAAAATTGTTTGTTGTTTGATCTTCAGAATGTAGCTAAGCAAGCGCCCTTCTTTGGACTTGATGTGGTCATGAATAAAATGGTAGTTTATTTTGATATGTTTAGACATGATTATGAGCAATTGTCATAGCAGACATATTATATCAATGAATGATTGTAGGTTTTTGAAGCTTTGTATGAAACTCTTGTAGAAGCCTTCTTAACCAAATGTCTTTGGTTGCTTCACAAGACACGATATTCAGCTTCAGTTGAGGACCTTGCGACTGTTGGTTGCTTCTTAACATGCCAGGATAGATTAGGACCGGGAAAGGTGCGGTATCCCGTGATAGATTTTCTATCACTTTGATCTTTCAACCAACTGACATCCACATAAGTATGAAGAGTTAAGGGACCAGCTTAAAAGGGTATGCCATGATATAATGTTTCTTTAATGTATCGAAAAAGTCGTTTGAGATTTTGACAGTGGCCTTGTAAAGGTTGTTGGAGATGTTGAGAGAGAGCATTAACCTCAAATATTATGTCAGGTCTAATTAAGGTCAAATATTGTAAAAAGCCAACAAAATGTTTGTAGAGTGAGGGGTTTGGAAATATTTCTTGTGATTCAGTTGAAGCATTGATGGATGTAGTTTGTGGATTGGGAAGAAATTCCCAGTTGCTCGTAGTTGTGCGGTGAAGTATATCCTTAACACATCGAGTTTGATTGAGATGGTATCCATATGAAGTGTGCTATATAATGATTCCAAGAAATGTAGAAACAAAATTCATGAATTTGATGGAAAAAGTATTTTCTAACTCATGTTGTAGTTGTTAAAAAAGTTGAAGATTGTTTCCTGTGAGGAGAATATCATCTACTTACATAAGTAGATAAACAATTTGTGAATTATGGTTGTAGACATAGAGAGAGGGATCCGCTTTACTGACTTGAAATCTAAAATTAATGATGTGAGTGGTAAAACTGTGAAAAAATTGCCTTGGAGCTTGTTTGAGTCCATATTATGATTTTTATAACAAGCAAACATGTAAATGATAGTGAGGATCGACATAACCTTGAGGTTGATGCATATAAATAGTTTCTTAAAGTTTTGCATGAAGAAAAGTGTTTGAGACATTCATTTGGTAAACTTGCCAATGATAATAAACAATAATAGTAAGAATAAGCCAGATTGTTGGAATCTTAGCTGCTGGGCTGAAATTCTCGGTGTAGTTCAAACTATATTCTTGTTGGTATACCAAAACAAATAGGCGAGCTTTATAGCGATCCACGGAGCCATTAGGCCTTGTTTTAATTTTGTATGTCCATTTATTTTTAAGGACAAGTTAATTGTCAGAATAAGAAACTAATTTTCAGATGTTTTGTTTTTTCAAAGCTTGGAACTTATCAGCCATAGCATGTTGCCACTAAGGACATCGAGAGGCTAGTTAATTATCGGGATAAGGAACTAATTTCCACATGTTTTGTTTTTGCAAAGCTTAGAACTCATCAGTCATAGCTTGCTGCCACTGAAGTCATCAAAAGGCTTTCTTGTAGTTGTAGGTTCTTGTGAAATGATACAAATATGGAGAAGATCAATATTCTTTTACTATGTAGAGGTCCAATTTTGGGGTGGGTAATCATGTCATCTTTAGGCTTATTTAGAATAGTAATTAGATATGCACAATGGGTCTATTACCGAGTAAGGAGGGGGAATGGGATATCAGGTTACTCATAGAGATTGTTTGTGGCTGTAGAAGTGCGGGGTGAAGATAAGTGTGAGGTTGGACTAGAGTTCTTATTTATGGTAGATATGGATATAAGAGTAAGTGGAGATAATGAATTAAAGGCAAACATGGTGTTAGTGAGAATTGAAGGATTGTGTTTGTAAGGAAATTTTATTTCATTGAATATTAAATGTCGAGATATGATGATTATACCAGTCATGGGATCAAAGCAATTGCATCCATTGGTGTGAGCAGAATAACTGAGAAAAACACTTGAAAGAGATCTTGCTTGAAGTTTGGTACGTTGAATATGTGGCAACCATGGAAAGCATTCACATCAATAGGATTTGAGGTGATTATTATTAGGTGGAGTCCCACGCAACTACTGGTACGGTGAATTTTTATGGGCATTCCTACACAGAAATCGTTTGATTGGGTAAATGACCCGACCCGCAATTACGCAGTAAATTAACTTCCAAAAAATGGCAAAAAACTTGACCCGATTTATAAATAGCGGCTAGTGTGCAAAATCTTAAATGATATAAAAATTAGAAAATATTTTAGACACTAGGGGTACTACGCAAGTATACGTATCGCTTCAAGTAATATAGAGTTTTCTTTAAAAACCCCAGTATCGATCCCACGAGGAAGTGAAGTAGAAGTCTTTAATCAAATTCTAGTCTACTACTAATAGTCCTTAGTTTGGAATGTCGATTAAAATTGTGTTTTATCTAGCAACTATTCCTAAATGCAAGTGTTAAATGTAAAGATAGTAACTATATCTAAATGCAAATAACAATTCTAAATATAACCCTTTTTGAATAAGTTGGTTTGGAGAATTTTGAGATATTAAAAACTACTATTATTATGTAATGAAATAGATAATGTATAGGAATGAGATGCATTTAATATTCATGTACCAAATAGGAGCAATCCTATTCTTTATCCTTTGGTCTAGGCATAAATAACATTGACTAATCCTATGCTTGGTTACTGAATCCGTGGCTAGGCTGGGAGGATACCGTCTCTCACTTCGGAGCTCTCACATTCCCTCGCCTGAGGGCTAACATCTCCGCTTCAAAGACTCAAACGATAGGACCGAATTGAGGATTTTAGCCTGTCACTCTAAAATCTCCAATCCTACGCCCGATAATTATATTTCCCTATTTATTTGCATTTAATCCCCATGAACTTCACCATCCATGGAATTTGAATGTGGTTTCACTTTGTTGAGAATTACACCGCCCTTTCGGGTCAATGCAATTACAATGAATTTTAACACTACAATGGGCCTTTATTGCAATGTAAATGAAGTGCAAGTAAAAACCATCACATTTATAATTAAATTCACTTCTATCATGCATCACAAAATCCTAAACATGATTTCTACTCATTACAAAAGAAAAGAAAAATGAAAATAATGGCATAATCTTCTCATGCCGCTATTTCCAAAGAAGAAGAAAAAGTAAGAGAGATACGTCACAAAGCGCGAAGAAAACACAACGGAAACTTTATGTAACCAAAGTAAATCCACTAAATAAATGTTTACAAAATTATAAGATAATGAAAAATAATACTTAGCTTTTTTCCTTTGAAAGAAAGACGAAGATCTCTCCCATAAAGTCTCCCGGCGATCCATACAATGTTAGCGAAATCCCTTACAAATTCTCTCAAAATCTCCTCTCCAATCTCTCCAAAAGGGTAAAAATCTACATTTCTACTCTTAATCTAAGAATCCTAAACATTCCTCAAAGTTTTCTCCACTTTTCTCCTCTAAAATTCTTCACTTTTCTAACCTATATTCGCCATTTTAAAGAGTATGGACGAAGTTTGAAGAGTTTCCATAAGCACCCCTTCGAAAAAGCGTCCAAATACGTCGAATTTAGGCCAAAAACCGCCAAAAGTCGGTCCAGAACCTTCCGGGCGCCGACGGCTGGTTCGAGCTCGCTGTCGGCGAGCTTTTCAGGCACTTTTCAGTGTTTTCTGGAAAATCTCGCCGTCGGCGAGATCAAGGTCGCCATCGGCAAGATGACTGCTGCGCAGCTCCACTGTTTTGCTTCGTTTGGCTCTGTTTTAGCTCCGATTCGCCTCGTTTCAGTTGCGTTGCGTTCCTAACAGATAGCCCTACAAAATAAGCATAAAAAAACCTTTCTTTAAAGTGTAATCTCATTCAAAAATATGCAAGAAGTGTAAAAGAGATTAAACATCAAAAAACTTATCGAAAGGTGTCAGGGCAGAATTTCATTTCTTGCTCGTTTTTGCTCCAAATTGCACCGTTTTTGTTTCATTTTGCTCCAATCACCATTTCTTGTACCTAAAACCAAAAAACATACAAAATACCTTCCTTTAAAGTATAATATCATCAAAAATGAGTAAAATGATATAGCAAAAAGCGTATATATTTTAGGCGTGTCAGTAAATAGCAGTATAAGCAGTCTCAAGACATAGTATGAGAAGGAAGATGGAATCAGCTAAGAGAACTCTTGTAGTTTTCAGGATGTGACGATGCTTTCTTTGGGCATCTCTATTTTGCTGAGGAGTGTAGGGGCAACTTGTTTGTTATATGATATCATATGTTTCAAGAAGTTGCTGGAACTAATGATTAATGTATTATCCACCGTTATCAGAATGAAGAATCTTGATGCGTTGACCAAATTGAAGTTCAACCTGTTTTTTGAATCTGGTAAAGTGGAAAATAACTTTGGATTTATGTTGAATAGGATATATCCAAGTATATTTAGTACAATCTTCTATGAATAGTAAGTAATATTGATATTTGATTAGAAATAGTGGGGATAGGGCCCCAAAACTCTGAATGAATCAATTCTAATGGTTTATATTGAACAGTAGTATTAGAATTTGAAAAAGGCATACAATGACTCTTTGCCGTAGCACAACTATTGTGAAAAAAAAAACTTGGTAGAGATATGAAACTGAGGATGCTGTTGAGCAATGAGGTGAAGTATTTGAGGATTTGCATGTATAAGGGGCAAGTTTCAGAGATTATTATGAATGTGTAAAGATAAAAGAGCTTGTTTATTGTTTGTGATAAGATATGGTCCATTGCGATAAGGTCCCTGAAGAAGAAGTTGAAGAGTGGATTGGTCCTTTATTTGGTAGCCATTAGCATCAATTATAATCAGACAATTGTTGTCATTAGAAACTGGAAAATTGATATTAGATTATGGGAAAATTGTGACGTATGGAGTAGCTTAGAGAGTGAGCTTACGAGTGGGGCTGAGAAGAATACCATGACCAAAATTTTATATGGATACCGTATTATCATTGCTAAGAAGAACTTTATCATTGCCTTGGTAAGATTCATGAAGGTGCAGTTGTTCAAAGTCTGCATTTAGATGAGTTGTATAGGAATCTAACTACCAATCAAGTTTTTGAGAAGTTGTGGAGGAACCAACATAAGCAGAATGAGCATGCAGAAGTGGAAGAGGGTGATCGTGGCTAATAGTTAGCATTCGGCCTATGCCAGCCATTAGGTGCGATATGACTAGGCTTATTGAATATGTGATAAGAAATGGATCTTGAATTCTTGTTAGAGTTGTTAGAGGGATTCTTATTGTGGGTCTTTAGAAGATAAGATTTAACGTTATGGTTGCTTTTGCTTTTGCTTTTGCAGAACTTGTTCTTACTCTTTTAAGTATATAACGCCATTTAAGGATTCTGGTCATTGTTCTCAGTTTTGAAATCTGAGGGAAGGTTAATTTCCTCACTGATTAACAAAGCATACAGTTCTTCTAGAATGATGGTTGTCGATCAAATTCTAATAGAGTTTTAAAAGCTTGATAGGTTGTCGGTAATCCCTTGAAAATATACAGAATTATTTCTTCTATGTCGATTTGAGATCTTGTCGTTGAAATATTATCAACAATTGTTTTGATTTTTATCAAATAATGTGCCATGGCGAAGTTGTTCATGGAAACGTTATGCAACTCATTCTTAAGATGTATGACTCTTGAGCGATTGTTGGCTTGTAACCTCATTTCTAGAGTGTGCCAAATTTCTCTGCAGGTGTCCAAAAGCAAAGCACAGGGCAAGATTGAGTTGGAGATGGTTGAGTACAGAGCAGCGGCAAGGTTCTGGTCAATCAAGATTCAGGTGGAGTTTGTTGGATTCACATTGAGAATGGTTGAAGCGGGTTGTTGTATAGAACAATCAAGAAATCCAAAGAAATCATTGGCTTTGGTAATCTTGATTATTTGAGATCGCCATATTTGATAATTATCAGTAGACAGGGCATTGGTAACCACAAAGTTTTTATTCGACATGATAAATTTCAAGGAAGGTGGAATATGACTTTCAGATAGGCAAAAGAGAAACCATTCCTTCGTGGATGTGTGAGAATTCTAAATCATCCATGCCAGGGCAACCTAAAATGGCTCTGATACCATTTAAAATGGTTTTGTAAGCAAGCAATAAAGACCTAAAAGAGACAAAATTGGCAAAGACAAGAGGAAAAGGAAATAGGAGAAGATCTTATTCAATAATAGAGCCAGTACAAGTCATGTCGATTTATAGACAATAAAGCATGCTTAATATAAAGGGGTACATAAGCCCGTTAACTCAATCTTTATCTTTATCATGAAATAAAAAAGATGTAAGCATGATATATATATTTCATGCTTACATATTTATATAAATATTAAAATATTTTTTTTACATAGAAATTAAATTTTAGAAATCAAACAATAAAAAAATGATTTTAATTCAACTCAATATAAGTTTCAGCTAAATTAATATTGAGCAAACCCAAATCAAGATGGGTTAAATTTTTATTGTTCTTATTTCAACTTTATTTGTACTTATTGAATATTTCTTAGGATTTATTATTAAATTGAATTGCAAAATTATCATATTCGATCTAAACATGTTCAAAAACATAAACAAACATATTTGAATCGATAAGCGGAAGTGAGATAGGATCATACTTACCTCCAACCATAACTTACATGTGCATAGTCGACACTCCTTGCTTACACGGTAAATTTTGTGTTATAGGCCTTCTAAACTTTTCTCACTCACAACTTAATGGTGGGGAAAAATAAAAATTATGAGGAGCAATCTTAGGGACCAAAACAACAAGCATCACATCTATTTTTAGTGCTCTGCCCATCACAGAGATCTACTGTCGTGATCCCATCACAGAAATCAACGGACGTGAGCAGGGCATAAGAAAGGGTTGAACTTATACTCAATATGAATCACATTATAAAATTTATTTCCCTTAAAAAAACAAGTCTTATTTCTTGAAAACACAAAGGTCTTATTTCCCTTAAAAACACAAAGGGTTTCCAACGGGAACTGTAAAGGAAAAAGAGCATTAATTAGGGAATTGTAACGAAAAATCCCAACATTCTCTGACTTGGTCCATATAGTTCAACACACACCATATAGAGAAGCAAAATATATGAATCATGGCGATAGATCCTCTTATAATGAGTATTATCTTCCATGTATTACGCTATATCAAGTCTCTCAACACTAGCCCATACAACTTAATTAATAAACCATATGTCTATTCGAGGTTCAAACCAAATGAGATTTCTCATAATAAACGAATATGTGCACAAAATCATATGAGAAAATATCAACTGAATAAGAGTTTCATTAAAACTATAAATGTACGTTCAATGTAAATCACATTATGGAACCATGTCCCATTCGTACTACATGATCCTTAAAATTCTTTGGTGGCATGTCTTTAGTCAAAGGATCAGTAATCATTAACTCAGTGCTAACGTGTTCAATGACCACTTTCTTTTCCTTAACACGTTCTCTTATGGCTAAATATTTGATGTCGATGTGTTTACTTCGACTTCCACTCTTATTGTTCTTAGTCATAAATACTGCAGCTGAGTTGTCACAGTATAACTTTAATGGCCTCGAAATAGAGTCTACGACTCTAAACCCAGATATGAAACTCTTCAACCATACACCATGTGAAGTAGCCTCAAAACAGGATACGAACTCAGCTTTCATAGTTGAAGTAGCAGTCATGGTCTGCTTAGCACTTCTCCAAGATACAGCTCCACCAGCTAGCATGAAAATATAACCAGATGTTGATTTTCTTGAGTCAATGCAACCAATGTAGTCTAAATCGGAGTAGCCAATCACCTTCAAATTATCAGTTCGTTTGTACATGAGCATGTAGTCCTTCATAACTTGAATATATCTCATCACTTTCTTTGCAACTTTCCAGTGGTCGATACCTGGATTACTCTGATATCTTCCCAACACTCCAACAAAAAATGCAATGTCAGGTCATGCATAAACCTGAGCATACATAAGGTTTCCAACAGCTGAAGCATATGAAATGTTCTTCATGTGTTCCCGTTTGAAATTATTTTTCGGGCACTGACTCAAATCGAATCTATCACCCTTCAGAATAGGTGCTATACTTGGTGAACAATTCTTCATGTGAAATCTCTCTAGAACTTTATAGATATAGGTCTCTTGAGACAAACCCAAAATACCTCGAGGTCGTTCCCTATGAATCTTAATGCCAATGACATAAGATGCCTCACCCATATCCTTCATATCAAAGTTCCTAGAGAGAAATTATTTTACCTCATAAAGTAAACTCCTATCATTGGTTGCATGTAAAATATCATCAACATACAGTACAAGAAAATAACTTTTATCCCCACTAACCTTTTGGTATTGATCACTGAAAATTTTATTAAGAAATTCATACCTATTTTTGATGAAATTGCACTTTAAAGAAAGGTATTTTCTTTATTTTGTTGAAGGAATGTAGAATTTAGGTGATAAAAGCAAAAATCATAAAAAGGAGCGGATTTGGAGCAAAAAGGAAGAAAATAATGCAATTTAGTGCCGAGTCGCCGACGGCGAGATCGAGCCCGCCGACGGCGAGGGTACGAGGAAGAAATTCTGAAGGATTTATAACTATCTCGCTGACAGTGAGACCGAGCCCGCCGACCGCGAGATAGCGCGGTTCGAAGACCTTCTAGAAGCCTCGCCGACAGCGAGGTAGTTCGTCGCCGACGGCGAGGTAGTTCAAATGGCGCGGATACATCGAACCCGGACACTTTTCGAAGGGATGCTTACACACCTCTTGGTCCTTTGCTCACCTCTATATATAGAAGCCGAAATTCAGCTTTCTAAGTGTGTGTTATTTTGTGTTATGTGTGCAGTTTTGAGTCTTTAGGTGTCAATTTTAGTCTTTAGAGTCTTAATTAGTGAGTTAGTGAGTTTTTAGCGAGTCTTGCTGTACTGGAAGGAAGAGTCAAAAGGAACTGCGAGGAGTCTGCTTGGGGATAAATCGAGATAAGTATTTATATTTATTGTTTTTAACTTTAAATGAAATCCATGCTTAGTTTAGTTCCCATGCATTCTGAGTAGTTAATTTAGTCTTTCTCCTCGTTTATGAAATTAGGTGACTAGATGAACTAAAAATAGAAGTACTTTTAAATATTAATAAATTGTGATAATTTTTACTTAAAACTTAATTTACTTTCAACCGGCCATTTGATTTGTTAAAATGTGTTGATTATCAACTATAGTAAAAATTACATCCGATATTCTGGAATTCAAAAGCCTTCGAAGGAGGGTGCGAATAAATAGGGAAATAATATCACTCGAGCGTAGAATATAGCATTTTAGTGTGACGTACTAAAATATTCAATTCGGTTCTATTGTTTGAGAGCCGAAGTGTAGATGTTAGCCCTCGGAGCGAGGGGAACGTGGAGCTCGAAGTGGCAGTCGATATCCTCCCGAACCTAGCCGCAGATTCAGCAATCAAACATAGGATTAGTCAATATTCTTTACACTCGACTCAAAGGGTAAAGAATAGGAATGCTCCTATTTGTCACAATACCTTAAAATTATCTATTTAAATTCATCAATCACTTAAATTTCTAAACAAGGGGAAAGATACTTTTTCCGAATAGTTAAGACTTATTTAGCAATTAGTTTAATTTCCCGCACTTTCAATACGTATTAATTTTCTACTTAGTTAAGTTACCTAATTAAAATACTTAGTTTACTTTATTGCGCTTAAATTTAGAATTCCAAATTTTCATATATTATTTTAAAATTATTATTATTATTATTTTAAAATTAGTTGTTATTTAATTTTCTATTTCCTCATGGGATCGATAACCGTGACTCCACTGTGAGCCTCGTATTACTTGATACGATACGTATACTTGCGTAGCATCCACAACATAAACAATTACAATTCTATACATATAATATAGCGGGGTCAAGTTTTTGCGTCGTTGCAATTAAATTAAAAATAGCATAATATAAAATTGTGGGTCAAGTTTTTGGCGCCGTTGCCGGGGATCGAACCCGGGTCACCCGCGTGACAGGCGGGAATACTCACCACTATACTACAACGACTAGCTCAACATAAAAAAGATAAACAATTTGCTAAATTCCTGAAATATTAAAGAAATTAACAATCAATATACCTTTTGTGAAGCTTTAGATCGTATGCCAAATTATGTAAAATTTATGAAAGATATTCTAAATAAGAAAAGAAAATTCACCGATAATGAAACGAGTCGCACTTAGTGAAGAGTGTAGTCATATTATTCGAAGAAGCTTCCCGAAAAATTGAAAGATCCCGGTAGTTTCACTATACCTCGCGCTATAGGAGAAAAATTTTATGGAAAAGCTTTGTGCGACTTAGGAGCAAGCATCAATCTAATGCCTCTATCGATTTTTAAGAGATTAGGATTAGGAAAAATTACACCTACTTCAGTAACCCTTCGATTAGTCGATCGTTCGGTTACCTATCCTAAGGGAGTTATTGAAGATGTGTTAGTAAAAGTGGATAAATTTATCTTCCCAGTAGATTTTATTGTTTTAGATATGGAGGAAGATAAAGAAATTCCTATCATTTTAGGAAGACCATTTTTAGACTACTTGGAAAAGCTATGATTGATGTTCGTAAAGGAGAATTAACTATGAGAGTAAATGACCAAAAAGTTACATTTAATATTACAAAATCAATGAAATATCCTGCGCTAGAAAAAGATGATGAATGTTTTCGGATGGAAATACTTGAACATTTACAACAAGAACATTTTAAGGAATATTACGAAGATAAATTAGAAAAAGAAAACACTGAATTAATTGAAGATAATAATGAAGAACTAGATTATATTCAGGAAAGATTTGAATTTTTGGATAATACCGAAAACACCGACAAGAATATAGTTCCATCAATTATTAAACCTCCTAAACTCGAGCTAAAAATATTACCCGATCATTTGAAATATGCTTATTTAGGTAATTCTTCAACTTTACCGGTTATTATTTCATCCGCATTAAACGAATCTCAAGAACAAAAACTTTTAGAAACTTTAAAAAAATATAAGAAAACTTTTGGTTGGACTTTAGCGAGATATTAAAGGAATTAGTCCTTCAATCCGTATGCATAGAATTATTTTAGATGATGAACATAAACCTAAAGCAAATCCCCAAAGAAGATTAAACCCGATAATGAAAGAAGTAGTTAAGAAAGAAATTTTAAAATGGTTAGATAATGGTATTATATATCCTATTTCGACAGATGCTTGGTAAGCCCAATTCACCGTGTTCCTAAGAAGGGAGGAGTGACCATCACCGCCAATGAAAATAACGATCTTATTCCTATAAGACAAGTTACCGGTTGGCGTATATGTATTGATTATAGGAAATTAAATATCGCCACCAGGAAAGATCACTTCCCTTTACCATTTCTGACTCGGATGTTAGATAGATTAGCTCGGACATAAGTATTTTTGTTTTCTAGATGGATACACCGGTTATCATCAAATACAAATTGCTCCCGAGGATCAAGAGAAAACTACATTTACTAGTCCTTATGGAACTTTCGCTTTTCGAAGAATGCCTTTTGGATTATGTAATGCACCAAGAACATTCCGGAGATGTATGATGTCTATATTTAGTAAGTTAATCGACAATGGAATAGAAGTATTTATGGATGATTTCTCCGTATTTGGAACATCATTTGACACATGCTTAACTCATCTTGAAAAAGTATTAGAAATATGTGAGAAAACAAATTTAGTTCTAAATTGGGAGAAATGTCAATTTATGGTTATGGGCAGCATTGTATTAGGGCATAAAATTTCGGAAAAAGGCATGGAAGTGGACCCTGCAAAAATTCAAGTTATAGCTAAATTACCACCTCCAACTACGGTAAAAGGGGTAAGAAGTTTTCTTGGACATGCTGGATTCTACAAAAGCTATATAAAAGATTTTTCAAAAATTACTAAACCTCTATGCCAACTTCTCGAAAAGGACAAGAAATTTGAATTTACAATCGAATGCCTGAATGCTTTTGAACTCTTAAAAGAAAAATTAATTACAAGACTTATAATAGTTTCACCTAACCTGGAGAAACCATTCGAGCTTTTGTGTGATGCTAGTGATTATGTCGTAGAAGCTAGCTTCTTGGCAAAGATATGAAAAGATTTTTAAAGTTATATACTATGCTAAGTAAACTCTAAATGATGCCGAAATAAATTATACAGATTACTGTAAAGAGAATTATTAGCGGTAGTATATGGTTTTAATAAATTTAGACCTTATCCGATCGAAACAAAATGTATCGTGCATACCGATCATTCTCGCTATCAAATATTTAATGCAAAAGAAAGATTCCAAACCAAGATTAATTAGATGGATGCTATTAATGCAAGAATTCGATTTTGAGATCGTTAATAAGAAAGGAACCGATAATCAAATTGCGGATCATTTATCGAGATTAGAAAATCATGAATTATCCGATATTGAAAATGAAATTATAGACAGCTTTTCCGATGAACAACTATATAATATCAATGAGTGGAAAATACCATGGTATGCTGATATAGTAAACTATATAGTTAGTAATATTTTACCACCTATGCTAACTTTGCAAAAACAGAAAAAATTTATCCATCATATGAAAACCTATTTTTGGGATGAACCATATTTATATAAGAAATGTAAAGATTTAATTATTAGAAGATGTGTACCTTATGAAGAAACTGAACCAATTATTCAAAAATGTCATGATTCTGATTTTGGAGGACATTTTGGGACCGATAAACCGCTTATAAGATTCTACAATCTGGATTTTACCGGCCTACTCTATTTAGAGATGTATACGGATATATTAAAACTTGGGATAAATGTCAAAGAGTAGGAAATATATCTAGAAAAAACGAAATGCCTTCGAATTTTATATTAGAAGTTGAAATTTTTGATGTTTGGGGATTAGATTTTATGGGACCTTTTATTCCTTCGTTTGGAAACTCATATATATTAGTAGATGTTGATTATGTTTCCAAATGGATTGAGGCACAAGCTTTACCTAGGTGTGATGCTAAGAGTGTTTCAAAATTTCTTATGAAAATTATTTTTACTAGATTTGGAATGCCGAGAGTGATTATCACTGACGGAGGAACTCATTTTAGAAATAAATACATTCAAAAACTAGTAGAAAAATACAATATTACTCATAAGATATCCACTGCTTATCATCCACGGACTAACGGATTAGCTGAAGTATCTAATCGTGAGATTAAACGTATTTTAGAAAAATCCGTAAACCCAAATAGGTTAGATTGGTCTATTAGATTAGACAACTGCATTATGGGCTTATAGGATCGCTTATAAAACTCCGATTGGAATGACTCCTTACAGGCTTATATATGGAAAAACAAGCCACTTACCAGTTGAATTAGAACATAAAGCATATTGGGCGATTAAAGAATTTAATTATAATATGAAGGAAGCTGGTGAGAAAAGATTGCTGCAATTAAATGAATTGGAAGAATTAAGAAATGAATCATATGATAATGATCGGATTTATAAAGAAAAGATGAAGTTATGGCATCATCGGAAGATTAATCAGAGAAATTTTGAACCGGACATGAAGTTTTGCTATATAATACTAGATTGAAATTATTTCCGAAAAATCGAAGTCTTGATGGTTAGGACCTTTCACCATAACTCAAATATTTTCATACAAAACTATAGAAATCGAAGATCCAAAAATCGGACATAAATTTAAAGTTAATGGACATAGATTAAAACCATATTTCGAAGGTATAAGACCTAACTATAAAGAGGTTTTAATGCTTAGTCGACTCGATTAATAATTGAAATTAGGTCGGGCCGACGACGTTAAACCAAGCGCTTTATGGGAGGCAACCCATATTAGTTATCTATTTTTATTGTATCTTAATAGTTAGTCTATATTATTGAAACTTTACTACTCAATTATTATTAAGAATCATCACATATTCGAACCATTATGATGAGAAAAGAAATTATTCGATTTAGAGCGAAATTGGACATTATTTTGGAATCTTGCCGACGGCGAGGTCGATACTCGCCGACAGCGAGGTTCGCGCCTAAATTAAATTCAGTTTATTTATCGAGCTCGCTGACAGCGAGAAACGTCCCGCCGACAGCGAGAACATGGGAGGCAGTTTTTATAACTGAGTCGCCGACGGCGAGAAACTTCTCGCCGACAGCGAGGAAGTTATAAAGATGAGTTATTTATAATTTGAATGCCGATTCGGACGGTTTCAACACCAATTCCTTTGTGAAAACCCATTCTAAAATCATTCTAGATCTGCCTTCTTCACTAGAATTCATTCCATTCACCATAATGGCCTCCAAATTCTTAGATTCCTCTAATTCTGGAGTGTTTAACCGGAGGAAATTTGTGAGTGCGGAAGCGCTGCGGATCTTCAACAAGGTTTTGGTAAAGAAAAGAGTTATCAAGTAACGAGGATTTGTCAATCGAGGATTAGAGAATTCTACTACGAAGATAGAAGAAACGATCGCGCAGCGGCACTGGGAGGTATTTTGTTACACTACGTCTGCTGTTGTTATTCCAGTTGTGAAAGGGTTCTACTCTAACTTACATGCGATCAACAATGGGAATGTCTACGTCCGAGGAAGATGGGTGACGTTTACTCCATCAAGAGTAAATGAATTATTCTCTATAGAAAACACCCCGTATGTCACTATTCAAATTTTGTGCCTTCTCGATATAATATGAATGAGATATTTCGATATCCGACCGATGAACCGGAAGATTGGGAAATGCGTGAAGACGGGTATGTTAGTTTCTCTGCATCACTTTTGAATCTCGTCTCAAAGCACCGGCACTTTTTCATCTCATCTAAATTGTTACCTACTATGAGGGTAAACAAGGTTTCGAAGGAATGCGCTATATCGAATTATTGTATTCAAAATGGATCGCCTATTGATGTTGGATCAATAATTGTTAAGTCCGCATTGGGTTTAATTGTGCATGGGTCGGTTCACGGACTAGGACACCCATCTACTATTTTTGCATTATGCGATCGGTACTGAGTTTCTTATGAAGCTTGGGAAAAGGTTCTCGTTACCTTGGAAGCCGCTCGATCCTACGTATATGTTCCCTACTTTGGACAATAATGATGAAATTACATTTATCTCTGATAGAGCTTCACAGAATAATCCTATAACAAGGCCTATTTCAGATAAAACAAAGTTACTTATGAAGAAAATTAAAGGAATGAAGAAAGAACTGCAAAAAGTGAGAGATTCAATCGACAATATATATGATTTATTTGATCACATTGACTGGAGGATGAAGGAATAATTTGATCATTCTGGACACCTGGAAGCTAGCTTTCTTCATTTACCGAGACGTAAGGGTTGGATCACCGAAGAATCTGCCGGAGTTTCCCTTCGGTGCCTTTCTATAACTTATTTGTGCATCATCGTCATATCGGAAATATCGAGAAGATGAAGATTCCGACATCGAAGAGTAGTAGTAAAGATTTCCATAGTATGTTTGTATTTATGTTATTTGATTTGATTTAGATTTTATTATGTGTGGAGTGATGATTTGAATATCTCAAACTTAATTGAGATATGCGTCATAGTTTTGTATCGGCATTTAGTGTGTCGTGGATTGGTTTGCGATGCTGATTAGTAGTAAGGATTGGAGAATTGAAGTTTGATTATAGAGTTTAAAATTATGTTAGTTTGTACATCTCATGGATTTCAATATTAAAGTTAATTTGTTGTGTTGTGTGAATTTGTTTGTGTATAAGTAGCTAATCTTCATATTAAATTAATAAATGATGTGATCGGAAATATAATATAAGGCAAATCGAGGACGAAAATGAGTGACGAATTTCGGAAATTAAATTTTTGAAACTCGCCTACGGCGAGAAAAATCCCGCCGACAAGCGAGATCGATCTCGCCGACAGCCGAAGGTTAGAGCAAAAATTTCTCGCCGACAGCGGATTTTTCCCGAGAGTTTTTGGTTCCAAAAATATTAGCTCGCCGACGGCGAGAAAAATCTCGCTGACAGCAAGGTCACGAAAAACACTTTAATTGACCGGTCAAAAACATTATTCATCATCCCCAACCTCTCATTTTCACAAAAACTACCCTAGGGCTCACGAAATTTCAGATTTAGAGGCGATTTCATCACTCAAAAACACCGGATTTCATCTTCTCTTGGTAAGTGCTTCACTCCTATGCAAAAATTTTTGATTTTCACCATGTATTTTCTCCACATTGAAAAATTTTGAAAAATCCTAAATGTGGAAGACTTACTGGGTAGAAATCCATAAAATTTGTTTTAATTTGATCTTAGATGTTGTAGGAAGCCTCCTTAGTAATATTAGAAAGTTTAGTGACGATTTTTGTGAATTTCATAGATCGATCGAAAAATGGCTCCGCGACAGAAAAGACGAGTAGATTACGATACTGACCGATTTGTCAATGCACGAGCACAAAATCGGTATTTTCAAAATATTCAAGCAAGAAAGTGCATTGTGAATCGAGTTTTTAAGAATCCGGGAGGCAAAGTTGAGCGGATCATTAAAGAACGAGGTTGGGAGAATCTCTCGCTACATCACCGATAAGTTGCTCGTGGAAGTAGTAAAGGAATTTTATTCTAACTCGATCGTCGTAGAGGACGCACCAAGTAAAGGTACGTGGATTTATGGTTGACTTCGGCGCTGCTAGAATTAACGCCTTCTATGAAGTTCGGGACGGTCCAAATGAGTACGAAACATTTGGAACTATGCCGGAACCTCTGAAGATGTGATAAATTTTCTTACCGACGGGACTCGGAGTTTGGAAGATAAAGCAGCGGGAAAGAGTGAATTTTCCTCTTTCTAAGTTAAATGCAAATTCTAAAGCATGGCACTATTTTATTTGTTCTACTTTGTTATCTACATATCACCACAGTGAGGTAACAAGGGATAGAGCAGTTCTGAATTTCTGTATTCAGAACAATAGAAGTATAAACATTGGAAGTGTCATCTATAGAAATATCTTAACCACTACTTGGAAATGAAAGTGGAGGGGATTGGGACATCCCTGGTTGATTTATGCAACTGCCAACTCTCCGGAGTTGAGGCGAGCAGATGATGAGGAGTAGATAGAACCCATGAACCCACTCACAGCGACAATATTAAGAAATATGAGTCTCATGAAGGGTGGAGATCGGGAGTGAGAAGTTATTTCACTCGCTCAGTAGAGATATACCCTCTACTAGCTATGAACCTCCCGAGCCTACCACCCCTACCCTACAAGATCCGATGAATGAGCCGACACTCGCATAGGAGGAGTTTTGAGCGGCTTGGAGAGACAATGGGGAGAAGATTTGATCATTTTGATCAAAGGATTGATAATCCGGAGAGGAGACATGATTATGATAGTGAGTACTGCAGAGACATTCGTAGTACGAGATAAGCATATCATGAAGCCGAACGTCGCTACGGGAGTGGAGATTTAGATGTCATCATTCCGTAATGCCCCGTGTATACTCGGCATCATCCCCGCTTCGACCTTCTCAGCTGCGGATCAAGGAGGGGATGACAATATAGTTTGGGACTTCAATATAGTAAGATTAGGACTTTATTTGTTTTGTTTGTTTGATGTTAAGTTATTTTGGAAACTTTTATATGTTTGTAATATTCGGTACTTTATGTTGTGAGACATTGGATGTTTGTTAGATTATTTGCTTGAATTGTTATAGTAGTTTAGTTTTTGTTTTTGTGTTAATTAATCGCATTTGTTTTTATGTTAAATAGGATGTTAGTTTTCTTTAGTATGTTTTTATTTTATTCTGTATTGTTTTAAGTTGTAAAATTGTTAATGTGTTAGTTAAATTGTTTTAATATGTTAGTATTCATATGTGTAGTGTAGAGTTAATTTTAATTGTTGTATTTAATACTTATCTCGCATTTTATCCCCGCATTTTCTTTAAATTGTTATATATATATATGGAGAATACTAACGATACGAGTTCAATGAAAAATGAAAAAGCTCGCAAAAATTTCAAAGAAAAAGAAATACCTAAACTTCAAAGGTATGATTTATTTACTTTCCTTTTTTTTCATTATTTAGAGTAGATATAAAAATTTAAGTTTGGGGGGAGTAAAATACAAATTTAGTTATTAACTTGTTCTCAATTTCTATTTTCAAATTATTATAAATTGATTTTTACAAAGAAATTTTTCAATTTAATTAATATGAATTATTTTATTTAATTATTATAAAAGGTTAAATGAAATATTTCTAGTGCTTTAATTAATTAAATAGAATAAAATATTTGGTTAAAGGGAGTAAGAATATAGTAAACTATTTTTAGTAAGGAAAGCTATATTCTAATTCTTAAGTATTCAAGTGAAAAAGAAAAGAGTGAAAATCAATGAAGTAAAAACTATGAAGTATATATAAGCTAAGAAATATTCCTAAGTTTCAAATTTAGGAAGATGAAAATGAAGTTCAAAATTATTAACAGACTCTCCAGATACAGTAATCCTCATTAGTTTAAAAAAAATAATAATAATAAGGAGAAGCTTGAGGAGATGCATTATCAAAAATTGGCTTCATTTGAATTAACCTAAAAAGAAAAAAACTTAGATATTTCCAAACTTATGTTTATGGATCAGAATTTTACCTAATAGTGTTTTCTTGAATTTCTTATCATATGAATATCTTAAGTAATTATTCTTTTAAATATAGTCATTCCCGAAATGAATAGTAAGCTAGAAATCTTAGACTCGATAACTAAATAATTTATTTCTATAAGATTAATTAAATTACATGAATTATTTTTATTTAACTTTATTATGATATTAATTAATCTAATTCATAGTTTATTTGAATCAAAAATCTTACTATAGAAATCATTATTTTTATGTAGTATTAAAAATTACTTGAGGACAAGTAATAAGTAAGTTTGGGGGATTTTGATCACTGAAAATTTTATTAAGAAATTCATACCTATTTTTGATGAAATTGCACTTTAAAGAAAGGTATTTTCTTTATTTTGTTGAAGGAATGTAGAATTTAGGTGATAAAAGCAAAAATCATAAAAAGGAGCGGATTTGGAGCAAAAAGGAAGAAAATAATGCAATTTGTGCTCGAGTCGCCGACGGCGAGATCGAGCTCGCCGACGGCGAGGGTACGAGGAAGAAGTTCGAAGGATTTATAACCTGTCTCGCTGACAGCGAGACCGAGCCCGCCGACAGCTGAGATAGCGCGGTTCGAAGACCTTCAGAAGCCTCGCCGACAGCGAGGTAGTTCGTCGCCGACGGCGAGGTAGTTCAAATGGCGCGGATACATTGAACTCGGACACTTTTTGAAGGGATGCTTACACACCTCTTGGTCCTTTGCTCACCTCTATATATAGAAGCCGAAATTCAGCTTCTAAGTGTGTGTTATTTTGTGTTATGTGTGCAGTTTTGAGTCTTTAGGTGTCAATTTTAGTCTTTAGAGTCTTAATTAGTGAGTTAGTGAGTTTTTAGCGAGTCTTGCTGTACTGGAAGGAAGAGTCAAAAGGAACTGCGAGAGTCCGTCAGGGATAAATCGAGATAAGTATTTATATTTATTGTTTTTAACTTTAAATGAAATCCATGCTTAGTTTAGTTCCCATGCATTCCGAGTAGTTAATTTAGTCTTTCTCCCTGTTTATGAAATTAAGTGATCTAGATGAACTAAAAATAGAAGTACTTTTAAATATTAATAAATTGTGATAATTTTTACTTAAAACTTAATTTACTTTCAACTGGCCATTTGATTTGTTAAAATGTGTTGATTATCAACTATAGTAAAAATTACATCCGATATTCGGGAATTCAAAAGCCTTCGAAGGAGGGTGCAAATAAATAGAGAAATAATATCACTCGGGCGTAGAATAGAGCATTTTAGTGTGACGGACTAAAATATTCAATTCGGTCCTATTGTTTGAGAGCCGAAGTGTAGATGTTAGCCCTCGGGCGAGGGGAACGTGGGAGCTCCGAAGTGGCGATCGGTATCCTCCCGACCTAGCCGCAGATTCGCAATCAAACATAGGATTAGTCAATATTCTTTACACCTGACCAAAGGGTAAAGAATAGGAATGCTCCTATTTGTCACAATACCTTAAAATTATCTATTTAAATTCATCAATCACTTAAATTTCTAAACAAGGGGAAAGATACTTTTTCCGAATAGTTAAGACTTATTTAGCAATTAGTTTAATTTCACGCACTTTCAATACATATTAATTTTCTACTTAGTTAAGTTACCTAATTAAAATACTTAGTTTACTTTATTGCGCTTAAATTTAGAATTCCAAATTTTCATATATTATTTTAAAATTATTATTATTATTATTTTAAAATTAGTTGTTATTTAATTTTCTATTTCCCTGTGAGATCGATAACCAGGACTCCACTAGAGCCCTGTATTACTTGATACGATACGTATACTTGCGTAGCATCCACAACATAAACAATTACAATTCTATACATATAATATAGCGGGGTCAAGTTTTTGGCGTCGTTGCAATTAAATTAAAAATATCATAATATAAAATTGTGGGTCAGGTATATACATTAATCCATGACGTTCTCTTCAAAACCAAATGAAGTAATAACTTCAGAAATTTTAAATACCACTGATGGGAGGCTTGTTTCAAACCGTCTATGGATTTATTTAGCTTGCAGACCAAGTGTTCACCATCACTAGAGGAGAATCCTTCTAGTTGGTTCATGTAAACCTCTTCCTCTAGATCACCATTAAGGAATGTCGTTTTCACATCCATTTGATGTAACTCAAAATAAAATAAGCTACCAATGTCATAATTACTCGGAGAGAATCCTTTTTAAATACAGGAGAAAATGTCTCAGTGTAGTCAATTCATTCCCTCTGAGTGAACCCTTTGACAACAAGTCTTGCCTTATGTCTCTCAATGTTACCTTGCAACTCTTTTTTTGTTTTAAAACCCCATTTACATCCAATGGCTTTACACCATTAGGCAACTCAACGAGATTCCAGACTCGATTAGATACGATAGAATCCAACTCATCTTTCATGGCATTATGCCATAAGTCTGATTCCTTAGAACTCATGGCTTGTGAAAACGTTTCAGAATCATTTTCAACTCCAATGTTGCAATTCGATTCTTGAAGATACACAACATATTCACTAAGTATGGCAGATTTTCTTTCTCTAGTAGACCTTCTTAACGTTGTTTCAACATTCTCCTCAAGTGCATGTTGTTCAACTAGTTGTTCAAGAATATCAAGTTGTTCCTCATTTACAAATTGATCTATTTGATCATTATTAATAGCTTGTGGAACTTCAACAATTGGTTGTCTAACACTTGTTTGTCATTGAGGGGTATGAATGAAAATCAATCTGTCACTTGACCTAGAGGGTTGAGCTTCACAGTGATCTTTTTCAGATACAATATCCAGAAATTGATCTCTCCCACTGATCAAGTCATACTCAAGAAATTTTGTATTTCTTGATTCCACAATCCTAGTGCTATGAGACGGACAATAAGATCTATACCCTTTAGACTTTTCACCATATCCAATAAAATACCTACTAACGGTCATTGGGTCTAACTTCTTTTCTTGTGGGTTGTAAATTCTTACTTCAGTCAGGCATCCCCAAACGCGCATATGTTGCAAAATTGGTTTTCAATCTTTGAATAACTCAAAAGGCTTCTTTGGAACAACCTTGGTTGGAACTCTGTTTAATATATACACAGCTGTCTTTAGAGCTTCAGTTCACAAGAATTCAGGGAGTTTCATGTTACTCCGCATACTTCTCACCATGTCTATTAAAGTTTGGTTTCTTCTTTCTGCCACACCATTCTGATCCGGAGAACCAGGCATAGTGTGTTGGGCAACAATCCCATGTTCTTAAAGAAACTTCGTAAATAGACCAGGTGCTTGTCTGCTCTTTATGTATCTTCCATAGTACTCCCCACCTCTATCTGACCATACTATTTTAATTTGCTTTTCACATTGATTCTCCACTTCAGCCTTAAAGACTTTAAAAGCATCCAAAGCTTCGCCCTTAGAACGAAGTAAGTAGAGATATATATACCATGAATAATCGTCTATGAAGGTGTCAAAGTATCTTGGACCAACTACATCCATGTCTGGACAACAAATATCTGTATGCATGATCTCCAATAGGTTTGTGCTCCTCTTGACACCCTTTTTAGACTTATCAGTTTGCTTACCCTTTATGCAATCTAAACAAGTCTCAAAGTCAACAAAATCTAAAGTACAAAGTACTCATTCATTTACCAAACTTTTAATTCTCTTAATGGAGATGTGTCCTAATCTCTAGTGGCACAACATAGAGGATTCCTCATTCAGAACACATCGTTTTAACCCAATAGTAACATGCATAGAATTATAAGCAGCATCATTTTATAATTTAATAGAGTAAAGACCATCATACAAAGTACCATAACCAATAACATTAGATTCAAAAGATAAACTAAAACCAGAATCCAAGAAGTTAAACCATTGCTTAAAACTAAACTGCATATGTCAATGGCTTCTGCACGTGAAATCATCTTGCTTCCTAAATAGATGCATTGTTCACTTCCCACTAGCTTCCTTAGGTTTTGCATACCCTGCAAGGTATTAGAAACATGGATTGTATAACCAGAATCAATCCATTATGTGTTATGATTAACATTAACCATTTAGACTCATAACAAACGAATGAAAGTTGAGTGCCATTTTTGTCGAGCCGGTTCTTAAACTTGATGCAGTCTTTCTTCATCTGCCCCTTCTTCTTACAGAAGAAACACTTTGACTCTTTCTTTATGTCTGACTGAGGAGGAATCTTGCCCTTTTCCTTATTTTTGGCTTGATTCCTCTTCCTCTTTCCTTGAGTAGTAAAATTCACTTTATCAACCTCTTCTATTGCCAACCTACCTTCCTCTTAGACACACATGGTCAACAACTCATTAATTAACCATTTGTTTTTATGTGTGTTATAAGAGATTTTGAAGGGTTCATACTGTTGGGGCAGAGTGTTCAGAATGAAATGAACCAGAAAAGATTCCGACATTTTAACTTCCAAAGTTTCAAGCTGAGCCGCTATGTTCCTCATGTGCATGATATGATCATGCACGCCTTTAATTCTGGTGAGCTTCATGGATGAAAACTGCATAATTAAGGTGCTAGCCAGAGCCTTGTCAGACGTTGCAAATTGCTCATCGATGGCTTTCAGAAGATCCTTAACCTTATTATGCTGCTCGACAGAACCACGGATATTGGCATATATCTTGGTATTTATGAACATCACAGAGAGACGATTGGATTGCTCCCATTTTTTATAAAGATCAACAGCATCTAGAATGCTAGTTTTAGTAATGACAGGTAGTTCGTTTTTTCTTATAGCATAATCAATATCTATTCATCCTAAATAGAGGACTCTCTATTTCGACACCTTATAGTTATCACCATTTAATTCAGGAATACCACATTTAAAATTAGAAATGTTTGTAGGTTGAATAACTGCAAAATTTTTCAACTCATTAACATAATTTTGAGATCTAAAAACAAAATGTCATGTTTTACCAATGTAAATCATGCTCAAATCGATGAATCTGGTGACATAGAACTTGCTTGTGAGCTAAAATTCTACTCAAATAGATTCATCTAACAAGTTCATGATAAAACTATCAAATTATGTTCCTTTTATTAATTCCTGTGGGTAGATTAATAAATATAAGTTGATATTTCATTCTAATTAATCATATAAATATAACAAAATTAATATGGGTAGATTTCATTATATCTCATATGATTAATTACAACTAATGTTTTAATGTGATTCTTGGACTTAATATATAATTATAATTAATTAAAGATGATGTGGTTATTCCCTAATTAATTAAAATTATATGTATTACCTAACATTAATTAATTCTTTATTAAGAGCTAAACATTTGCATAAATAATGCAAATAAAATGAATAACAGTGCATAAATATTATTAAACATAATTTTTTGCTTCTATAATAACCATAAATTTATACACATAAATATCAAGAAATAAATAAGTAATATATGCATAATTGTTATTCATCTTTTAAACTAAATAAGGTCTGAATTATAATTTTAACATGCATAAATTACTTAACTTAATATTGTATGCTTAATCTAACACAAAAATTAAACATAAATAACTAAATAATTTAGACACATTAAAATACAAAAATAACTCATAATTAATTTCAAAATCGATTATGTGACAAATAGTTCATATATAAAATCATTTAGAAACTCGATTTCAACATGATTTCCAATTTTATTTTGGATTAATAATGTCAAAATTCTAATGCTCAAAATCAAAACGTTTTCTCCAAAATCGAGCAACAAGTACGGACATTAACCATAATGTCTCAACCATGATTTATGCACAATATGTACGAAATCCTTATATATTATTATTTCTGAAATACGGCTTAATACAGGGAACGTTCAATATTGATTCAAACTCGTGTAGCAACAAGTAGATATATTCGAAATCAATGTCCTAAGGATTTCTAATCATAACTTAATTAATCAATTGCTCATAACCGAAAATCAAGTATACGAGTATATAAATAGAGTGAAGCAGAGTAAACAAGATAGATGTTAACAACAGCTCTGATACCAAATGTAAAATTGTCATATTCGATCTGAACATGTTCACAAATATAAACAAACATATTTGAATCGATAAGCGGAAATGAGATAGGATTATACATACCTCTAGCCATAACTTACCAATACAGTGTCGACTCTCTTTGTTACACGGTAAATTTTGTGTTATAGATCTTCTAAACTTTTCTCACTCACAACCCGATCGTGGAGAAAAATAAAAAATTATGAGGAGCAAGCTTAGAGACCAAAACAACAAGCAACACATCTATTTATAGTGCTCTGCCCATCACAGAGATCTACAGTCGTGATCCCATCACAGAGAACAACGGACGTGAACAGGGCATACGAAAGGGTTGAACTTAGACTTAGTGCCTGTTTGGGGCCGCTTATTGGGTGCGGCGGCGTTTTGAAAACGCCGCCCTGCCGTTTGAATCGAGCGTTATGAGCTGGATTATTGGTGCCGCCGCTTATTCATACCGCACATTTCTACGTAATATCGCAAGCAGCTCGCTCCCCGCGTTCCGCTTATCCGCTCTGCGTTAGGTGAAAATTTCCATCGGAGCCCCTTCGTTCGTCGTCCCTTGCCCCTTCGCAGGTCGATCTCCTCCGTTCGAACTCATCTCCTTCGCGTCTACTGGAGATCGTCGCCTCACCTCGCAGCTCCATCTCCTCCGATCGTCGCCTCGCCTCGCAGCCTCGGCCTCGATTCCCGGTCCCAGCCTCGCCTCGCAGCTCCGATCGTCGCATCTCTGACTCCACCGTCACGCTCGTCGTGCCCGATTCCGAAGGTGCCCGCATCGGCTCTGGGACCGCCACTCTTCACCCCATTTCTGTTCTCGCTCGTTATCTGGTCCGTGTTGGTCTCATTTCCCCCCAGGTAATGCCGCCTTTAACCCTGTCTTTGAGAAATTGGTTTTTATGTATTTCTAATTTTCCTAATTTGGTTAAAAGGTAAGACAAAGCTGTAGTATTCGTTTTGACGGTATATAGAGTGGATGGTTAAATTGCAAACAGAATTTTGCAATTCAGAGTTTACACCTAAATTTCTTCGAGTATTTCTTTTGATATATTAACTATGAATATTTTGAATATAATTAATGAATATTGCAAGTAGATTAACTCGTTTGTCTAGCTAATTGAATTTCATGCAGAAGAATGAATTAGATGATCGGAATTAGTTTGAGAAGACTGGTTTGATCTTTGCCCTCAAAGCAAAGTATGTTCCTACATGTGGGGATTATATGAATGAGAGATATTGAATATATAATTTAGCTTTAAAATAATATTTACAATATGTTTGAAAAAATAAGATATTAAATATGAATGAGAGATATTGAGAGATATTTATAATATGTTTGAAAAAAATATATAATTTTTTAAAATAAGATTTTATATTTAAAAGTAAAATTTTTTATTTAAAAATATTTATTGTTAAAATTTAAATAAGATTTTATACTTAATAAAATTTTATTAGTAAAGAGGAGCATAAATTGTTATTTTTCTACAAATAGCTGCAAATAAGCTGTTCTTAAACCGCAGAAATCAAACAGTTTAACAACTTATTCATTTCACGGGCATAATAATCATTTATCCATAAACAGCTGCTAATCAGCTATTTTCCAAACGCTCAAACCAAACAGATAGACAGCTTATTTGAATCAGTTGCTTATCAGCAGATTATCAGAATAAACAGCATATCTGAATAAGCTGAATAAGTTGCAGCTGCCCCAAACAGACCCTTAATATGGACCACATTATAAAATTTATTTCCCTTAAAAACACCAAAGTCTTATTTCTTGAAAACGCAAAGGTTTTATTTCTCTTGAAAACACAAAGGGTTTCCAACGAGAATTGTAAAAGAAAAGGAACATTAATTAGGGAATTGTAATGAAAAATCCCAACATTAATTTCATTCAATTTCATTGTTTTTGTTTATCCTCTTATGTTGTTATGGGGTTGAATGTTATTTCATTAAGAACCTAATATGAATTTTAATCCACAACAAGCAAACTATCATATTTGAAATCAGAAAATATATTTTTTGCATTAAAACATAGGACACTTAAAATTTCACTTTACTCAAATAAACTTGCTCAAGCTTTTCTAATCGGTCCCAAAATTACGTTAATTAGACTCCGTTTGGGGCAGCTTATTCGCTGCGACGGCATTTTGAAAACGATGTCATCGTTTAGAAACTGCATTTGAGCAGCTTATCCGAAAACACAGTTGATTTTTTACACTAAACGCGGAACGCGGGTTAAATCACGTGGTCAACGTTTCTAGATAAACGGCCTATCTGGATGAGCACAAGCTGTCCCAAAAGTATCCTTAAACAATAATAATAATATATTATTCTAAGATATGAGACTAAAGAAAGGTGCAAACAGGGCAACACAATTTTTTGTACCTTTTATTTCTTATTTTTTGGGGCATCCAATTTCTATATATTTATAAATGTAACACCTAAATTTTTGTATTTTACATTTATACCACCCAAATATTTCATATCGCTCATCCTTGCACTGCCTCACTACGATGCTCCACTTGGGCTGCTTGCCTCTCAACTCACTTGCTTAGGCCTCCCTCTACTTAGCTTCGCTCTGACGCTCCAGTCAACCTCACTATCATTCTCGCACACTAAATTATGTATGAAATTTTGATTTAAATTTGATATATCTTTCTTTTCCTCGCTCTCTTACAAACATATTCTGACTTCGTTTGAAAGAACTTCTGCGTTCAATATTCTTTTTTTCGAAAATCGTGTTAGTGAACTGCATTTTAAAACGACGAAAAATAGTGATTTTTATAAAAGAATTTTGGAAGAAGTTTGAGAGATAATTGTTCGACGAACGAAAATTTTTTTTCTCGCATCGACATGCACTGCAAAGGAGATTCGCAATGTTCTCAAAAGAAGGCTATATTAAGTACATTACCAAATATAATAGTTTCTTCGAATAGGTTAGGTCTTTTCCTATTTAAATATTTTCTTCAATAAAACTTACACATAACTAAAATGAAAGAATATCATACTGACCACATATAAATATATGTATTAAAAAATAATAATAATAAAAAGAACTTTACGTGCTAAAGCGTCAACCTACCCGCATCCATGGCCGTTCGAATTTCACTATTTTGTAGATTTTTTTTTTTATTATTTTAGCTACATTAAATACTAAGAAATTTAAAATATTCTATAATAAAATATTAAAGGAAAAAAAAATATATATCTATTCCTATAAAATATAAACCTAATAAGATCAAGATTTGAGTGGCTCTCCCTAAACCTTATGACCTCCAACTAACTCTAACACCTATCTTGACATTAATAGAAATAAAAATATTTTTAATAAAAACTGTTAGGTATGAGTTATATACCAGATAAGGGATTGATGCTGAAGTAGAGTGGAGCGAGCAAGTGGAGCGAAGCGAGTGAGCTGAGTGAACTGGAAGCATATGTCCAATTAGGAGAATATCGTTAAGTGGGTTGGGAGTGTAAGGGCAACGCCGCCACGGTACGGTACAAGATAATTTTGTCATTGTACCAAGTTATATATATATAGATACACACACACATAAAATAGGGTAAAACTTTGCTTCTCCCGATGATGTAGGCACATTGTCGGACGTTTAAATCCCTTGTTCTTTTCTTTTTTGTTTTCTTCGTTCACATTTTGGTGATTATTAGCATGATTTCTCAACATGAACAATTCTTCATTATCAGTCAGATTTTTATAAATCTTCAAATTAATATGTTAATACAACATATTGACATCAAATAATTCAATTTCAATATATATATTTATTGATTCTCAAATTAAATACCATATTCAATTGAGCATTCTTCAATTAAATATTTCTTAGCTCTTTAAAAATATTTGATGTGTTATTAATAATTATATATATATATATATATATATATATATATATATATATATATATATATATATATATATATATATATATATATATATATATATATATATATATATATATATATATATATTTATAATGAATCATATATCATATATATATATATATATATATATATATATATATATATATATATATATATATATATATATATATATATATTTATAATGAATCATATATCATACTTCTAATATTTATATATATATATTTTGTGTGTTAATAAAGGAATGGTTAGGAGAAGCATTCCATCAATCAAGCTGAAAGACAGATTAAAGCTATGGTGATTGGTGGGGAGGTTTAATAATTTCAGCGAAAGCTGAGCTGTTCTACTAATTTGTTGCCACTAATTTTTTATTAAATATGATTAGTTCAGAAGATTAACAACTGTTTGCACGTTTTCTTCTCTAATTAATTTTATTATCCCCTATTTTTATTGATCATGAACTGTTGAAGATGATTGCATTCAAAGTGGTACATACACTTTTTTCAAGTTAAATATATCTTAAGAGTATTTTTTGTATTGTAATTAAGAAATTAATTGATTTTGACCACTATTTGTATAATATTTTGTTTCTCGTGTATTTAGTGTATATCAGGAGAATGTATCGAATTTATATTGAATTTGTTGTTGTTAGACATGAGTCGTATATTAGATGGAATATATGCTGGAGCGGAACAGAGTGAGCCAGCAGAAGCATCTGTTCAATTGGGAGAGTTTTCTTAAGTGGGTTGGAGGTGCGGAGGCAAGGCCCCCATAGTACGGTACAGAGGTAATTCTGTAATTACATATTATACACTAGGGTTATATATATGTGTTGTATTTGTAACACTAGGGGATTTGTACTCTTTTCAAGAAATCAGATAAGCAGCCGTTCTTGCTCCCAAGGACGTATGCAAATTGCATAACCTCGTTAAAACTCTGTGTTTTCTTCTTGCTTTGTGTCGATTCTTGTGTTTTCTTTATCATAATTCAGCAGCAATTGTTATATTAAAACACTTATAACTTCGGCGAAAGAGAATAAATAAAAAACCGATCAAATTATGGTTGCTAATTCAATATCAACTTGATTTGACAGTAAATAAAAAATATATTTTAAATAAAACTTCATTTGACAATGTTATGTTAGTACTGCTTTGTTTAGTGTACTATATGAATTGTTTTTCTTATATTGATGGAAGGTTTATATGCATACCATTAAAGAATTCTTATGTACCTAAACTTTAATTTTTGGGAAATTTAGAGACATGGCACACAATTTTTATGTATTTTGCACATAGCACAAAGCATAAAGGCCCATGAGAGGCCATTGGTAGAGCTTGGGAAAGTGTGGGTTGGATAGGCCAATTTTGCACAAGTGAGCTCAATTAAGTCAAGTGGGTGCTATTGGGATAGCTCAGTTGGCTTGCACTTAGTTTTGAGAAGTGATGAAGGCTTGAGCCATTGCCTAGCATAGTTTGATTGGATTTACGATTAATTTGATATAGGATCATTCACACAGGCCTAATTTTGTCAATATTGGGTTAGGAAGTTTGGGCATGATTGGATCCCGAAGGCGATGAAGTTGGGCTTCATACCTAGTTTATCACTTATGAAGGTGTCTAGACAAGTTTGTTTAGATTTAGAATCAACTTAGTTTAATTTGGCTCGTCATGAATTGAATGGGTCATTAATAAGCCCATTTAGGCTCTATTGGGGTTCAAAGATCATTGAATTAGTTTCAATGGCTATGAAATGGACCTAAAAAGATGTTTAGATAAATTTGTTTTGATTTTGGATTATATTTGAGTGCGTTTGAGCTCAAATTTGACTTAATGGCTTCAAATTAACTCAGTTAGAATTTAGGTTTATTTTAAAATTTTTAAGGAGAGCTTCTTATATTCCTTAGATCACTTAGTTCAATTGAAACTTCTTCAAATTTAAACTTGTTTCAAACAACTGTTAATAAGCTTTAATAGGACTCTTGGACATGAGAGTTTCATCAATTCCCTAAGTGAGATTGAAGAAGTCTAAGTTATTTCATCTTAGAAACATTAGCTTTACTTAGAACCAACATGGAACAAAATTTAAATAGGTTAAAAATGATTTGATTGACTAGATGTTTAATTAGTTATTTAGTCAAACTTAGTTGACCCATTAGTTTAAATACCTTGGATTTACTCAAGAATGATTTTTGGTTATATTTAGGCATGCTAGGATTCATGTAGTCGACCTCACTTAGTGGGATAAGGGATTGTTGTTATTGGTGTTGCATAGTAATGAAATCTGACTTTGTATGACTCAATATACTTAAAATTTTCAAATATGCCGCTAATTGGTTTTCACAGAGAAACATACATGATGGTTCACTTCAACCCAAAATATCCATATTATATAACAATAAGAGTATAAATATTGACCCATGAGTGTCACAAATTTTTGAATAAAGTATCCCCTTAATTATGGCTCTTCCTTACACCTTATAAGATTCTAACAGTCACAAAACACTTGTGATTTATATGAGGTAAAGTTTTAGAACGATGTCTCTTCTTTTAATTTATAATTTATTCAAGATTAGTGATATTATACATTTAATTGTTTTTATTTAAATGTGTCATTCTCATTCTAAACTAATCTAGTATGATATTAGACAACATATTACCTGGTACAACTTGTTAGAATCATATTTGAACGATCATCAAAACTTTTTTTATGTACTAAACAATGTTTAAATAATATTTGATCTTGATTCACATAATATTTGAGTATGGCTAGATCATAATTTGAATATAACTTGAACAGCATTCAAACAATGTATGAACAAAATCTTAATTGTGGTTTGAACAATATTGAGCAATATTTGAACAATATTTGAGATAGATTTATATATAATTTGGTCATAGTTAAAATATAATTTGAGCATGATTCAAACATTTTCACCTAATATTTAAGCAAGTTTTAATTATAGTTAGATTATGAGTTGAATATGTTATAAGCGCAATTTAAATATATTGGAATAAGATTTAAACAAGATTCGAGATAGTTCATACATATTATTATAGCATTCAAGCAATGTTCAAATAAAATTCAACAATATTCAATTATTAATTGACTATTATTTGGGCATAGATCTAACATCTTGTTTGAGCATAATTCAATCATGATGTGAACTATTTTGTTTTTCTCTTATCTTCTTTTATAAAATTGACTCATTAAAATTATTTTGCTATATAATATTGCTATTTATGCATATGTCTATTATCATCAAATCTATAACAAGTCATCACATATATTAGGTTATTTATAGAGTTAGATATGTAATAAAGAAATTGATATGATGTTTTTAGGTCAATAATCTCATTAACAATTGTTATAAAGTAGTTGTGTCAGGAAGCTGCTGCACAGAAGTTGTTGCAGGGAAGATATGAGTTTGTTTGTTTTGTGCAGTTATGCAGCAGCTACGCAACAATTATTTATGTTAAAAAGACATTTATGCTCCTATATTATTTATTTTTTTTGTAATAGAATCAATCCTGGTTTGGTCTCGGAAAAGAATTAATTAATTTCATTTTTGAGTAGGCATGAGGTCTCAGAAAACTTAGTACACCAACCAACGAATCTGGTTTAGTCTTAGACCTTCATCGGACCCAGTTACCTATTCGCCATCCAAGTCCTTTGGTATGCCTACAAACCCATGCTCACTTGGAGTCAATGCATGAGGCCATGTTGTCACAATCCCACCAAACATACGGTCCCCAACTTTTCTTCTAGATCAGGGTTAATTCCACTGAATTTTAATTTCTTAGCGGTCGACACTACCTGCAATATAAGGGCAAGTTGATTACTTCAAACCGTTCAGTAAGAGACAGTAATGAGAATAAAGACTTTCATGGATAAATTGTTACCTCCAATTTCTCAACCCATCATTCATCTGAAGCATCAATAGTCTATTTGATTAGATCCCAACCCAATCCCATGAATCCTCATTTCAATATCTTCCATAATTTCAAGTCCTTTTTCAATTGATCTCTCTTGTTCTTAAGTTGCAACCTATTGTACGCTCTTCTTGTCATTTCAATTAACTTCTTCATAATATTTTGTCACACTTCCTTGTTAAAATAGGTGATGTGCCCATTTCCTAACTCAACCTCCTAAAGACATAGGTCGCAAAATATGAGATTGGCTTCCCTATCCCGCATGGCTGATGAACCGACTTCTTTAGTTTTAACCATTACTTACCAACACATAAAAAACAAAACATTAATTTTTGACAACAACTGCAACACACACATTAGTCATCACAACTAGACAACTAAAGCCCACGACCACAGCCACCACAGTTTAAGACACAACACCACCACACGCATTCCACAACAACTACACCACAACCAGAGCCACAATAGCACAACCAGATCCACCACCCAACCTACAAACAACCACCACAACCCACAGCACAACCAGACCCATAGCCACCAAGACCACAATAAACCCAACCACGCCACCACACACATCTCACAGCCACCACACCACATGACACAACCCCCAACCACCCAACCCTTAGCACAACCACCACAACCCATAACATAGCCACCACATCCCACAACACAACCACCCAACCCAAGGCCACCACACCACAACCACCCAACCACATCTCCACATGCATCCCACAACCACCACACCACAAGACACAACACCACAACCACCCAACCCTCCACATAGCCACCACAACCCACGGGAAAGCCACAACAACCCACATTCACCACACATAACGTAGCCACCAAAGCCATAGCCCACAACACAACCACCAACCACTCCCCCCCACACATATATATCACAGTCACCACACCACAATACACAACACCACAACCACCAAACCCTCAGCACAGCCACCACAACCACACATATCACAACCACCACAAAACCTTAAGGGTATGTTTGTAGGCTCATTTGGCTCTTAAAGTTAGCAAAATATGTTTGAATTTACACTAACAAAATAATTTTATTTTTTTTGTTGCATCTTATTTATGTGAGGATGTATAAAAATTTATTTGCAGCATTCTCTTAGAGATAAAAGATGATGTCAACATGTTATTGATGATGATCACTGAAAAATACACTTTGAAGCTTTCCTTAATGGAATTTCTCAAAGCAAATCTAGGAGCTATCAAAAAATAAAATAATTTTGACCACCACACATAGTACAACCACCACCACCCACAGCACATCCACCACCCAACCGATAATCACCACAACCACAACCACTCAACCACACCCCCCACACACATATCACAGCCACCACACCACAAGACACAACACCACAACCACCAAACCATCAACACAACCACTACAACCACACATATCATAGCCACCACAACTCCTTTAAAGAATTCTTTCTTTGCTTAGTTGATTGCTTAAAGTTAGCAAAATATGCTTTGAGTTTAAACTAACAAAATGATTTTATTTTCTTGTTGCATCTTTTTTATTGTGGGGATGTATAAGAATTAGTTGAATCCTTCTCATAGAGATAATGAAGATGATGTCTACATGTTATTGATAATGGTCACTAAAAAGTACTCTTTGAAACTTTCTTTAAAGAATTTGTCAAAGCAAATATAAGGGCTATCAACGTACAAAATAATTTCACTACCACGCATAGCACAACTACCATAACCCACAACACAACCACCATAACCCACACGGACCATAACCACCCAATCAAACTCCCACACACACATCACTACCAACACACTACAAGTCACAATAGCACAGCCAGCCAGCCCTCAGCACAACCACCACAACCCACACCACATCCACCACACCACAAACACAACCAACACAACCAACCCAACCAACCGAACAATCCACCACCAATAACAGCAGCAATCCACCACCACCAAATCCGCGGTAAGAACCCCATCACCAATGAAGAGAATCCAATAACAATGCAAAATCACATGAATTGCAAAAACCAATATGGCATAAATTGTAAAATCCAGCAACAATGAACAATTAATCAAAAATCAACGATCGAATAGAGCTCAGAAAACCATAACAAAATCATAATGCCAGAGAAAATTTGGAAGAAAATACCGCAGGCCGACGGAGAGCAAAAGATCTAAGTCGAGATGAAGCACAACCCACATATTAGACAAGAGGAGGCGAGTGGGGATCTTACCTCTAGGGTGACGAGAGAGAGAAGCACGTCCGCGAGAGAGGGGAGGAGAAGCTCGTCGCGAGAGAGGCTAGAAAGGGGGTAGGGTAGTAAAAAGCGGGTGAGTAGTTAATACGAAACGCTGGCCGCAGAGTCGAACTCGTGGCCCGTATTTCATCCGAATTTATTAAAAAGGCCACAGCTCCACATTTTTCAATCGAACAAAAAAAATCACGATTTGAGACCATGCCATACAAAAAAAGCGGCCCCAAACAGACCCTTAAAGCTAAACAATTTCAACTTTATTGAGTTTATCATGGATAAACTCTATTTTAATCTTCAAGCAATATTTTAACTCTATTTGAATCATATTCTAATATGTTATGCATGAGTCATATTGAACCTTGAACCTTTGAGCAAATATTATTTGCGGCAGACTTTGAACAAGTTGTTTATAATCATAAGAGGATATATTTTGATCCAAAATAAACATTTGCAAATATTTTTTCAAGAAAAAAAAGCTGTAAGAATATCCGACCAATTATAGCTATTACAAGGCATCTAAAGTCAATTTTTTTTAATTAGATTTTTTAATTTTGGGAGAACAACCCATTTAACTAATTGGTTTGCACATTGTGGATATATATGATTACCAAATACAGCAAAGTTCAAAATCTTGTTTATTTATTTTTATCCATATCATTCTGGTTAAAGTTAAATAACTCATATTACTCTAATCTCGTTCATAATCCTTGGTAACACTCAACTTGAAAGCTTTAACACTTCATTTTTTTGTCATGATGCATCTGAATTTTGTACTTTCTAACTTAACAAAATGATAATATTAAAATTAATCAATGCATTCTTCAAAATTCCCTTATTTTAGCCCTAATGAAAATAAAGACATTTGATAAGGGAAAAAAAGTGGTGGTGAACAATGCTATTTTGGATCATAACAACTATAGAATAAAGAGTAATGCTAAATTTGAGCATACTTCATTTATGGTGGATACTAACCATGAACTATTAAAAAAATGCAACACTAGAAAAAATTTTGCATACTTCATTTATGATTGAAAATACAAATAGAAATATTATTTATAGGTAATTAACCAAAGTTCTCATCTCAAAGAGAACCATAAAGCTTTATCTTTTATGTAATGATTCTAAATCCAAATTATTTTTCAATATAATGATGCCAAATATTTATTATTATTCGATATTAATTACATGGATAAAATCATTCAACAAAATTTCCATGGGGTCAACCTCTAATAAGAAATAGAGACTAGGGCAAATATTATCATTGATTGACATGATGTCCTATCATGAAATTTAAAATATTATCTTTAATACTTTATTAGTAAAATTCCCACATAATTTATACTTTATTTTGATGGAGAAGGGATTGAATTTTAACCTATGCTAACATATCCAATCTTAAGAAATGAAACCATTTTCATTCATGCTTTTATAGTGGAAGGCTTTCATCATTTATGCCTTGAATCATGAGAGGGAAGATTGGGTAACTCTTCAATAATTTATGTCATTTTCCAAGAGAGAAGAGTGTCCAAATTCAAAACTTTCTTAATTTGAAATTTAAAATTTTCTTCTATTTATGCTTTATTTTCCTAACTCCATTATAATTTAAGCTTTACTCCAAGAGAGAAAATTGCAGCCAAAATCTTAATTGAATAGACGTACTCCATTGTAAATTTGAATTTGAAGCTGTCACCGCCATTTATGAAGGAGAGATAAAAGTATGAAATTTTCTTGAGATTATCTTTGAAGGAGTTAGCCTGACTTATGTTCTTGTTATGTACTATTATTTTATCTATTGTAAATTTGAAGGAGACTCGACAATTTCTATTCATTAGGATGATCGAGGAATATTATTTCTTAGATGATTATTATACATGAATAATCTTTAATAATTATTAAGAAATTATAGCTTAATATTCTAATGAAAACTTGAGTTATTAATAGCAAGTTCATACAAATTTTCAATGTTAAGAAAAAAAGCTTAACAAAAGTTTGACATTGGTAGGAAGTTTCACTATCTAGTGATTGATTGAGATTGTTGGAACTCTTCCAAGCAATTTTGTAGTGTACTTGGGTGCATGTGGTCTTGGATAATTTTGAATTTTATAGAACTAATCTCAATTTTATGAGGGAAAATTTTACTTGGTTTCTTTATTTTTTGGATGGAATTAAAATTATAGAGCTAATATATCAATGTTTTATCTAATTAACTTTAGGAAATTTACACATATTACCAATAAATTTTTATGTATTTACATATTTAACACAAAAAATTTGATGTTTATATTTATAATATTTTATGTTGTAGATCTATAGATGAAGATATGTATTTCATTTTTTTTTAAAATTAGTAAGATTGGTATTTTTTATGTGATGTGAAAGATTTAAGTGTTATGCTTCTAAATATAAAATTTTTGATGTTTGATATATAATTATAGAAGAATTGTGTGATGTATAAATGCCCTAAGTTTCTTACCTAAATGTCCTTTTTTTTTTTTCAAAAAAATTATTTATAATTAGGGCTGTCAAAACGGCTCGTTGTTCACGAGCAGCTCGTGTTCTGCTCGTTCGCTAAGTTAACGGGCCGAACACAAGCAAAGATTTGCTCGTTCGTGTTCGACTCATTTTGGCTTGAAATATTACTCATCCATTATATATATATATATATATATATATATATATATATATATATATATATATATATATATATATAAGGCTACAATGATTTATAATGAATTAAAAGTATTAATTAAGAAAAAAATAAAAAATATTAAATTAGATTCAAATGACGTTTTAATATAAATAATAATTTTTAAATCTTGTCACATTCTTTAATATATTGTGGGTACGTGATTGGATTGTCAAAGCAACTCTTTGTTCGTGAACGGCTCGTGTTCGGCTCACTAAGCATACGAGCCGAACACAAACACACATTTTGAGCTTGAAAAATAAACGAGCCGAACATGAGTTGAGCCTGGCTCGCTCGTTTTCAGCTCGTTTACACCCCTATTTATAATTGGTTTTTTTATTTCAAGTGGTAGACCAAGATTTCAAAATAGAAAAAACATGTGTTGTAAAAGAGTTGAAGGAATGGCATATAAATTTAGAGTGTTTGTAATAAAAAAAACAATTATGTTTATATTTTATTTTTTTAATCATTCCTGTAAATTTAGACTGATATAAATAAATATATTGTAGTGAAAAATATTATAGTAAAAAATAATAATTTATTTATTTATTTTATTAAATTAAAATATTAAACTATAATTTTCTTTAAAAAAAAATAAAACAAATTTTTATTTAAAAATTAAAAAGATTAAATTAATTTATAAGCTTCTTGAAACCAACTCTATTTTACCTTTAATCGAGTCGAAATATAAATCTATTGACATATTTTAGAAAGAAGATTTTCAAATATATGAAAGATAAAGACAAGAAAATAAAATAGAGAAAGGATAGCAAAGAAAAGGGAATAAAATATTTAATATTTTAGACTAGTTACAGAAAGTCTTGTATATAGGAAGACATTAAAGTGAAATGATTAATCACATAGAAAGTATTAACAACATAAGGCAAGATGACCATTAGAGAGTCTTGGATTTCTTTGTTGAACTGAATACTTAACACCCTTTCATACTAACAATCTAGTAGAGAGATTGCGAGTTTAGATCGAATGTACTTGTAATGAGCGTTATTAAGAGATTTTGTAAAGGCATCCGCTGGTGGATTGGAAGTAGTGAAGTGATAAATTCGAATTTACTTGTTGTGAATGCATTACTAGATATAGTGACAATCTATTTCAATATGTTTAGTCCTCATATGAAAAACATGATTATTAATCAGAGTGATAAGAAGAGGTGTTATCATAATATAGATTGGTTGGTTGAGAAATGCTGAGCTAAAAGTCCTGTAATAACCGTTGAAGCTAGACTATCTCAGCAGTAATTGTGGCAACAACGCGCTATTCCACTTTAGCAGAGGATCGAGCCACCCTAGTTTACCTTTTAATAGCTCGTGTTATGAGCGTTAAACCAAGAAAGATACAACATCTGGTAGCATATTTACGATCACGGGGATCACCAACCTATTCTCTATATATAGGAATTCAGAAATTATTGGTTTTGAATATACCAAAGAATGAGCTACATTTTTTAGAAATTATGCCATGTAGGTTAATGCATGATTTGATTGGCATGATTGATGGCATAAGAGATGTCTAGCATTGTATGAGTAAGATATTGTAGAGAACCTACAATCTTATGATAGAAAGAAAGATCGTAAAATAGATTTCGATTTGTGCCATTAGACGATTTAAGTTGTGTTGTAGGATTTTGAATCAGTTTGGAATCAAGCATCCCTGCACTTGTAAGTATATGGTAAGCATAGATCGTCTGATTTAGATGTAGGCCTTATTTTTTATGGTCCCTTATTGTTTATCGTGGCGGAAAAGCAAAGGAATTGAGAAATTAGACCCAAAATTTTCATGTTAAAGCCTATGTGAAATTTGTGTAAAATGTTTTGAATGTGAGGCGGATCATTTTTTGTTAATAATATGTCATTAACATATATCTGAATATAAATACATGAGTGGCCAGTATAATGACAAAAAAATGAGGAATCGATAGTACTATGTTGGAAGTTTAATTATTTTAAAAATCCTGTGAAGCTAGCAAACCACTGCCACGGTGCTTTCTTGAGACCGTAGATAGCTTTCTTAAGATGACATATATAATTGAGATGAATATGATCTTGAAATAGTTGTGGTAGCTCCATATAAAAAGTTTTAGTTAAATTCTCGTGTAAAAAGGCATTTGAAACATCTAGTTGGATGATGATCCCATGAAAAGTGAGTGCTATCGTAAGAAAAACTCACCTAGTAGACTTTTTTTCCACTGTACTTAAAATTTCAGTGTAGTGAATATTGTGATGTTGCTTGAATCCTTGTGCAACTAGGCGAGCTTTATAACGAGCAGTCAATCCATCTGTTGTGTATTTTATTTTGAATGTCCACTTACATCCAACAAGTTGATTTATGTTAGTGGAACATTGACCCGGGTTTCTTGAGATTGCAATGCTTGAAACTCTTCAAATATATCTTGACACCAATACTCATATTAGCCATATTGGAGCAACAATTTAGACTGAATGTAGGAGATTAGTACTAGATATTCATGATTTATTTTTTCTTTAAAGTATCAATCAATTTGCAGGAAAGTGTTTGATGGGTTTAAATCGGAGCAATGTTGGATAGATTGGGTTCAAACGGAGTAGTGATAGCTTGTTGTTCCAAAGGGGGAAGGTGAGAATAGAAAACATGAGTGATATTGAACTAATGCAGTCCTAGGACTTGAAGTAGGTGTGCCAAAAATTCTAGAGGAATTGATGGTGTGTTTAATGGGTTAAAAGAAAGACATAGGAGCTGAGAGAAGGTGAGGTTAGGGTATAGAGGTGGAGGTATTAGGAGATTGAAGATTTGGTGGTTGTTGAAAGAGAAAAACAATCCCATTTAACATTACTCGATTAGAGATATAAATGCTACTAGTTTGAAGACATTTGTAGCCTTCTAGTGAGATGTGTATCCAAGGAATACACAACTTATGGAGAGAGGAAATAATTTAAGTTTAGAATAAGGTTTTAACCAGGGAAAACATTGATTGTCGAAGACTTTAAGATGTTGATATGTGGGTGGATTACCATGTAACATCTCATTGGGGCATTTTGAGTGAGTCACTTGGGAAGGTAATCTATTGATGAAATTGTAAGCTATGAGGAGTGTCAGACTTTAAATAAAATGGTAAGAAAGCTTTCTTGATAAGAGTGCGAGTAGTATCTATAAGATGTATGTGTTTTCTTTCAACAACCCCTTTATGATATGGGGTATAGAGATAAGTGTATTGACGTTGGATACCATAGTGTTTGAGTAAGGAAGTGAGGTGAGTGTTAACATATTCACCACCTTCATTAGTGCGAAGAAGATAAATCCACAAAATATTGGAATTCAATAAAATTTTCAACAGTTTCATGTTTGTTCCGAATAAGATAAATCCAAGAGAATCTAAATAAAATCATCCACAAAGATTACAGTGTTTATAAAGTTGAATGGAAAAGATAGTGAAATAGCCCCATGCATTTGAGTGGATTATTTCTCAAGGATGAGAAGCATGAGATGTAGATGTGCTTAAGAAAAGTTTATGACACTTAGAAATATTACAAGAATTACATTGATAAAATGTATTATCATAACAACATAAAGATAAATTACATTGAGCAATGATATTTTGAATTTTGGAGGAGGGTGATATAGATTGGGAACTTGTTGAAGAGATATGATAGCCAAGGAGCATGATAGTGGTGTGTATTTCTTGTTAGCTATGATCGGATAAAGGCCATGCACACATGGTCCCTTAAGTAGAACTTTATTGGTCTGCATATCCCTAATAGAATACCCATTAGCAGTAAAGCATGAGTTATTAGTAGTAATTTGATGACCATAAAGTAATTTATATGCAAGATTAGGAGCATGGTGAATATTTAGAAGAATCAACTTACGGTGGGAGTAGGGAGTAAATCTTGATTGGTATGGGCAATGGAAAGTTGTTGCCCATTTCATATAGTGATGGAACTATCATCTAGTAAGCATGAGTGACGGCCAGCCGATTGGTATTGACAATCAGGTGTTTAGTGGCTCCACTATCTAACTACCAATTATTATCGGCATCGTCTGTTGATTCGTTGATCATGGCTCCTGGTTGCTAATAATTTTTAATGTCATGGTGCCAACACTTGAATGTCAATCGATTAGATTTGTTGCATATCTAACAAGTAATGGGATTGGATAGTGGGAAGGAATGATTATGGTTGTTAGAGCGAGAACCAAAAGAAGCCTGATTACGGTTTAAGTTATGCTATAAGTTTATGGATCGGCCTCGACCCCATTTGGCAGCAAGAGTAGTATGGGTAAATTGATGCATTCTAGTTGTTTCCTGTGCTAGATTAAGCCTTTTACTACATAGGAGAGTATAGATACTATTAAGGTTAAGAAGTTAAAGATTGGTCCAGATAGAGGTCTTGAAGACATTATAGACGGGAAATCATTGACAACATAAAGAATGATATCTTCCAGTTCTAGGGAGGCTCCTGCAGTGGCCAAGACGTCAACCTTGCTCTTGATTTTCGAAAGATATTGAGCCATAGTTTTATATGACATTGATATATTGCGGAGTTCATTCTTGACCTGCATTATTTTGGATCTATTAGTGGATTGAAGCTGATGTTTCAATGTCTTCCCGACTTCCAAAAATGTTTCAAGATTGAGTACATAAGGCATATGGATGGAGAAATGATGGAATATAGCGTAGCGACCAAGTTTCGATCTATGATAAGCCACTTGGTAAAATTGAGGTTTCTATGCCCGTGGGATCTAGAATAGTAGAACATGGTTTGCTATAGGTCCTTTTGAGAAAATCCTCATATCCATTTTCTCAAATAAGTTTCACGATTTTAGACTTCTAAGTGGGTTGGTTGTCGACATTGGGAGAGGTAGAGATTATATCTTTGATATTTGTCATGAGGAGCTTTAATTGGGCATGGATTGGGATATGAAAGGGTATTGTCGTAGAGATTGTGGATTACATTGTAACGTTGGTAGAGGAGCTAAAATTCAAACTAATTTAATCAAAAGAATGACCTTCATTTTTTTAGGCCCTAGCGTATGAACACAAGAACACAGGAGAGGGCGGTAGCTGCTTGTGTGGGTGAACAAAAGGGAGGTCGATACCCAAGGAAGTTCTCCAGCCCGGGGCTTCGCAAATCCAAGTGGAGATGGAGTGCTCTTAGCTGTGATGTTCGTGAAAAACAAAAGGCCAGAGGACACGATTGCCAATTCGCGCTAAGGAGGCAGATGAACCCGCACCTTGCAAATCCCAGAAAATAAAAAAGTGTCGTAGGGCTTATGATACGAAGAACGAAGATTTTCAAACAGATGAAAGATAAAGATAAGAAAATAAAGAAGTAACAAGATATTAGAGAAAAGAAAATAAAGTAAAAAGAGGGAAAGCATAATAGTTGTTCTCAATCTATTTAATGTTTTAGGTTGGTTACACCAAGACCTATATATAGGAAGACAATTAGGTGAAACAACCAATCAGATAAAAAAGCATTAGCAACACAAGATAAGATGTTTGTTAGAGAGTCTTGGATTCCTTTATTGAACTGAACGCTTAATATTTTTTACTTATTTATTTATTTATATATTTATTTGACAGGATGAGTAGGGTAGTAATTGAGTCGAGTCCAGTCTAGTATCTCATGGATTGAACTTAACTTGGTCAAATCATAAATTATTCATGCCCATTTCAAATTATAGCTGAGCTTTCACATATATGCTCATACTCGACTTATTTTAAATTTTTGTTGATCATATATGATTTGTATTGGCTTATTTATATTAAAAGAAATTTACATACATGCTACATTATTGTTAAGTATTCATATATAGAACACCTAAAATTTGATATTTACATTTAAAATACTTAGATATTAAAAACGTATACATTAAAAGGTATATTCATCTTTAAAAGTTAATAATAGTATTATTTTTTATGTGAAGTCAAAATTTTGAGTATTATGTATATAAATATAAAACTTTAAAAGTTATATATGTATATATATAATAATTATGTGATTTTGTATGCAAATGACTCTTATATTAATTGAATAGGTTAAAATTTTGACTTACTATTTGAATTTTCATATAAAATAAAATATTTGTTTTGTTGTTTATTGTTCATATAACACTAGTAAACAAGTTAAAATTTTGAATTAATAATATTTAATTTTATTTAAAATAAAATTTTTAACAAATGATATTAAAACCAAAAAGAAGCTAGTAAATAAATTTTAAATTAGCATCTAATTAATTTATATCATATAAATAAAATAATATGTTAGTTATAATTGAACTTTCTTGCAATCAAATGACATAATTAAATAGTAATAAACTAGTACATTGATATATATATATATATATATATATATATATATATATATATATATATATATATATATATATATATATATATATATATATATATGAAATTTATATTATTATTAAATATATGATTAAATAAGTTTTAAAAATTTAACTTTATTTAAAATAATATATCATATAAATAAAAAATATTTAATAAATTATTTGTCAAACAATAAATTAAATTTACTAATATTAATAAATAAGTTGTATTATATTTAAGCTTAATTTATTTATATTCCAATTTATTAATTTACTAACAAACAAACATAACCCAGCATTGTAAAGTACATTGATCCACTTACAGCCATGAGTGTTCGGAATGGACAACTAGAAATTGTGCCTACCAGGCTGTGCTACGCGTGCGATTGAAGCATCAGTTTCATCAAATAAATCCTGGCCGTTCACCTCTTCTCCCTCTTCTCTTCTTCCAGCCGAGAGTTCTCACTCTTGCGACAATCTCACCCTTCTCGCAGATCCCCCTCATATATCTCTGCACGTTTCTGAAGATCTTGGAAGAACCAAAAGAAAAATGGTGGTATTTGCCGTGAGCCGGAAGGAAACGAGTCCTATCGAGGGTCAGAAACCGGGAACCTCGGGCTTAAGGAAGAAGGTGAACTCTGCTTCTTTTTTAAAATACGGTTTAAGGGTTGGAGTTATAGATCGGTTTTTAAGTATTACCTGTCGATTCTACTCTTTGCAATCGGATCGATTTGGTTTCGCAATTTGCGGAGGCTAATGGGGGTGCGACGCTTCTGCTTTTATGTTGTTCGATCCAAATTTTATTCATTGGTGGTATTAGAATTTTAATAACAATAATGGATCAAACCAAAGAGAAAAGGTTGAGAAAGAGAGAATTTTAATAACAATAATGGGTGAAGCTCACTGTATGATCCTCTATGTATAGGTGGAGGTTAAGGCACAGCGCTGCGGGGCAATTCTTCATTTGAACAATACAAGTGAAGTTATTTGGCAAGCCTAGCAAACAAACATGTCACTCAATTCTTATGTATTTACATATCTAACTCCTAAAATTTAATTTTTGCATACGTGGTATCTATGCATGAAAAGATGTAATCCACTTTTAAATAGTGAAATCTGATATGAAAGACTTGGTGGTATAAATGTAACAAATAAAGTATGTGTTAGATCTATAAATACATAAGAATTGGGTGGTTTGTATGTAAATGCACCAAGCAAGTATTGGTATAAAATGAGCAACTTCAAATAAAGTTGTCATCATCCTCACATAGAAGTGGCGATCTGAGATGAATTCTTTAGAAATTTCCTTTTAGGTTGGCAAGTTGCCTTTCAGTCTTGGAAAAGTTTATTTGATGATTTTGGTTGTTACCCATGACGGCTTCAATTGATCCTTATGCCAAGTTGGGTTATGTGAATAGCTTTGACAACTTGGGTTCCCTGGTGAGATCATGTTTTCTGGCCTTAATATTTTTGACGAATTGATACTCTTAATTTGGTTGACATTTTAAATTCCATTTATTTTGATTGGCAATATATGCCTAGCTCGACATACGTGATATTGGGTATGCATGTCTGACACCTACTAATTGCAGTCAAATAATCTATTACTGGCAATTTAATTTCTTTCATATTTCTTTTCATTCATCTGTAAGCCTTTAGAACGTATGCAATGTAATGTGGCATTTTACTGCTCTGAAAATGTGACTGCCCACCCTTGTGTTCTTTCTGACAGTGTGGCTTTGCAATGAATTGTTTATTTTGTGTTCAAAAAATATGAATTAAAAGTGGTTTATCAAAGATGATATAATAAAAGTTTTTCAAATGATTGGAAAGAATAAATTTAACAACTCGGACGATATTCAATAAGAAAATGAAATATGGGGATTCATAAATCCAAACTGAAATGACGATGATCTATAAATGGTGATATTGAGCAGTAAATATATGAAACAATAGGTGGTGAACTGACACAAGTCAGTATTTCTTTGGATAAAGATAAAATTCTAACATCTTTGGTGTACAAAATCCTCCTTATGCTTTACATTTGCCTTTTTATGGCGATGGATATTTATCTGTCCCGAAAGTCTATATAGGTGGCATACTTCTTTTTTTTTATTTTTTTTTCAGTGCGATGACCTTATTTGGGCATTTAATTTGATTTTTAGGTTAAAGTGTTCCAGCAACCTAATTATCTACACAACTTTGTTCAATCAACTTTTGATGCACTTACCACTGAGAAAGTGCGAGGTAAGAGTCATGCATGTGCTTTTCTTGCAGCGGTTTTAGTGGCACTAAATTAAATTATACACATGATTTCTTTTGTCTTTTTACTCGCTTTTTCTGTTGATATTATTGATAGAACTTTAGTTAAGGGTGTATCTAATTGTGTTTTCTTCTGCCAATGGGTTGCATGTTTATCAATAATTATGGTGGTGACAACTTACAATTTTGTAATGGTTATTAGTTGAAAACATTAGTTTGTTGGATTTTGATAGTTCTAATTTGGATATTTTTAATGTGATTTTGCATTTATTGTGACAATCATGATTGAGTGCTCTTTGTTGACAATAGGGTGTTTCATGAGATACTGGATGATATGTGAAAAAAAAAAAGTTATTCGAACTTGTGATAACTAGAGAGTACATTTAAGTCTCGTTGAATTCAACAGATGCCTTATTGACAAACTTGATGTCGTCATCAACATCATAATCATAGTAATCCTTTTCCCATGTATATGGGGCTAGTAGCTTTATTCTTTTCGTACTTATATACCAACTTCATTAAGTTTTACATCATATATATGGACAGATTTTGATACTGGAATAAACCCAAATCATAATAGAGAAGCAAATATTATTACTTGAAGCGACTAAGGGGTTACAATCAATACACTTGAAAAGCAAAATTTAACAACACGACACCTGAAAATCTGAAATAACAACAGACACGACACAAATAATCAAACTAGGGTGTGTTCTCGTGGTGGCGAGGGTTTGGCCCTCCAACGAGGTAGCAATAAGTGGGTGAAGGTTGGAAGGCGCGACAACAACGAAGGGTTGGACGACAACAACAAAAGGAACGAGTTGTGGCAAGGGCAACAAGTTGAGAGGAGAGGAATGGATGATTGGGTGCTGGAACAACAGAAAAAAACAGGAAAATGTTGTTTTTGGGCTGCTGTAGCAAGGGGGGAATATTGGCAGAAGTGGCTGGGGATGTTGGGAATTGCAGGACAACAAGAGGATAGTTGTCCGGGGTTGCAACAGCGAGGACAGGTGGCTGGATTGGGGAAACTGTAGGGAAAACAACAAGTTGTTGCTTGGGGCAGTCTGGGGAGGATGTGGAAAGGGATATTGAAGATAAAGATCACCTCGGGAGAGACATTCAGCCGGATCACCACCCAAATTCTTGGATACAACTCTTGAAGGGAGAAACGGACGATGCCAACCTGATAGAAATTTGAGCCAAAACTGAATACCAAACCCTATTACAACACATATATAGGAAATGATTTAAAAGCTATGAAGCATAGACACATATACGAATACGGGGATACATACACGACATGACACAATACGGGCATACGATATAATTGAAAAAAATATAACATGTTTTTATATTTAATTAATTATTAATATAGACAATATATTTTTCCAATATTCTTTATTAAAAATATTCACACAAATTATGCAATATTTAAATTTAGCTTCATAAATTTAATTTATATTATAAAATATGTTGTTTATGAAAATTAATTTTTAAAATTAGATATAATATGCTTCAAAAGAGTTCATCCAACTTATAATCCAACTTATCTACTAAAGTTTTAAAAATTCTATGATTAAAAAGTGGGAATTCCTAATGCTCAGATTCTACGAATATTGGATGTACCTTTGATGCTCGTTTTTAATGAATATTAGAGGGAGCTTCAATGTGACGAGAAATCTGGCGGTTTCGAATATGAGGTATAATTAAGACTATACTTGTATTTATAATTTTCTAGTTCTCGTGTCTCATTTCTTAAACTAATATTAAGCTCACATCTGATGAGGCGTTGAGGTGTCTCAGACGTGTTCGTGCCTGAAATAAATTCAGACATATATTTTGTAGCGTCGGAGAATTGTCGGAGTGTGTTAGATAAGTGTTGGTGTCTGATACGTATCTGACACTGGTATATATAACTAAACGGGAATGAAGAATAGTAGGAAAGAATACATAAGAAAGGAAAACATGATTATTTATGAGCCTTCCGCGATATATATATTTCCATGGTACTGCAGTAGCTACAGTACCGCATTCATGGTGCTGTAGCAGCTACAATACTGCATCCACGGTAAGCTGCCGCATCATTCTCCCGGGGTTGGGAGAGCTTTGACCTCATTTGTAGAAACTTTTGTCTCATCATCATATTGTGTCAGGTTGACAACGTTGAAGGTGGCGAAAACATTATAATCTTCCGATAAGTCAATTATGTTGATGTTGACCTTCCAAAACACATTTTGATAGAATATGTATCCATCCAATTTTGGCACAATCATAATTGGAACTGTATGCGGATGAGTGTCATCACGAACCAAGCCTCACCCATTAGATTTGTAATTGGTTTTTTCGACTATTTGTACTTGTCCTAGTGTGTCTGATAAAAAAGTATGTGAGGAGGAATTAACTTTGGGATGAAATTTGTAGTAGGGTGTACTACTCTCACTAGCAACCACTCAAGAGAGGTTTCTTTTTAACTAAAAGGACTTGGATCTCATTGAAGAACTTCCTTCCCCATCAAACACCTAAGATAAATTTCAAAAATGGGGTTCACCCCCCTTCTGTCTGGACATCTGATTATGGGTACCATGCTGATTTGAATCTAACATCTAAGTAATTCTAAGTAATCTTCCAATCATTACACAATGAGCTCCATTTCTGATGTGTGGACCTCTCTCAGTAAAGGCAACTCAGGAATGAGTCTATGGATCTGAAATGTCTGAATTTTTCTTACTTAGGGTTGCTATACCTCTGTTGCAGTTCTTTGAACTCATGACTGACTGGGACACTCACGTGAAGTCGGTTGGAGTCTATTCCATGGGCTCAGCTAGAACTATTTGCATCTTTTCCTCCCCAATTTGAAGTTGGTCGTTCTCATTTGTGTCCTCAACGTCTTCAACATCTTCTTCTGTGTCATTACCCAATTTTTCAAGAACGCCCTTCTTAGTGAAACAAATCACCCATTGGTTGTGCAGTTTGATTCAACATGCCCAAATCCATAACACTTATAATATTTTCTGGTTGTGATAGATTTAGGGATACGGATTGGTTCCACCCGTTCTCTGCTCTGAATCAGTTTTTCCTTTGATGTGGCTGTCTTTGGTGTTCTTCTGGGTATACTCTGGCTGTAAGATATTGAGGTTAAACTCTACCTGTAAGACGTGTTTGTCTATCAGTGATGTGGTTTCTCCACTTATGAAGTTAGGATCTGAACATTATGTCTGTAGTAAGCTAATTGGAATTTGTGTTGCATCTCCCGCTTCATTTTTAGATTCTCCTGTTCTCCCCTCTGACTCTCCAGATCATGATCGAGGGTAATCTCCCACTAGTTATCTTCCTTAATATTTGCAAGCATCCGCTAAAGTTGGTGGATCTCACACTATGTTTCATCTTGGGTAGAGTCTGACATGTATCTCTTTGGTGGAATGGGTTTAAGATTTGTGGAGGTGGAAAGGGTTTTTGTTGGTAGGAAATAAATTTTTTGATTTATGACAGATGTTCGGAATCTTTAGGATTGGACTAGGGTTAGGCTAGCTCTAATATCAGATGATACTGGAGTTAACTCAAACCATAATTAAAAACAGATATTATTACTTGAAAAGACTAAGTAGTTGCAATCAACTCACTTGAAAGGAATAAGATAACAACACATCTAGAAGTCTAAAATAGCAATCGACATGCCATAAATAATGCAATAATGGTGGCAAAACAACAGAAAATAGCAGGAAAAGTCTGTTTTCAAGCTGCAAAGCGGGGGAATGTCGTCGAAAGCTGCGAGGGATGTGGGGAACTGCAGGACAACAAGAGGATGGCTGCCCGGGGTGACAACAACCAGTACAAGTGGCTGAATTGGAGAAATTGCGGGGAAAACAACAAGGTGCGGCTGCAGCAATGGAGGTCGGTCGGGAGCGACGTGGGGAGAATGTTGAAAGGGTTAGGGAAGATAAACACCATCTTTGGAGAGATATACAGCCGGAGCGCCATCCTAACCTTCAAATACAACTCTCGAAGGGAGAAACGGACGTCGACGGCTGTCCGGATAGAAATTCGAGGCAAAACTGAATATCAAACCCCAATACAACACATATATAGGAAATGACTAAAAATGAATGAATGATAATAGGAAATAAAGCATAAGAAAGGAAAACGAGAGAGTTTCAACCCCTCTCCCACGATACTTTAGCAGCTAAAGTAACGGGTCCGTGATAAGCTCTTGCATCAGATGTGATACATATTATTTCACAATTTATGACTTATTAATTTGCTAAATTTAGGAGACAAAACACAGAGTAAATACTTTTGTCAGGTGTCATATAAATTATAAATCATGGGAGGACATTAGCATAGAATTTGTATTTGATTTGCCATGAAAATTGAGAAAATGTAATTCTATTTTTATGGTGGTAGATCATTGTAAAAATTAACATATTTTATATCATATCATAAAATAGTTGATGTGTCTCGTATTACTAAAATATACTTTAATAAAATGATAAATTATATAATGGAGTTTTAAGAATATATCTCATCAATAATGCAGAAGAATGTATTTGTGTTGCATCTCCACCTTCATTTAGAGCACATAGCGAACTGTCTTTCTCTTCTCGCTATCGAAAGCGCTTCAAATTTTCCCACTACTAGCATTCTTCTTGAGATTGATGATTATCAATTTGACTCTCATATTTTATGGAATATCTTTGTACATAATGCTTCGTTCCACAGTTTGGAGTCATTCAATGAACTTGTACGTGCATATGACCGTCAAAATCCGGCAATTTAACCTTCACCCCATATTCATTATCTCTTCTCTGATTTTCAATGTAAAATTATCAAAGCATTGATTCATCATTACTGCATTACTCTTGTTGGAAGGGTTATGCCTATGAGTACTTTTTTGATCCGGTTGATCTTCTTTCAAATTCAATAATCCATTACGTAAGTGGAGGATTTCCACTAGATATCCTCCATTTTGAGCTCTTGGACACCCCTCTGTGTTTTGTCTTGGTGGCGTGATGGGCCCTCCTCAATTTTGGTTTTTTTGGCCGAATGTGGAAAAGGGTGTGTGGGGACTTTGCTTTACAGTTAGACTTTGATTTGGTGGAGATGTGGGCGGTTGAGAATATAAAATTTTGATCCACAACAAGATCTAGCGTCAAGGTTAAAAATTTGGATTAGAATTTGGCACTAATATCAAATGACATTGATATAGGGTTCCTAGATGGTGTTGAAATATGAAAAAAAATGAGATAATTGTATTTTGCAAGATGAAAAGGAGATGAGAAATTGAAAATAACATAGTATGTGGAGGGAATTTTGGGACGAAAGCTGCTTTCCTTGTATAGTACAGTTAAAGGAAGGTATGACATTGAGGAGGACCCACCACCTATTCCCTAATAAGCTAAATGCACTCCACTTTCAAATAGGCATATGATATAACATTTCTTGGAGCAAAAAAATTGATAAAACAATCTCTAATTGTTTTAAATTCAAGCAAAATTCCCCGAATATGTTTTAAGCAACATATTTATAATGAAGCAAATAAAAAACCCTATTTCTATTTCAAATAAAGCAAAATAAGGGGCCCTAAATAGTCGGCCTGCCCCTGTGGGCTGGAAAAATCCTGTAATTGGATCTTTTGGCCAGAAATATCACACCTGTCCCAGCTCATGTCACGCTCCGTCATCAGCACAGTGTTTCATGACAAATTTTTTATGGAAACATAACTCACTTAGCATTTTTCTCGCAACTTCTTCAATGGCTCAAAAATATTTTCTTAAGATGAGCCAAATGATTACCTTGAGTATTGTTTTAGATTAGATGTTATCAAAATCTAAACACCAAAAATTTTATAATGAAAAATTACAAAACATAATTCCCTGTACTCATAAAAGTACTAGATACCTTAGGCATCATCATTTATTCATATAATTCTTATTTAATTTGAAAAGCAATTTTTCATGCATCTTCTTCTCTTATTCTAAATTGATTTTAACTACTCAAATCATTGTTTGAAAATAACATATCAGTATTTATTGTATCCATCATGTTATCCAACGAGGAATGTAGCATTTGCATTTGATTATGATTTTATTCATAATATTACTGTATACACATCCTAAGCAATCCTTCTTTGGTGCAAGCAAGCACAATTTCAAGACTCATACTTTTTAATAAATCACTTTCAATCATATTCTACCGTAAGAGGAGCTATGATGCAATACATGAAATTTAAAGAATTATCCAATAAAGTTTCTTCATAATCCCACTAATTTCTCATAGAATTCATGAACTTCACCAAGTTCATATTAGAAAGCTCAATAGCATAATGAATAATTTGATTACACTTAAAAGTGCTTTGGCAAACAGTTAGTGCCTGAAGATGTAGTTGATTATTCTTTATTATCCTTATTGATTTTAGTATTACCAGCTTTAGATATGGTAGGTGCAACTTTCTAAAATTGATTACCTTAATGAATTGATGTACTTCTTAAATAAATAGTAACTCTTTTAGATAAAAAATTTTAATATCTGTTTGAAATCTATTGTAAGTTGAAAAATATGTTTGATAATGGTATGTGGTGAGTTATCGTTTCTTTCTTGCTAAAAGGTGCCAAACCAGACTTAAATCTATTTAGTGTTATTTTAGGATCTTTAATGATTTTAGAACATAACAAGAATTTGTTAGAGTTGTTCATGTATTTAATAATAATTTAGTGCCCTTTTTTTAGAGAATTAAATTCATTAGAAATATATAGTTATCTGACAAAAGGCAATCATTTTTTTTTATATATTCTTTAATTAAAACCTTCCTATTGTAAACTCCCTCCATAACCTCTCTCCACAACTTCATTTTCTTCCGTCAAATTTTAAATTATCAACTAATTTCACTTTTACAAATTTTAGTTGACTTTTATCAAACATGGTCTGTTGTTCAAAAAATATATTTGTGTAGTAGCCAATTATAAAAAAATTCATGATCACTTTTACCATCATAGGTAGACGTTTTAACCATGATATTTCTGCATATATCTTCATTTATGTCAATGTTTGGCGTCTATCATTTTCATGAAGTACAATTGTTAAAGACTGTAATTATCTCTCCAGATGATCATATTAATGTCTTCATGTATTTGATTTTATCTATTTATCAATTAAGTCAATTAAGTTTGCAAAGCAGTTCAAATTACATTCCTTTAATGATCTATTAAGTTACCTTATAATTAGGTCAACTTGTTTATGACATTGTGGCACAATATAAAGGCTTTGATATCTTGTTGTTGCTTGGTGACTTAGCATTAGGGTTTTCTAATGCAATTATTATGATGCATGGTATGTTGAGTATTGTGGAGCCCGTTCCACTTCCCTGAATTGACGGTTTCGACACTTAAGGAAATTATTTGAATTTAATTTCTTTTATTAATTTTTCCTTTCTTAAAAAGCTTGCCGCCTCTCTCTCCTAAATCCCCCGCCTCTTTTTTTCGCGATATAGAAGGAACGCCGGCCTCCGTGTTCGTGAAACCGAGAAATCACGAACGTTTTTTAGGGGTTCAGCTGCCTCTACCTCCACGAGTCTTCTCCTTCTCCATTCAAATCGCGAAAGGCTTGCTCCCTTCCTTTCTTCGACAAGGCTGCTTACGAATAGAGAAGGAGAGAGAGAGAGAGAGGAAGTCGGAGTCGAGGCGAGTTCCTTGTGATAAAAGCGATCTATTTTGTAAATTCTTAAGCAATAAAATCCTCTTCAACCCCGTGGACATAAACAAATTTGTCAAACCACGTAAATCTGTGTTCTTGTGTTGTGATTTTCTCGTTCTAATTTTTCGCTTTATTGCCGTCGTTTTTCACAACAATTGGTATCAATGTCAAGGTTCGGATCTGAGGGAAAACGATGGTCTGAGACGAAGTGAAGGTATTAAGGATCGAGAAGTTTGATAGCACAGATTTTGGTTACTGGAGGATGTAGATAGATGACTATCTCTATGGGAAAAAAAGTTCATTTTTCGTTATTGGGAAAAAGAATAGAAAATATGGATGAGGCTGAATAGCATTTGTTGGATCGACAAGTTCTGGGGGTTATTCGACAAACTCTATCGAGATCCGTTGCACACAACGTCATCAAGGAAATGACAACTGCAGATCTCATGACAGTTTTGTCAGGTATGTATGAAAAGCCATCAGCGAATAACAATGTACACTTGATGAAAAAGTTATTCAACTTAAAGATGGAGGATGATACGTCTGTTGATCAACATCTGAATGATTTTAATACTATCACAAATTAATTGTCATCTGTTAAAATTGAATTTGATGTTGAGATACATGCACTGATATTGTTGGTTTTATTACCAAGCAGCTGGGAAGCCATGAGATTGGCCGTTAGTAACTCTGCAAATCTAAGCTGAAATATGATGATATTCGTGATTTGATTTTGACTAAGAAAATGCGCAGGAAAGATTCTGGCGGGATCTCGGGTTCGAGTTCATCATTGAATATTGATTTTAGAAGGGGATCATAAGACAAAAACTCAAATAAAGGAAGATCAAAATCAAAGCACAGAGGCAAGAACAAATCAAAGTCTGGTCAGCAAGCAACCTGCTGGAATTGTGGCAAAGCTGAACACATAAAAAAGAACTGCAAAAATCCTAAGACATAGAACATTAATGCTAATGTTGTAATTGAAGAAGTACATGATGCACTGTTGCTCGCAGTTCATAGTCCAGTTGATGATTGAATATTGGATTCAAGAGCTTCCTTCCATACATCTTTCCACCGGGAGTTAATGTGGAATTATGTTACAAGTGACTTTGGGAAGGTATATCTGGCTGATGAAGAACCTTTGAACGTGGTAGAGATGAGAGACGTTGACATCACACTTCCTAACAAGAACATATGAATTTTGTATAAGGTCAGACACATTCTTGAGTTGAAGAAAAACTTCATTTCTGTTGGGCAACTCGATGAGTGAGGTCATTCAGTAGTGTTCTCATATAGCAATTGGAATGTCACAAAAGGGGCATTGGTACTGGCTCGGGGTAAGAAAGTTGGTACACTATTTATGACTAATGGTTTAATTAATAGTGTTGATACTACCATTGCAGAGAATATAATAGACTTGTGGCATTGCAGGCTTGGCCACATGAGTTAGAGGGGTATGAAAGAACTTTAGTTCAGAGGCAAGCTACCAGAATTGAAGTCTGTTGATTTCAGCATGTGTGAGAGTTTTATTATAGGAAATAAAAGAAGGTTAGTTTCTTGAAAGGTGGCAGAGCGCAAAATCCAGGACAACTGGAACTTGTACACACAGATGTGTGGGCACCTTCTCCTGTAGCATCTCTTGGAGGCTCTGGTTACTATGCCGCGTTCATTGATGATCACAACATAAATGTATGGGTTTATATCTTGAAGCATAAATCTGATGTATTTAATGTGTTTAAAACTTGGAAAGCTATGGTTGAGACAAAGACAAACTTAAAACTAAAATGTTTGATGTCTAATAATGGTGGTGAGTCCATTGATGGTGGGTTCAAGGAGTACTGTGCAGCCTGGGATATCAGAATGGAGAGACCATTCCTGGGACACCACAGTAAAATGAAGTTGCAAGAAGGAAAGAATATGATCATAAATGAGCGTGCTAGAAGCATAAGATTGCACGCCGGACTACCACCCCAACTTTCTAGGCAGATGCGTCAGCACTGCAGTTTACTTGATCAACAAGGGTCATCTGTTCCATTAGATTCTGAATTGCCTGAGGAAGTCTGGAGCGGGAAAAAGGTCAAATTTTCTCTCCTTAAAACTTTTGGTTATCTTTCTTATGTTCTCATTAATCTTGATGCTAGAGCAAACTTGACGCTAAGTCAAAGAAGAGGTATTTGGCTATCGTTTCTGGGATGATCAGAATCGGAAGATCATAAGAAGCAGAAATGTGATGTTTAATGAAAACATTATATACAAGTACAAGTCCGTACAGTTTCTGAAGCAGCTCCTCAGGAATCCGAATTAGTAAGGTTTGATGACATACTAGAGGTCACATTGCAGGGCAGAGATGTAAGTGATGAGGAAAGTGGATCCAGTGCACCCATTCTTATTATTTCGGAGTCAGTTTTAGAGCCGTCCACCCTTACAACTACAGTTCACAGGTCAGTCAGGACTAAACATTTCCCTCAGCGCTTCTCACCAACCTTGAACTACATTTTGTTGATAGATGGTGGAGAACCAGAGAGCTATGAAGAAACCCTTCAATACGAAAATTCTAGCAAGTGAAAGTGCGGCCATGAAAGATGTGATAGATTCATTGCTAAGGAATCATACATGGGAGCTGATAGAACTTTCATGACGGAAGAAGGCATTACACACCAAGTGGGTGTACCGGGTGAAAAAACTGAGCATGATGACAGTAAGAGGTACAAGACTAGACTTGTGGTAAAAGGCTTTCAACAGAAGCAGAGCATTGATTACTCCGAGAGCTTTTCTCTTGTGATGAAGCTTACAACCATCAGAATGGTGTTGTCTGTGGTTGCTACTGAAGTTTTAGTACTTGAGCAGTTACTTATGAAGACAACCTTTTTTTCATGGAGACCTTGAAGAAGACATCTACATGCACCAGCGTGAAGGGTTTGTAGTACAGAAAAATGAAGATTCGGTTTGCAGACTGAAGAAGAGCTTGTATGGCCTGAAGCAAGCTCCTAGACGGTGGTACAAGAATTTTGATAATTTCATGTAAAATGCAGGGTACACCAGATGTTAGGCAGCTCTAAAACAGTATCATCTGATATCAGAGGCCGACAAGCCGTAGGCCTCACATATTTTTATCCCTTGTTCTTCTACAACCATTTCCCACAAATTCCGCTTCCAAAAACTTATTTAGGAGCCCTAAAATGGTATCATCCGGTATTAGAGATCGACAGACCCTAAATTGTTAGGGATTGTTCCTTCCTATAACTTAAACAAGATTCCATACAACCTAACCGACCGTCCGAAGCAAAGTTTTTTTTTTTTAATAAATCATTCCTAACACAATTCTTATTCCCAACCCTAAATTTTAAATCCAACATTTCAACCTTCACCAAAAGTTCATCCCAACACCTACCACAAAACCTAAATCAAGATTATTGCTATTGTTTTGAGAGATGTTATTTGTTTTATGCTTTTCAAAGTATTGTATCATCTCCTTCTAACAAGTTGTGTCAGTCTCTTGCTTAAGGCTGGTGATGGAACCTCCTCGCTTCTCGTACCTCATCATTTCGTGATTCTTCTCGCTGTTTGCAGCAGGGATAGCAGCCGAACGACTTCTACCACCATCCAAACGTTGCAGGCCTCTCATATTTTCATCCTCTTGCTCTTCCACAACCACATACCCACGAAATCCACTTCCCAAATATCTTCTAGGAGTCATAGAACGGTATCATATGATATTATAGCCCGGCAAGCCTTAGGCCTCGCATATTTTCATTCCGCCGCCCTTCCACAACTATCTCCCTGCGAAATTCACTTCTCAAATACATTTTATGAACCCTAGAAAGGTATCACAGTCCTTCCCTGAGTTGGTTTGGCCTTGCCCGCCTAGGAGGGCAAATGCGGCCCAACGTCATGCTAGGTATATCTTCATAACCACTAGACATTTATCAATGTTTTATGTTTCTACCTTTTCCACGTTATTTATGTTTTTCCAGTTACCAAACCTTTTTGTTTTGATTTCTTTTTTGTTGCATGTTAGAGTTAATACAATCTTCTGGTTTTGATGTTGGATTTTCTTAAATGCTTTGGATGGTTTCTAACTTTTGAGCATTTATTTAACGGAAAGTTTCATTTGCAAATTATTCAACCAACACGTTGACAACTGAAAATTGTCAACCATTCAATATATATGAGTTACTTTTAGTAAACCGTAGTTCTTGCGAATACGTTTTCTTGTTTAATCTGCAAATTTGTTGGTCATACTTCTCTGTCTAATTTTCTAATTTTCTAATTTTTTAAAATTTTCATTTTTTTTCTTATCTATTGAAGTTAATTATTATGTTCCATTAGCTTATACTCGTTTTTCAAATGCAGGTGCCACAATTGTTGTTTCTGGGGATGGCCGGTATTTCTCCAAAGATGCTATTCAGGTATACTTACATCGATGATTTGTTTATTTTACAGGTTTATATTTTAATTTCCAGACTTCCAGTAGTGTGCCTTATGCCTAGGTGAACATCTGGCAAGCGTCAACTTTTCTGTAACATTATTTATCTGAAGATATATTCGTTAGATGCTGAAATGGATGCAGACATGCAATGAATTGACTATTTGTTACACACTTCTTGATGCGGAGAGCTTAAAAAGAAATGCTACCAGTACACATGGTGGTCCATTTTATGATAAGAATATATTATATTTGATGAAAATATTTATTTATTTAGCGTTTGCTCTTTCTTTTAGTTTATAGTGATATTTTATTAATTAAATTACATATGAAGAACACATTAAATCCTAAAATGATCTCCTGACTATTTACATGTGGCCAATTTAGACTTCTAGTGTCGTATTTTTCTCATTTTGTCCTTTAACAATACAAAATTGATCCAAAAAAGTCCCTCCTTTAAAAATATGATGTAAAATTGACCTCAATTCAATCCCTTGATTATGTAAGATTAATCCGAATTTAATCTCCATGGGACCATTATGGATCAATTTTGTATGGTCGTGTGATTAAATTTTAGACGTGATTCTCTAGGAGTAATTAGGACACATGATTAGTTGGGGAGCCATATTCTATATATCCCATTAAAGAACCATGCCATGAAATGTGATAAGATTTGGAGGGAATAATTAAGTATTTTATTTCAAGATTTATACTGTATTTATGTAATCCTAAAGAGCTTCCAGGTGAATACATATAAAACTAAGAAATAATAATTAAAAAAAAGTTTACAATAGCCTATTGTTTGATGAGTTAGAGAATAATAATTACAATAGTTTATAGATTGATGAGTAGGCGATGTGGATCCTACGGATTAAAGAGTTAGTGGCGGAAGAGAAAGGAAGGGAGGAAGTGATACCGAAGTTAACTCAAACATCAATAGGTAAGCCAAATATTATTATTGAAAGCAAATAGACGGTTACCACCTACTCACTTGAAAGTAAAATTACTACAACACGACACTCAAAAATCTGAAATAGCAACAGACACGACAACACTCAACTAGGGGGTAGATCTACGGGTGGTGGTGGACGGCATGGGTTTGTAAGGTTATGTGAGGGTGGAAAAGGTGGTTGGCAAGCCGAAAAGAGCAAGGCAGTTTTCTGTGCCGAACAACAAGCAGCAGGGAGTTACATGGGAGGGTTGCTCGGGGTGATGTCGGTAAAGAAGAGGGATTGGACAGCAGCTAGACGGCTGGAAAGGGCGGTCCTAGGTTGCTAAAATGAGGGAGGAGGACTACAGCTACTAAGGGGTGGAGTTGCGGCAGTGGCAGTAAGCTGGAATAAGGGAAACGGATGGTCGAGTAGCTGAAACAACATAAGATAGCCGGGAATGGCTTTTTTCGGGCGACAACAGCGAGTGAGAATGATAACGACAGCGGCAAGAATGCGTGGGACTGCAAGACAACCAAAGGAGAGAAGACTTGGTGCTGCAACGGTGAGGATGATGGTTGGAGAGAGAGAAATTGCAGGAAGAACAACAACGGTGGCTGCTTGGGGGCAGCTGCAGCAATGGAAGGCGGTCGGGAGTGATGCGAGGAGGATGTGGAAGAGGATATGGAAGATAATCATTATCTCGGGAGAGATACAGTCAGAGTATCACCCAAACCGTCAGATACAATCCTCAAAGGGGGTAAAATAGATGCCGACGGCTGTCCTTAATTATACTCACGCTAGGCTGGAAATGAGCCCGGCTAAACCGACCCCTGAAAAGTCCGGTCCAGGCCGGTCCCCCTGAAAGGGTGAGACCTGCCGCCGACCATACTCATCCCTTTCCTTTTCCGTTTCCCTCTTATTCCCCTTTCCTATGCTATTACTTTTCTTTCTATTCTTGCCTATTGTATGCCCTTCCTTTTTTATATTCTTTGTTTTTCTGATCCTTACCTACTTACTAATCTCCGTTATATATGTGTGGTGTTTGCTTTAGGTTAGGGTGGTTGATTTGTTTTCTGAGTTCAGTCCTCCACTGGCGTTTTTCTCTTCCAATGGTTGTATCCAACAACAAGAAGGTGCTCCAGTTGTAACTCGTCTAAGGTGGTGACTATCTCCATTGTTCCTCCGCTTGCTACAGTTAGTCACCTCCAGCACCTCTCAGATTGCGGCATCTCCTCCCTGTGCTTCTAGAAGGTGGTAGACTCCCTCCCTGTGCTTCACACTCACCACGGCTCCTTCCTTCATCTCCAATAGATTGTTGCCTCTCTTCTGACACTCGCAACTGGTCGTCGGTCCCTCGATGCATCTCCTTGCAGTCCATCAAACTCTCCTGCCCCATCCAACAGATTTCAGCCACTCCCGACACATGATCACTTATCGCCACCCTCCTTCAGCACTTCTTAGTGGTCGTCAGCTCCTTGCACATTCTAGCTGGTCACCGACTCCTCTCTGCACTCTCCAACAGGCCCCGACTCCTCCCAACGCTTCCCAGCAAGTTGCTGACCTCTTTGCATCTTCTCGTAGGCTGCCGACTCTTTCCTGCACCTCCAACAGCCTGCAACCACCTGCAACTCCCCTTCGGACCCTTCGAACAACCATCCGCACCTGCTTCATGCCAACACCACAGCCTTTACCGCACCCACATTCAAGTAGCCAACCACAGCTGTTGCTGCCCTACCTTCCAGCAGCCACCCACAAGTGCTGCTCCCACTGCTTCTATTCACCTGCTACACCTATCTTACCATCACGCCCGCGGATACTCTTCCTAGGCCATAGCCGAATTGTGTTGGTTCTGTATTTATTGTCTTGTTTTCTTTATGGCTTCAATTCTTGATTGTATCCCTCATTATTTGCTTAATACTATTTATTTTTCGTCGCCGCGTATTAACTATAATATTGTCCCTGCCATTTCTTTATGGCTTCAATTCTTGATTGTATCCTCTATTGTTCCTGCCATTTCTCCCCCAATTTCTTGCTGTCACTGCACTAGACAACCAACCCTCTAGTTGTTTCTGCAGTTTCTCACTCCACCTGGCTGCTGCCACCCCCGCTAGCCATCCCGATCCATCTAACCAACCTCCATCGCCTTTGGGATGCACTTTTGAGGTGTTGTTTGTGTCGTTTTAGGTGTTGGTGATGTTATTTTCGATTTTTGTTGTGTTTTAGTCCTATTTCCTATTAATAAAGTTGCTTTGTTTGTTTCAACTGTATTTCTTATTACTTATGGTATCATTTGATATCAGAGCTAGCCCAGCCCTTGTTCCATCCTGGGTTTCCGAGCATCCAGTAAAAACCAAAATTTTTGTCCTACCACCAAATATTCTTTCTACCAACCAAACCTTAACCCCACCAAAATTTTTCTTTTTTATTTCTTAATACCTAGCCATGCCACCAAGGAGATCTATGCTCGAGCCCACCCGAGAAAAGATAGAGCAAGGGCTCCGTCGCCTTCAGCAAAGACTTGCAGAGATTGAAGAATTAACATAGGAAGAAGTTACCTTCGACCAAGATCTAAAGAGTCGAAGAGGAGAAATAAATGAGGACTTGAATCCCTTCCATAAGGATAATTTCAGCGACGAAAAAGATAGGCTACGACGTTTCGGAATCCAGTACCAAAGGAGGCCTAGATAGGGATATCTGAATCCCCCCCCAGAAGGAGACTCACAGAGAATATATTATTTGGAGGACATAGAGACAAGCTAACCGACTGAATCGGTCTAGGGGAGCCGATTCAGGAACCCAACAAAGTCGAGCGGCTTTCCTTTCTTATCTCCCAGATGGAGCGACATCTGGAAAGGGGCGACATTGCCACCTGACCTCTCCTCCTTTTTCTGCTTCTTCATTTACAAGTATTTTATGGCTAATTTCTTAATATTTATGGTCTCTCCACCCCTTCTTATTGTGTGAGAGTTTCCTTCTTTATCTCTTTCTTTCTTCTTCATGTAAGAGTATATTTATTTGTTGTTTTCAGAGTTTAGAGGGAGTTATTCTTTGTTTTCTTTCAGAAATCCTGTGTGGAGTCTTTTTTCCCTTTGAGGGTTGTATATGAGGATGTGGTGATGCTTCGACTGTATCATACTTCGAGGTTGTGATTGTATCTCCCCTTTTACCTTCTCTAGACCTTCCCTGCCACTTAGCCGCCCGCCACTTTGATCCTTCCCCAACCCCGCCAGTCCACTTTCAAGCCAAACAATCCGCTGTTCTGTAGCTAAGCCTACCACCCAACACTCCATCCTTGTTGTTGCCACCTCGGGACAGCATACCTCTGCTGTTCCTGCCATTTCTGCCCTAATTTTTTGTCGTCGCTGCACTAGATAGCCAGCCCTCTACCTGTTTTTACAGTTTCTCACTACACTTTTGTTGTCGCCACCCCCTCTAGCCATCCCAATCCATCTAACTAACCTCCACCGCCCTTGGGATGCACTTTCGAGGCGTTGCTTGTGTCGTTTTATATGTAGGTGATGTTATTTTCAATTTCTGTTGTGTGATAACTCTATGTCCTATTAATAAAATTGCTTTCTGTGTTTCCATTGTTTTCCCTATAAGTTATGGTATCAGTGAACCAAAGGGACAAACCAATAATTTGTGAAAAATTGAATAGAGCATTCGAACTATAGGCAAAAATAGATCAGAGCCAAATCCACCTTTGATTGTTTGAATTGAGCGAACGAGCAAATGAGCTATGAGTTGGAGGCTTGTGACTCATGCATACGATAGAGATGGAGATGGATGTCTCTATATGTTGCGATTTTGTTGTTGTGGTTGAAGCGGCATGCAGGGAGAGACGATGGGAGTTTTAGAGGTCTCCGTACGTTGCGATCAAGGTTAAGGTTGGTGTCGAAGATAATGTCGGAGAATCCTATGGATCCGCCATCGACGTCGGTGAGGAATAAGGCTCAACGTGAAGAATCCTTAGTAGCGGTGGTTGATTTCTCAACTGATTCTTACTACTCGATCATTCTAGGGCGGAACCATGAACATACAAAGAGGAGGAGAAGCCTGATCGTTATCGCGTGGAACTACAGGCCCGTGGAGGAAAATATAACCTAGCGGGCGCATGTATCTCTCTCAATCGAGAGATCGCCGCAAGTAAGCGAGAATCGATCCGCATCGGGATTATTCCTATCATGATTTCAATCCGATTCAGGCTCTGATACCAAAAAATAATTGTTCCACTTTTATTTCATAGGAAATATTTTCTAGATAAATAGCGGGAGAATGCTACCACATTAGAAAAGCCACAAAATCTCCCATGCTAAAAATATGAAACAAAAATTACAACTTACCAACAATAACAGCTTTATGTAGGAAATATTAAAAAGGAAGATACTAATAATAAAAGCTTCTTAAAATTTCAACAGTAGCTTATCGGCTTCTTTAGGTCTTATAAATATATCCAAGGTGTTGAACACTTTTCTCCCATTACTTTCTTTGTTCTTTTGGATTTATCATCATTCCTTCACAACTTATGCATGAACTATGTGTTTTTACCCTTCCAGCCAACATCTAGAAAACAACTTTGTAAAGCCAGTTCTCTCACTTTAAATAGTTGCGATAAAGCTACTTATGTTAATGATGTTGGTGCTATTAAAGCCTGTTCTCTCACTTTAAATAGTTGCGATAAAGCTACTTATGTTAATGATGTTGGTGCTATTAAAGCCTGTTTTGCTATTTGATTCTATCTGTGGCAATATATATTCGTTACTTTTGATATCTTCTTTCTAATGTATTACATATTTGTTTTCTAAATTGGCAGATCATAATAAAAATGGCAGCTGCAAATGGAGTAAAACGAGTATGGATTGGTCAAAACGGTCTACTGTCCACACCTGCTGTATCTTGTGTTATCCGGGAACGAGTTGGTGCAGATGTAAGATCAGTGTTGTTCATCATTATAATATTTTTAGCTCAATGATAGGTTGATAAGGGCTTCACTATTTTTCTTCTATATTTTTAGTTTTAAACGATAATTTGTTTTCTCCTCAATCTGTCAGGGATCTAAAGCTACTGGGGCTTTTATTTTGACTGCTAGTCACAATCCAGGTGGACCAAATGAGGCAAGTTTCTCTTTTTTATGTCTTTATTTGCAGTGCTCTAAATATTAAACTTGATATGTAGTTTGGATATAGATTATTTTTTCTTGCTCAATGTTTGTTCATATGATCGGAGGATTCTGAAAATGAGGCAAGATATCTTTGATTTATTTACTCTCTGATCAAAATAAGTGACAAATTCTCTTAAAAAATATTTTCTATTATTCATCCTGAAGTAATTTTTAAAATTCTTGCTTGAGAAATTTTTGCAGATTGTATATTTTGAGAATATTCAATACTAGCGTTGCAATTTAGTTGGAAGTTTTGCGACACCATACTGCCAAAAGGGCATAAATTGCAGCATTGCCCTTTGGGAGACTATAATCTTTTTACTTCCTAGTTTTATTTCTTATCGTGCTGTTGCTGTAGATTCAATTTTATCATGTTCATTAACATGAACTTCATCCTTTTCTCAGGATTTTGGGATCAAGTACAACATGGAAAATGGTGGACCTGCACCAGAGGCTATTACTGATAAAATTTATGCCAACACAAAGACGATAAAGGAATACCTCATTGCAGAAGACATTCCAGATGTATAATGTTTATCAATGTTTCAGTTTTTCAGAATTTTAATTATTTTGCAATACGATTACATTCTCATAACAAGGATGTTCATGGTTGTTTAATTCGTTGCAGGTGGACGTTTCTACCATTGGTGTGACCAACTTTAGTGGACCTGAAGGACTATTTGATGTGGAGGTGTTCGACTCAGCCAGTGATTATGTACAACTTATGAAGTAAGCAAATTTTTTTGCAGTAACAAGGACTAGTATTGTCAGATATTCCATGCTTTAGTAGCTTTAAATATTTGTTTTCATTGTCCGGAAGAGAGTAAGAAATTTTAGGTTTGTCATATACTAGAACATCTTTTAAGGTAGATCATATAAACACAGAGTATGTATGTGTGTGTACAGATGGAGAGAGAGAGAGAGAGATAAAGAGATTGTTTATAAGTAACTAGTTGAATATTTGAATTTAAATGGCTTGCCTGTGGAATATGTAAATATTGTTCTCAAGGAGTTTGTCTGTTTGTATGTTTATCTTCCTGCATCTGTATTTATATATATTTAGATATGGAGAAAGTTTGGGCGAGGATATCCTGACCTAGGATAGGTTTTCTATTTATTGGATTTGAGTCGAAATGGGTGTGATACTAGACTTGATTATTTCACTGATCTCTAAGAATAAAGCCCAACGTAACCAAATTTTTGTCAGGGTATCCTGATACTTCTTTTTTCTTTAGTGTTGATGCTGCGTTCCTATGATTACCACATCATTATAAATCTTGTATTGAAATATTATCTTTTATTGTTTAAAAGATTTTCTAAATTTACTTTATACTTTAATTCTCAGATCAATTTTTGATTTTTCATCAATCCAAAAGCTTCTCGCTGCTCCAAATTTCAGTTTCTGGTATGAAAAATTGTTGTACGATGGTATTTGAGGATACTTTTATTTTCTGCATCTTTCTATAAAATTAATGAACTTATTTCATATTTACTCTATAAACAGCTATGATGCACTTCATGGTGTTGCTGGAGCTTATGCCAAACGCATTTTTGTTGAAGAACTTGGTGCAAAAGAAAGCTCTCTTTTAAATTGCACTCCTAAGGTATCTCAAAGCTCTATAGCACTTGTTGTCACAATTTAGGGAAATTCACATACATACCACACAATTCTTATGTATTTACATGTCTTAACACCTAAACTTCCATATTTGCATGCATATCACTTTGGTGTGATAGACCTATGCATGAAAAAGTTATAGTTCACTTTTAAAAGTAGGTAACAGTAGTATTTTTGATGTGATATTAATGATTTGAGTGCAATGCATGTGAATATAAAAATTTAGGTGTTATAGGTAATACATAAGAATTGTATGGTATGTATGTAAATGTCCCTACAATTTAGCTGTTCAAAAATGCTGTGCATTGTAACAGGAAGACTTCGGTGGGGGCCATCCAGACCCTAACCTGACTTATGCCAAGGAATTAGTTGTACGAATGGGATTGGGCAAATCAGAACCGCAAGATGAGCCCCCTGAGTTTGGTGCAGCTGCTGATGGTGATGCTGATCGTAACATGATTCTTGGTAAAAGGTATTGAATGATCCAATGAAGAGACATCGATGACTAACAATGGAAATGGATAATTTCATTTCTTTGATTTTAGGTTCTTTGTGACTCCGTCTGATTCTGTTGCCATCATTGCTGCTAATGCTGTTCAGTCCATTCCTTATTTTTCTTCTGGGCTGAAGGGTGTTGCCAGGTAATTTATGATATTTCTTTATTTTTTCTAGTTAGATATTTCATTAGTTTTGGAAGTCTTCTTTCATTTTAAAAGTGTTACTTGTATTTTGATTCTTAACTGATTAATCACTGTTTTATTTATTTATTTTTTTTTTGGAAGATTTACATCCAAACCACTCAATTCTGATGTATTTACATAGCTAACACCTAAACTTCAATTTTTACAAATATGATCTATGCATGACAAGGTGTATTTCACTTTTAAAAGTTAAAATAGTGGTATTTTTTATTTGATATGAAATTTTGGTAGTATAAATGTAAAATGTAGAGTTTAGGTGTTAGATATGTAAATATATTGGGTGGTTTTATATGTAAATGCCCATTTTTGCTTTTTCGTGAATGGATGTAACAATGTGAGGATTGACTTTTGGGCTGTGCAACTTACTCAAATATGACCTATGAGGGCTGTAGATGCTGAAATTATGTCATGCGTTGTTGTACATAATGTTAAAGTTTTGCCTGAACGATTAAGAAAGAAGAAGTTTAAACAAAGATTTTAAATGGAAGGAGCTTGCGCAAAAACATTTGTGCAACATAGATTTAAAATCTCTATTAGCATTCAAGAGGAATGTGGCAAATGAGGATTTATTATGCCGACCCTAAGTTGTTTGGATTAGGCCAAAGAGGATAGCGATGTAGTGAATTTGGGTGGTGGTGGTGAGAGGGGTGAGGGGGTGGCGGCACATGTACATGCATACAACACAATTCTTATGTATTTAATATCCAACACTTGAACATTCACATTTGCATGCATACTAAAATCTTTACAATACATCAAAAATACTACTATCACTAAAATACATCTTTTCATGCATAAGTTTATGATACCAAGGTGTTATAAATGTGAATATCAAACTTTTGGTGTTTTATATTTAAATGCATTGGTATGTATATAAAGTTCTCTTTTTTATTTCTTTACTCAGATGATAGATATCTTCAAACTAGCCACTTACCTAACCAAGTTATTAGTTTTTAGCTTATTTCAAGTCAGTGAAATAGAAACGAGAGACTGTGTTTCCCTTTACCTGAGTAATGCATCGTTGCTTTGATTTAGCCTTTTGTTGTTGTTTATTTTGGTACTTCATAAACTTTATTCTTTTTAAAAGAACAAAGTAAATTTATTTTATTAAATTTATTTGATAATGTCATTTAAAAGGAAAATATTATGCATTGAAATAATAACAGTGGGGTTGGAGAATCTCTTAGGGCATGTGACATGTTAGTGCGGAAGTTGTTGGTGTTGAGACGAGAAGTGGGAATAAAAAATATAACTTGGAAGTTTATAGTAACTCTGTTATATTAAAAAAAAACAGAACTGTAAATTTTGCTCTGAACATGAATGTGTTGAAAAGAAGAATGAATTATGCTAATTTTAAATAGTTTAAATAAGCCTTATGTTGATGTGTTTGTATCTCAGTTGGATAAACATAATCAAATCTAATAATAATTATACTTAAATGTCCGTTCTATTTAAAGAATTAGAGCAATCGAACTAGGAATGTAATGTACACCGAAAAGATTTTTACCATCAACGTGTTACACCCTAATCATATTTGAATTGTGGTGCCTGTTCTATACATGTGCTCATTTGATAATCTTTCTCATTAATCTATAGTGTTTGTTTTTTATCTTTACATCAAGTATATGTTAGGAGACGGTTGGGACCGCTTATGGTTTTAATTTTTTTAATTTTCTAATTTTATTTTGTTTATGTTTTGATTTGAAATGAACTTGTTTTGTTATTTGATTAAGTATGGTTGTATTTAAAACACTAGAACACCTAAAAGTTGTTTCAAGTGTTTTCAAAATTATGTTAAAATATTTTTAGAAACAAAAAATAAAAACATGTAAAAACACGCCAAACAAATATAATTTAAAAAACAATAGAAAAAATAAAGGCAAAAACAAAAAAATAAAATTTATCCCAAATAAGCTAAAAACACACCAAACAAATATAATTTAAAAAACAATAGAAAAAATAAAGGCAAAAGCAAAAAATAAAATTGATCCCAAATAAACCTTTAGCGGACAAATCATCATGTTTCAAGAAAATCACTTTTGTTTAATGTAAGTCGATTCTTTATATAGGTGATATTTTCATTGTGTTACTTCCTCCTTTAATACACTACTTTCACTTACTTGAGGTAACTTTCTGTAGGAGCATGCCAACTTCTGCGGCACTTGATGTTGTAGCAAATAATCTAAATCTGAAATTTTTTGAGGTACATTGAAATTTTTTATAATGTCAAACCACAATCTCATTGTCTAGCATCATATCTTGACAGCTTATTTTATTAGGTGCCAACTGGATGGAAATTCTTTGGTAACTTGATGGATGCTGGACTTTGTTCGGTCTGTGGTGAAGAAAGCTTTGGGACAGGTAGGCATTTCCACTATACTTATTCCATTAGTTCTTCTTGAAGCAAAAGTGGTTTGAATGGGCCTGTAAGGAATTATTCGTTAATTATTTCCTTGAACTGATTCAATATAATTAACATAGTACCTTTTTGGGTTAAATTCTAAAATGGTCCCTCCCCCCTTTCTTTCCGCGACCATACAGCTGCTGTCAATTTAGTCCCAAAATTTTGAAGTGCTCAAATTTAATCCCCCGACTATCAAAAATTGATCTTAATTGATCCCTTAGGGACAAAATGGGGATCAATTTTGTGTAAAGGATTAAATTGGGATAACTTTTATGTCTTGATTTCATCATGAGGGACCATCTTGGATCAATTTTCTTTAGTCATGGGACTAAACTGGAGCACTGCAAAATTTTGGGACTAAATTAGCCACATTAGAACAGTTGGAGCACTATTGGGATTTATTTATATATATTTTTTAATCCGATTGAGCCAAATCTTTTTATGAGTCATCCATCTTTATAGGAACGTTTCTCACATAGGCCCGCAATATGGGCAGTGTTAATTATATGGTGATAAATCTTTTCCTTCTGGTATTTCTTCTCCTTTTGAAGGCTATTTAATGATTGCCATTTGAGCTAGATTAATAGTAGTGAATTTGAATGTCTTACATATGTTGGACATGTGAATTCTAGACCTAAAATTTGTAGTTTTTTCTATTTCAGGTTCAGATCATATTCGTGAGAAGGATGGGATCTGGGCAGTCTTAGCATGGCTTTCTATTATTGCCTACAAGAACAAGGACAACCTCAATGGGGGAAAGCTAGTGACAGTAGAAGACATAGTTCGCCAACACTGGGCTACTTATGGTCGCCACTTTTATACTCGATATGATTATGAGGTGAGAAAGTGGAATCATTGTGTGTTTAGTTTCTCTGAATTGAGTTAGAAAATAAACAACATAGATGCTATTCGTTTTCCAATTTTCCCACCTGCTAATATGATTGTTTTCATTTAGAATGTGGATGCAGCCGGAGCTAAGGAGCTTATGGCATATTTGGTCAAATTGCAGTCATCCATCCCAGAAGTTAACAAGTAATTTTTTGATTTGAAACGTTATCTGTGATTTTCCAATGCGTGAAATATTGTCCTGCCTTTTGCGATTATCTTCTGATTTTTTATACATTACATCATATGGCCCTCAAGAAGTATGTCTCATGGCCCGCATATGCTGGCTGAAAGTTTTGGCAGCGGTTTAGTAAAAGGGATTGAATATTTTTTAAGAATTTATCAACATTTTTTTTAGGATAGTAAATTATTCCCATATGTTATATAATAAAAGACGGCACAGGGTCTAAGACAAGGGAGGGCATAGAAGGAGATAAGTCATTTGGTATAAGAAAATATTGACAGTAGTCTAGATTATTTTCAAGAAATAATAGTTAAGTAGAGGATTAAGGGTTTAAACATTTGACCTCAAGGATAGAAGTGGAGGTATAAACCACTAGACCAAGCCACTTCATGCACATCATCAGAATAAGATTCTAGAAACCAATTTCTCACTATTCAGGGGCGGACCTAGCCTCCTTTTTCAGAGGGTCAAATTTATTATAAAAATAAATTAATTAAAAGAAAATCACATAATTCAAAACTATATGTGAATTTTATTATTATTGATAAATTAAATAAGATTAAAAGCATTTCGATCTTTTTTGCATTTTTTTATAAATTAAAAAATTAATTCTATATTTTAATTTGAATATTCATATTAAATATAATTTCATGAAAGTCTAAGTTAAATGTGAAACTTAAACTAAATACAAAAAAATTTATTAAAAAACCTAATAAATATGTATGCAAATATAAATAATAAATAAATTTACACATTGATTGAGACTAACTATAATTTTATTTCATAGTTTTATTTTTTATTTCGGCTAGCTCAAATAAAAAAAAGGTTAAAAAGTTTTTAATATAGATATATATTATGAGTATACAAAAATGAATTTAATTTGCTTTTTAAAGTATAGGGACATTTACATATACCTGCAACCCAATTCTTATGGATATACACATCTAGCATATTAACTTCACTTTTTACATTTATACCACCCAAATGTTGTCATTATTAAAATTATCATTATTTTAATATTTTTGATATCACTATTTTAATTTTCAAAAAGTGAAATAAATTTTTTTTATGCATAAGGTGATATGTATGTAAAATTTGAAGTTTAGGTGTTAGATATGTAAATAAATAGGAATTGAGTGGTATGTATGTAAATTTTGCAACAGTTGTGAAAGCTCATGATGGAATTTAGGGTCCGTTTGGGGCCGCTTTTCTCGCGCGGCGCAGCCCCAAACCACGAAGCTGAGCTCTTATTTGTCGTTTGGATTTCGCGTTCGCGGCCACTCGCAGCTGAAATAGGCGGAACGCAGACCGCGGGATCAACCCCGCGGCCTGGCTTTATCGAGCGGCTTTTACCTCCTTTGCCCTTGCGTTATCGAGCCTCCGTCATAGCTCTTCGATTCTTGCGAGAAGACTTCCCAGGCGTCACGCAAAAACCGCACTGGCGGTGTGTCCTCCACTGCCAAACGATCGCCGGAGAAGCTGCACTCAGCCGCCGCCGACGGGAGCTGCTAGCTGAAGGTACTTGGAAAGACAAGACAACTGGTTCACAAGGCTTAGGGCGTTCAGGGAAAGTGAGGGCGGATCTTGGAAGAGGGAAAACCTTTGCGGAAAGCCTCTACGCAGATCTTTGGATGATTCAAATCGGCGATGCTGAGGAATGATGTTGGAACCTCTGCCAATCTTCTCTCCCAACTAAAGGTATCTCTTCTGAAAATTGGATTTAGATTTCTTTGGTTACATTTTCATCCGAGTGGTTAAGATAAATAGTATCATTCAATTGGTATTTTTTAGTGTTAAAAAAATTGTATGAATACGTATGAATATTAGAATGAACGAAGATTGAAATCATAAATGGTCTCAAATAAGACCGGCTTAATTTAAGATATTAAAAAATAAACTCAAAATAAGGCACATAGAATGTTTACCCTCAAATAACTAAAATAAATATCATGAGGTATAATATTTTAGAGTCACATCAAACAATAAATATATATCTACGTATCTAATACTCAAATTTATTTCATAATAATTATTAAATTTATTTATTAACATTTTCATATAAATTCATACCATTTTTTTAACAGTTTTAACAAACAGGGGCAGTTTGGTCATTTTTATAGAAAAAGGCTTGCATGATTATTTTCTCGCATGATTACTGCAAACAGACAATAGAGTTTACACAATGTTAACTTCGCAGAGCAATAGCATTTGCAATTACTAGTTGAGAAGATGCGAATTTGTCGCAAACAGGCCCTTAGTTCCAAGTCATTTTATAGAAAGGTATTGTTGTCACTTAAATTAAGAAATATCTGACCTTAGGCATCAGCAAAACGTGTGGTTGTGCTTCTTATTGGCTATTTTCAAGATAATTTAAAGAAATAATAAATCTTTCTAAAAATTAAAATTTTAGATCAGTAAGTTTAACATTTATGTTGTTTTAAAATTTTAGGTTGTTATATTACCGTTTAAGAGCATTAATAATTTAGGTTGTTTTAAATTCAATATTTCATAAGTTAAAAAGGTTAAATAAGCTGTAGAATTATTCACATGTTAATTGGGGCAACTAATATAGTTTAGAGGGGGCAACTAATATAGTTTAGAGGGGACAAATGACGATTAATTTGTATCTCTCCTAATAAATATTCAAATTTCAGGAGGAGCAATTGCTTCCTCTGAATAGCACGTAGGTCCGCCCATATCACTATTCATATAGTTTATTCATCAAAATTATGTACAAATTTTTAACTACAACAAATACGTCAAATTGAAAATAACACATTAATGTCATCAATACTACACATCTAGGTAGACATAGCAACTCGGGGGTAGTATATCTTTAAAAACTACTACGTAAGCAGGTTTTGTTTGCCAATCCAACTTAGTAGTAAGCATATGGATATAGCGTATTATACACAATAAGCATAATAAAAGCGGAATATAATTAGAAAGCTCATGTGCTATATAAGCATGTTCGAAGAAGTTTAATAACAATGTCAATTATTAACAACCAAAAATTTCTGCCTGTTGAATGCACATAGTGGCAAGTACATACTGTGGACGTAGATTGGCATGTCCATTTTGTTGACGTCTCTTTCTCCATCGCTTTATATTATCATCTTATTCTGTTTTTCACTATCATATCTTCAATAGAGGCTACTCTAATATACCCATTTGTCACTCCACAACTAATCTAATAGTTGATAGTTGATAATATTCTATCATATATATCTTTAATAGCTTCAATATGTCTTTGATGCAAGAATTTTTTTTAGCTCAAAATTTTGATTCTTTTGGTTGATGATATGCCTTCCACCAATCGAAATCATATGATTGAACTGCATCTTCCATTTGTTCTTGAAGATAAGATTTGCGGAGTAATAATTTCTTCACGTTTTTGCAACAACATGGTCACTTGAGAGGCTATTATCAAATAGGTAAAATGAAAAGTGAAGCATCCTAAATCATACAAGACTTTCTTGTTTAGTAAAATAAATTTTAGATAAAAATCAGTTAACGTGGATTAATATATCTATATTATTGGCAATACTTTTGTTAAAAGAGAGAAAATCACATGCATTATTAATTAAAGCATGCGCCTATATATTAGCATGTAGGTAGTACAAATGGAAGAAATAATGAGGTGAATATTTTCCATCAAGAGGTTATAAAATATGATAAAGTCCTAGCACTTCATTCAATGCTTTCAAATATAGCATATTACTATCTTTTTTTTTATTATTGTCTTTTATGACATTAATATCTTGTTATTTTTCTATATTAGCACCCACCTCTTATGCTAGGGTATATTCATCAAAAAAATTATACATATTGCAAATATTGAAGAAGACATAGAGCTCTAGTAAAAAGTGTTAACTAAGTGTCCGTCCCGCTTGATATAGAAGTAATGATATTCTTTGATAAGATCACATCTTTGATGAAGTGACGTATCATCGTTAAGATGATTTTTTAATGGAATATATGGTTGTTTGTATTGTGGATAACTATTTTTAACTTAGGAAAATGGACTATGATAGGAAATCTAAATTCTTCTACAATATTATCACATATATCTTTTCACAACCATAATAAGTTATGACGTAATATTCAGCTTCAGCTCTCAGTTTAGCTATAGTTGTTTGCTTATTACTTTTTAAGGATGTGAATTTTTTATCTACAAGATTTTCTATCGTAAAGTAAATATTCGATCTTCATTAGATCCAACATCGGACAAGTCTCTTTTATATTTATAATAGATTGGTCATTTTCTTACATAATTAGATATATCTCAAATTTTATAAGACAGCATCTGAGTGTATATTCTTTGGGCCTTGCATATGTTGACTGCTGATAAGCGATGGCCATATCTATGAGCTTGCTACCACTAGGTTGATACGAAGAAGGTTTTTTATAACTTTCATTATCCTCAAATGTATGCACAATTTCTATACTTGAATCAATATGCTTAGAACCAGGATGACCAGCTTCTTCAAGAAGGTTTATGACATATTTCCTTTTAAGAGAAAATATTTTTCTTACTATATGGAAATTTAATGCCAAGAAAATATTTTGGACTATCCAAATCTTTAGTAGCAAATAATGTTTATTAATTCATTTATACTAAGAAGAATGTTATCAATATCTAAGGTCAAAAATCTTTGTGCTAAAAATTGAAGATCGAATAAAGATAAAGCTATTAATTGTGGTACATCATAGCTTAGTTAGCAAGAACTATGCAAAATTTGTCAAACTAGGCACGGATCCATATATTAAACTTTCAAGGTTTGTAGAGTTTTTTCTCCCACCAAGTATATCTGAGAAGTTACTCCTCATAAACTGTTTTGATAAAATCCCCATAGAGGAAATTATTGAGATTCATTTGTTACATAAGCAAACCTTGATTCATGATGATAGATAGAAGGAAATAGATGGAGTTCAGTTTGTCAAAAAGGTCTTAAAAGTAGTCATTGCCATGAATCTAAACATATTCTATTGCCATCAGGCAAGCTTCTAGCAAATCAATAGTGTCAAACGGAACTTGGAATACCTATCAGCATGAAACATCTTTTGGTTCGCTCAGAAGATGAGGGAAATAGGGTAAGAAACCTATCCTAGAGGTTTGCTCTAATAACAGTTTAGCTTTAATCCTCTAACACAATGAATGAAATTAGGAAGGGTTCAGAAAAATATCACTTACGCGAAGGTTGGTGTAGTCATTGCGATGCGAAGTGCTCCTTCCATTAGCTTCTTCGGCCACATGATTGTTGTCGCTCTCATGTGGATGCCGGAAGCGAAGGTGTATGGAGGGGAGCTCGCACACAATACAAACACTCAAGAGAGGAAGGAGGAAGAGGGAGGGACGGTGAAGACTCTTGGATCTCTCTCAGATGGTTGGAAGTGTTTAAACCACGAAATCTCTAACCCTTGGGGCCACAAACTCCTTCGACCGTGAAAAACACTACCTCTAGCGATTAAAATTCACCGAAACAAGAAGGGCTTGAGAATGATGTTTGGAGGAAAGCTCGCGCACCAAAACCCTTGGGAGAAGACTCGCCACTCAAAAGGAGGGGAAAGCTCTTGGTTTGCACCCTTGGGAGCTCAAGGGGAGGTTGGCTTCAAAAACTCCAACGCTAGGGCAGCCCAAGGTTGTCCCTTTTAATGGTCAAAATTAGGGTTTGGCGGTGTCATGCCATGCATGTTGCCGCGGTGCTGCTAATGTGGCAAATGTCGTATCGGCCAACAAGGTAAGTTCACAGCTCGAGACGTGACATGTGTCAGCACAGCGCCGCCATATATGGCTCCCCGATGCCGCTAACGTGGCACTGATACCCATCTAGTTATACGCAACCTCGGGACCATAAAAGTAGACCTGTCGGGCATTGTTGTGCTGACACATGACATTGCGCCTTCGCCATGTCCTCCATCTTTTGATTACCTTTTTGGAATGGGTTCATAATGGCAAAGAGATGTTTGCATGCAAATTTATTGTGATTTTTCTGGGTCTTCTCATTTAACCGTTTTTGTGAAGCAAAGACTTCAAAACGAACCAAAAGCAATGTCAACAATCTACTTCAATATTGATAGATAACAACAACTTAATGGAATTTGACAAGCTAATGTTTATGGGCAAAGTAGCTACAGCCTGTAGAAGAGGCATGTGGTCTCTCTCCCCCGCAAATAGGGTAATTGGAAAATGACAAAAAAATTTAAATTTTCATGGTTCACTTCACTAAAAAACCTACGGGCTTGCACGCCCACGTCCACAATTGCATGCATGCAAACTATTTCTCAACTATTCTTGTGAACCCACATGAGCGCACGACCACAGTCACACTCTTCTGAACATGTTCTCCTGCCATCACGTCCATATGCTCCCACACACTTCAGTGCCCCCCTCCCTCGCGCTCTTATACTTGCATGGGGATCCTGGTATTTGAAAATATGGTTACTGCATTAAAATACTAATAAAAGATACAAAAAAAAAAGAATGCAAGCATGAGGCGAGGCATGTACAAAACAAACTCTATCAACTTTAATAAGTAAAAAGAAAATGGCTATCATTTACGGCTCTCAAGACAAAACTATCTTGTAAAGCTCTATGGTGAGTAGCTTTCTTATTATCTCAAGAAATGTGACAAAAAAGAATCTATCGAAATCGTGTCAGGAAGGCTATGTCTTTGTCTTCTAAGGGCCTAAACCCTGATACTTTTTCAGGCATACTATTGTGCTCATTTGCACGCACATACACGTGCACCCGAACATGCATGCTCACACTCCCAAAACTCCTCCAACCTTAGCTGACAGTGACAATAACAATATGATCAAGTCTTTTTTTCAAAAGTATGCTTTTCATCATTTTTTAATATTTAAAACTTAATTTTGACATTTTAAAACTAGGCTATGTCTTTGTCTTCTAAGGGCCTAAACCCTGATACTTTTTCAGGCATACTATTGTGCTCATTTGCACGCACATACACGTGCACCCGAACATGCATGCTCACACTCCCAAAAACTCCTCCAACCTTAGCTGACAGTGACTAACAATATGATCAAGTCTTTTTTTCAAAAGTATGCTTTTCATCATTTTTTAATATTTAAAACTTAATTTTGACATTTTAAAACTCTATGAAACCTCAATGAGTAAATTTAGATAATTTGTAATTATCAAAAATTCTTATTCTTATAAACTTACGATTTTCTGGAATATTTAAAGTTATTATGGAGACTTATCCAATAACTTATATTTTCGAATGACATAAGTATCGATGTTTAAAAATAGAGGCAACTAATTGTCGTTAATAAATTTTATCATCAAGCACGAATCTCGAAACATTTTGAGCAAAAATTTATTTCTAATTCAAAATCAAAATCATCTGAGCCCAATTTTGGCAAAATTATAGTCAAACTCAGCGTCTCGATAAGACAAATCTAATGATACTGAAAGTGATCCAATCCGAGTTCAAATCAGCTTATATCAAACACTTAAAAGTGTAGTTAAAGGCTTTGGTGCATCAATTGTAAGGGCAATCAATCTTAAAATTTGACATGTTAGTGCTTAATGAGAGGAATTTAACGAGCACAAGATTATTCAATTTCAATGTGATTAAAGCAATTAAATATTGAAAAAATTATGTGAATCGTCTGATCGAGTTTTTTGGGAGATTGACCAAATTTATAAAAACACCCACCCATCTAAAAAATATAAATATGCATTCATTCTTTACTTGAAAGAAGGAGATGAGAAAAGTGAGCCGACTACTAAAGCATAACTCTTAAAGTCCTGTCGAATGTTGTCGGTCACCTGAGATCACGGCTGATCACTAGAGTGCACTGCCAACCACTAAAGGTCACCATCGACCATGAAAGGTTATTGTCAACTACAGCCATTGTTGAGCATCATCAACTACGGTTTTGATTGCTCTACTACAACTATTATAGCCTCATGCAACTATGACTTCTATAGTCAACCACATTTGTGATAACATCCAACTATGGACTTGATAGCTTTAATATGGCTTTCATAGTCATCAACAACGACTTTTATAGTCAACTATGAATTTATATTATAACCAATTACAGTCGTTATAGGCTCCCCACGACAATTATAGTCAGACTTCAACATTTATAGTTTCAACTATCTTTATACAGTTATATTTGTTAGATTATTTCAAAACAATTATGATTTCAACATCATCTTATAATTCAATATTGTTTAATCCAGGTGAAGTGTAAACCTTTGTAGTCTTAATTTTATAAATGATTATTTTAGTTATGCTAGACTCCATGATTTTTTTACTTTTCCAGGGTTCTTTCACTTAAAATTTTTTGGTATTTCTACCATGACTTTCGTTTTATCTTTGTGTCATAGATCTTTGTGCAATGCTATGACGTTAAATTATCATTCTGCCAGCATGAATCTCTGGTACGCAACAATTATATAATTAAATTTGCATTGGTTTGAGACCTTTTAAATTGAACATCTAGAAGCATCTTGGTTGCTTCCTGTGAATCTCTCACGAGAGTGTCAAACGCATTATAACTCATTAATTATTATTTATATTGTCTTTTATGATCTAATAGTTGTATTACGTGGCTTGTAGAATGTGGTAGCATGTTTGTTGTGATGCCCTGAGAATAAATAGATATCCAACCACCCAAGCAGCGATAACTTGATCTTATAAGAGGTATAGTTGTTTGTTGGGAGATAACCTATTGTTACTTCGATATAAGCTGAGTTGCATGCCGAGAAACCACAGAGAGCTAATATGATATGGGAGACAATGGACTGTGCTGTAAATAAGTTAGTTCTAGACAAGTTAATGTAAGTTTTGATATTCGGCAATCACCTTTAATTATTTAGTATTACTTGGAGAATAGATAGCCATGAGATTGGACTTCACAGAACATTCAGGAATTCAGCATGAGATATTTTGTAGTTATTTTTGTAGATATTCAGCGTCTAGTTTAAGATATTTTAGAAATCATTCCTCAACATAAAAGGTGGGATTAAAAGTTCTTTCTGATTATGAATGAATGTTGCAGTTTTCCCAATTGGTAATGGGTATCCATGTCTCATCCGGATTTCGTTTGGTGCCTTTTTCTCAAACTCTACATTGTGGCTTCTGTCTGTCACTTTCTGTAATTTATTTTATAACATCAAGAAAAGTGTCAAAATGGTCTCCTGACTCCTTTCAGAGATCCATTTTAATACTGGAGTTTGTAAAAACATCATATTAGTATCTAATGGTTGCTAAAATAGTCCATTCCTGGGCACCATTTCAGCCCATATTAAAAGTGCATGGTGGCTAGTTTAGCACTTTCTGTAGACTTTGGTACTCAAATGATCCCGTGTAACTAGTCTAGCTTTACTCTTAAAACATTTTAGATACCCCTCTGCTCCCTGCTTTTCTTCACCGGATGCTTCGTAAATGTTACTGAAAATATTTATTTTGCTTTCTCAGGATTATAAAGGAAATAAGATCAGATGTTTCTGATGTCGCACATGCTGATGAGTTCGAATACAAAGATCCAATCGATGGCTCAGTCTCAAAGCACCAGGGAATTCGTTACTTGTTCACAGACGGCTCGCGGCTCGTATGTTTCTTCTTTGCCTCACTACTTGATTGTTTTCAGCTTATGTTGGCAGCCCAAATCCTATGTATTTGGATATCTAACATCTAAACTTTACTTTTTATATTTATTCCGCCCGCATCTTTCATATCAAATAAAAAATAGCACGGCTTTAACTTGAAAAAAAAGTGAATACACCTTTGAAGTTTAGGAGTTAGAAATGTAAATACATAATAATCTGGGTGGTATGTATGTAAATCTTCCTTAAAAATCTGACTCTGGATTGAGTATTTCTTTCTAAAACATCTGATCTATGCTATTAACAACTCCAAATTTTCAGGTTTTCCGACTCTCCGGAACTGGTTCAGAAGGTGCCACAATTAGGCTCTACATTGAACAGTACGAGAAGGATTCTTCAAAGACAGCAAGGGATTCACAGGAAGCTCTTGCTCCTCTTGTATGAGAGACAAACCTTTATATTTTTCAATTTTTTTCTATTTATTCTATGAAATATAATGATAATTTATTTATTTTTTCCTGTTTTTTTAACCATTACACAATTGTAGGTGGAAGTGGCTCTGAAACTTTCTAAGATGGAAGAGTTCACAGGACGATCTGCACCAACTGTTATCACCTAAGTTTATGACAATCAGCAATTTTTTTCACTTGCTGAACTGATTATAATAAGCCTTGTTTCTATTTAAAGATCTGTTACTTTCTGCACTTTCAGAATTCCTTGCATCATAATTTTGTTTTCGCAGCCACAAATGAAATAACCTGCAAGTCATTTGTAACTTATTTCATGCAAATAAGGAAGAAATAATAATATATATAATTTCTTATATTCTATTTTGAGAATGCAGTTTTGCTCTTCTTTTACATTAGATTTTATTCACTTAGTCTTTGTTTTCTGGCTGCTGTTTTACTTTATTTATCTATGTGCTGCAGCCAAATGAGTCAATTTTGCATGTAATTCAATTGAAAATAAAATTTGAATGTGCAATCATTTGGGTTATGTATCACTTATATGAAAATAATAATATATATTTTGCCAATCTTCAAACTTTTCCTTTTGTTATAGAAGTTCTGGGACAGTTTTTATGTTTATTTTGTGTTTTAGACAGCTACTCCAGTTCTTACAAGCATTGTATCTTTGCAGCTTTTTAAGAAATTGTGGTGGGAAGTTTTTTTCAACCTCGTATGTTAAAGTGTGGAGGCTATAAGAAAGATGTCTGATATAAAAATATAAATATATTTATAAGTTAGTAATTTTTTAAGAAGGTTCCTTTTTCATTATGATTTTAGAATCACCTTTTTAAAATGTCACTCCAACTAAATTTTTGGGGTTTAGTTATTTCAAAAAACAACTGTGAAGCTGTTGAAGAAAAAATTGTTCAGAAAGTTACGGTGGTTATTGTCAAAAAAAAAGTTGAAAAAGTAATTCTGTAACATTTTAGCAGCCATAACAAGTAGCTAGATCTGGTTAAAAATTGAGTTGTGGCATCATACCATCACAGCACCGTCGCGTCGCCCCAAGCGCACCCTTTGTCCTATTATTGTGAGCGTTTTGAGAGCCATAACTATCAATCTTACAATTAATGACATTAACCACAAATGATTGGAAGGTAATGAATCTGTTGTTTGATTTTTTAGAAGAACACTGCAAAATCAAAATAATGTAATAGAAGTGGTGTTATTGAAATACTTTGAAGTCATTCATTTTGTTGTAAAGTAAATGCAAAATTTTACACCTTGCGTTTGGTTAAAAGAAAATTAAATTAATATAAAACATGTTTGATGACGGCAATGATGATGACTAATGACTGTGATCATGTAGTTGGGGGTGGTAAGCAATAGGTGGTTATAGCGGGCTACAAGTATTGTCAATGATGGTAGAAACATACGATCAATGGAGGCTGGCGGCGATCAAAGACGGTTAATCAATATGCGACAGTATAATTTATATTGTATTTGGGGATCACTTAAATAAAATAAATTTAGAATACACCAACTTTGAATTGTACGGTGAATTCAAAATTCACCTAAATTTTACATTACATTCCATTTTTTATCGAAGCAAACATCAAAATTTTAAAATCCCTAATATTTCTTCTTTTTATTTGTTATACAATTTCCAATTCTTCTTAGTTTGCAGTCTTTATGTTTGATGTTGAATTTTTGTTAAATATGTAACATATCTAAGAACTTTACTTTCTATATTTATACCACTTGAATTATTATATTACATTAAAAATATCATTATATTGACTTTATATTGGCTTCTAAAGAGTGAAATATACGTTCTTATCTAGAGGTATGTGATATATATGAGCAAATTGAAGATTAGGTGCTAGATATTTAAATACATAAAAATAGAGCGATGTGTATGTAAGTCTTCCTTTTAATATTGAAATCAAGCATGTTTAGTATAAACAATAGAACATGATTATTTTAAAAAATACTCAAAAAATATATTGAGAAGTTTTTTAGAATAAGTATTTATTTATTGAAATAAACAATAAAAATATTCAAGAAATACAGGAAAAGAAATATATTTTTAACAGCTAAAGCAAAAATAGTAGATAAAAAAATGACTTAAAATATGATTTAAGAAATAAATAAATTTAACAAGTTGATAATTAGAGTTGTAGACGAGCCGATCTTGAGCAAACTTTGTTCGACTCATTTGAAACTCAATAATACCAAAATTGGTCTAATCCAAGTCAAACCAAGCTCAGGTCAAGTCATTAAACCACTTTTGGAAGTTTTTCAAGCACACTTGAAAGGTCAAAGTAATGTCGAAAATGGAAAGCATATAATTGAATCAAGTGTCTTGGTGACACAAATTCAACGAGCCTAAAATTACTCAATTATGACCTCATTAAGGTACTCGAATATCCATCAAACGTCATCTGATATGTGGAAACTCTCTGGACCATCCAATCAATGTAATTCATATTCTTTCATTAATTGCAACCAGAACTCTATAAATATAGTCACACCCCCCTCAAGAGGGGGAGGAAGAGAGCTTTTGGCATGAGGAAAAACTTGAAGCTTTGAGAAGGAGCTGAAATCCGGCATTACTTCTGCCACCGCGAACACCACATGTTGGTTGTCATCGATTGCCAGCAATCGCCACTCATTTCTTGTGACAATTTCATTTGCTCATCAATATTGTAACTCGGGAGACTTTGTAATTATTTCTCACATGTGAGACAATGGGTTGTACTTGTAAACTTCAATTTTATATTAGATCTCTTCAATGGGGCCAGGTCCCGTAGTTTTCCACCTTTAAGGGTTTTGCACGTAAAAACTTCTGGTATTACTACTGGTTCTTTTCTTTCTTATAAGTGTGTATTGAATTCTCTGCAATGTTAAAACGATAATTTATTACTCAACCACTATGAATCTTCTGAAACCCATTAGTTTAGCGATGTCTGCGGGAAACAAAGCATCGTTCAGCGCTGCCTTCAACTATGAGACGCCAAGTCCCTACTTCATTTCTTAATGATGCACATCACTCAGCAAAGAAACCTCCTTTGCAACTTGAAGATCATCTCTGGAGCATTCTTCGATGTGGGGGGGGCAACCTTTATTACAGTCTCGAAAGGTCTTTCACATCAACGTCCTCGGCACGATTGTAGTGGAGTTATCTTCTCACATCCTATTTAGACATTAAGTCTTCACAACTTCTTTCATGTTGGGGGCAAACTTCACTACAAACTCAAAAGGTCATTCACGTTATTTTCCTCGGCACGACTATGATGAGATGTCATTCCATATTTCCTTCATACAATAAGTCTTTGAAAATCACTCTTAGACTGGGGGCAATCTTCGTCACAAATAACACTTCCTCACCGCCTCCTCATCATAATAGAGTTCCTCTTCAACCAGATTAAGAAGTTGATCTCTTCAAGTCTCGAAGGGAAGATATTGTACTCATGGAAGTCAGGCCCAAGAGGGAAGACTCAATGGAAAGCTATCATGCAAGAGAGTAAGTGGTTGATATGGTCTCCAGTCAACATCAAAAGGCTACAAGCCTCAAAAGGTGCAGAAAAATCAAAGATCTTAGATGACTACAAGCCTCAAAGGGCACGGGGAATATCAAAGACTTTAGAAGGCTACAAGCCTCACAGACACAAATACATCAAAGACATCAGAAGGCTGTAAACCTTAAGAGAAATATGTACATCAAAGACCTAAGAATGTTATAAGACTCAGAAGACACAGAAACATTAAAGATTTCAGAATGCAACCAGTTTTAATAAATATATGTACATCAAAGGCCTCAAAAGGCTACAAATATCAAGAGACACATGTACATCAAAGACTTCAGAATGCTACAAGCCTCAAGAGGTACAATACATAAAAGATCTCACAAGGTTACAAGCCTCCTAAGGCACAAGTACATCAAAGTTCTCAAAATGCTACGAGCTAAAAATGTACTGACCCATCTCAAGCTCATATATGACATAAGACTAAGAAGATAAGAGCTTAGAAAGATACACACCTAAGAGGACACAAATCTCAGAAGGCACAAGTCTAAAAAGGTACGTGATTCTTTTTATATATAAAGTGCATGCACTAAATTTGATTGCAAATTTCTGCATGTTTGAGAAGCCAAAAAAAACTTAGAAGGCATAAGCCTGAAAAAGGTCAGCACCAATATACAACCCAAAAGTTGGGTAAAAATACCCCAGAAGTGGGGAAAAAGCATCCCAGAAGGGACAACTCCAACTCATAATGAAAGACAAAAGCAATATTGAAGTAACGTCCAAACTTTTATTGCATCGAGCTAGAGAAAATGTACAGACATACACAGCATCATTGTATATAAATGCCACATCAGTCAATGCAAAGGTATAAAGACCAACATATACTTGTACAAGGGCTATAACAAAATAGCTCATCTTAAAGTGGAGTCGGCATCGCCTCCCCAAAATTCTAGTACGTTCGTTGTTCTTCAGTGGATATATAGATATTGCCACCACAAGATCATGCAAATCTCCCTCTTAAAGCACGGCGGGAAAACTCCAGTATTTCGTCATCTCCACGGGAATGTGCAATAGTGACAAGCAAGAAAAATTCTAAGTCACCTGATGGGAAGGGATGGGGATAACTTTCTTCATCTCAGTGATCCGAAAGAAGATCTCGTTGATCATCTGCTATACAAGTGGGGGACAACTTTCTTCCGCATCTTCTTCAAGAAAGAATATCATGTTGATCATCAACTACACAGGTCTATGATGACTTGCATCTGCACTTTCTTCAAGAAAGAAGAACCTGTTGATCGCCTACTACGCATGACGATGATGAATTTCTTCTACACAGCAACACACAAGATGATCATATTATTCGCCTGCTACGCAAGACAAGGATAACTTTCCTCTGCACCGCAACAAGAAAGAAGATCCCTTTAGTCACATACTACGCAGATCCTGATGGTCGCCTGTTATGCAGGATAGATACTACTTTTCTTTGTGACGCAACATGAAAGAGGATTCTGGAGGTCCTGCTGGGTATTTTCGAGGATAACCTCTCTTATTCTCCTCTCAATTCTGATTTTTTCCTCTATTCTTGGCCTTCATTTATAGGCTCAAGCTGAATTTTGAAGTTAAATGAAAAAGAAACTGTCTAATTTTAAAAAATAAGAGAGAAAAAATGATTTGAATGATGAATGGATTAGAAGAAAGCTTCATCTTCTTTCTGGCATCTCAGTTATACTGAAGTTACCGACCACCTGAAAAGCTTTCCCTTGATCATTAGATACAATGCAGGCTTAGCTTTGAAATGCCTTGAATATTTAACATCTTCCAATATCTTTCTCATCTCTAGGTATAAAATGTTTGGATCCATCTAGCTTTTTATCCCTTCGACAAAACTCTGTAGCTTCAGGCTCTTCGATAACCGGTGAAGTGAGTCTTTGTGTGGTGCTACCCAAACTAACTCATTTAAATAGAATATCAGCCACGTAGTTTTCCTCGCGTCCCATGTGTTCTATGTGAAAGTTTTTGAATCTCTTAATCTATTTTCTTTCCTTAGAAAAGTACTTAGTCAACCGTTCATCTTAAAACTTGAATTTCCTATTGAGTTAATTGACCATCAATAGAGAGCTTGACTTCGCCAGTAGATTGTGAGTGCCTATCTCGTAAGCCTAACAAAGTCCAGCGATCAGTGCATCGTACTCTGCTTGGTTATTGGTAACCTCAAACTCTACTATGACAGGCTATAGACATGCTCTCCGGCCGTACTGCTTGGTGTCAATCCAGCTCGAAGGTTGCTTGCTTGGATGTCCCATCGATATGCAAGATCCAGGTTCTGCCGCTTGGGTTTCCTTTGTGTGGGCCTGTTGCCTCAGAGAATTCCACTAAGAAATCAGCGATTGATTGTGCCTTGATGACCATTTGGGGGTAAAACCTGATGTCGTATTCGCTTACTTCCACTGCTCAATTTAATAGCCGACTGGAATGTTTTGGCAGAGTGAGCACAGACTTTAATGGGTGATATGTGACAAAGCAAATCTAATATGCCTAAAAATATTATTGGAGTATGTGAGAAGAAATAACTAATGCAAACGTTAGTTTCTTCATAATCGAGAACATGGTTTCGGCACTTCGGAGAACCTGGTTGTTGTAATACACCGAGAAATGTTTCCTCGCGTCTTCTTTAACTAGAACTAAGCTCACAGCCTCTTGTCTGACTCCTGTAAATAGTAAAAGATCTTCCACTGGTGTCAGAATTTGGACTAGTAACTTTGATGCTAGGGTGGTTGTTAGGCATTTGAATGCTGACTCGCAATCGACTATCCATTCAAAATGTTGATTTTTTCCTAGTGCCTTGAAGAATATGAGACATTTTTCGCCAGACTTTAAAATGAAGCGGGTGAGTCCCTCTTCTCGTACAATTAGCCTTGGTACTTCTTCAGTGTTCTGAGAGAAGGGCATGTCCAGGATTGTGCCAACCTTCTCTGGATTGGCATTAACTTGTCGACCATTAGCAAAATGCCAAAGAATTTTTCGGTTGATGCTCTAAAGGTAAATATAGAAGGATTTAGCTCATGCTAAATTTCTTAAGGGTTTTGAAGGTTTCTTTTAAATCTTCTATATGTTTTTCGACCGATTTACTCTTTACTAAGACATCATCCACATACACCTTAATTTTTTTTATTTATGATTCGAAAAAATTACATCAAAGAGACATTGGTAGCTCACCATAGCATTTTCTAGTATGAAGGGCATTACATTGAAACAAAACACTCCCTGAGTGATAATGAAGGCAGTTTTCTAGACGCATCTTTATTTGATGGTAGCATGAGAATGCGTCAAGGAAGCTCATTACCGAGCAGCATCCACAAAAGTGTCGATACTCAGTAGGGGGTAGGCATCTTTCGAACAGGTGGTCTTCAGATTAGTGAAGTTGACACACGTTCTTCATTTGTTGTTGGGCTTCCGAACCATTACTACTTTTGATAGCCAAGTAGGATATTGCACCAACCAGATGTAGCCTGCCTCCCTCAGTTTCAAGACTTCCGTTGCTATCCGTTCAGCTAAAATTTCTGCAGTTGATCAGAGTTTCTGCTATACCGGCCAAGTTAACAGGCTGATATTGAGCCGATGACATGCAACGTTAATCAGAACTTCAATCATCTTCGAGCTGTCCAAGAGAAAACATCCAGATGTGCATGAAGATTTCATATTAGTAGGTCCCTTTGTACTGCATCAAAACTTTCACGTATTTGAAAAATCTATCGGGTTCATTCTTGTCAGTTGCGAGCACTAGAGGATAGCCTCACTAGTCTTGAGACCCCCTTCCCTTTGTGTCTGTATGTCGAATGGAATGTGGTCGACACTGGTGACTGCTTGAAGGTAACAGCTCCTCGACTATTCAAGGTTCCCTTGGACCGTGATTATCTCCCTGTCCTTGGGAAATTTCACAGCCATGTAATAGGTCGATGTTACTACTTGGTAGCTTAGTAGTGGCCAGCTGAAGGTCAAATTGTAAGTTAGTGGGGATTCCACGACCAGAAAGTTCTCCATGTTGGTGAACTGTTTTTCTTGCTCTCCCCAAGAGATGGTCAGCACGACTAAACCTAAGGCTTCTTATCTCTCGCCATAAAAGCCAAACAATATACCAATCGGTGTTGCCAACTGGTTAGTTTGAGTCCCATTTTGTCAAACAATGTTTTAAACAAAATATTGATTGAACTTTCATTATCGACTAGGATGCTACCCATCTGATAGTTGTTGATGAACGTCATAACGACAATTGCCAAGTTGTGCGAGTTTCTCTTTGAGAGGAGAAATGCATCTGTAAATTTAATTGAAGGGTGAGTACAATTGTAAGAGACGATTGAACATACTTCACCTCAAATGTGTCTTTTTATGCTTGACTATTGGGGTAATCCTCCACATCCACAGAAGATAGTTGGAATGATTCCAGCTAGATGGATTTCGTTCGCTTGAACATGCCCATCCAATGGCTCCTCCACGGAGCCTTCCCTTGCCTTCGTGTGTGTGCTCTAACTGCGACGAACTCAAGCTTTTTGGTCCTGATTAGTTCCTCTGCTGAGTTTTTGAGATGAAGACACTCTTCTGTGTTGTGCTCATGGTCCCTGTGATAGGCACATTTTTTTTTGGATTTTGATGGCTTGGTGCAATTTTAATCGGAGGGCTGTTGACCTCATTTTTGATGAGGTCTTCTCTTCTTCTCTTTAGTACTTAGGATCTAGCCTTAGGCTTTTCCTTTGACTATCTTAGAGGACTAGAATTGAGACCCACCACCTAGAATTTCAAACCACTTCTAAACTCCCTGCAAACTCCACAAACTTGACTATAGACCCCTAATCACCTAGAGGGTTGAAATCAAGTGTGGAAGTTTAAAGGATGAGTTCCTATAGGACTCTTTCGGCCTTAGGACTCGCCACAGGTGGCACTGATCCAGGTGAAAGGGCCGACTTACACACACACTACACTCATACACTACACTTCCATGCACCTCCTAAAAATACACCCATACCCAACTTGACTTCACGACTCATGTAGGTGATTCACACGGATGGTCCTTAACCCCTAAGCCCTTGCGCTAGAGGGTTAGGAACAACATAGTGAATGCCTCAAATGAGTCCCTTCATGGCTCATGTGGGCTTGATATGGCTTCATGGCTCAACCAAAATGGTTTTATTCCACTTACATCCACCCAATCTTCAATTTTCCAAATTTTCAATTTTTGACCCCCGGGACCCTACACCCCGCCTAACCTACCAAATGCCTTTGAAACTACCCAAATTTCTCAAAAATTTCCAAATTACCCAAAATTCTCTAAAATCAATCCCAAACATTTCCACATCACTTCAATTGATCATCCATAACCAAAAATGCCAAAAATTCCAAAATACCCCCCAATACCCTCCAAATACCCAAAATACCCCTCTTGACCCAAAAACCCAAAAATTTAGAAAATTTCCAGAAAATTCCAGAAAATCCCAAATATTCCCAATTTCATTTTGTTCAACTACACCATGGGCCAATTTTGTCAATTTACCCCACTTTTATCAAAACTCCCAATTTGACCCTTTTAACCCAAAGTAAACCCAATGTCAAACCAAATCTACCCAATTGACCCCAATTTTGGTCCAATTCAATTCTAAACTTCAATTAAACATCCCCAACACCAATCTAGACCAAATCCAAGCCCAATTTGATTGGCATTGGGATCCAATTTCACTTTTGGCCTTAAAGCCCAATTTGGACCCATGACCCAAACCTAGCCCAAACTCACCCAATTCAACTCCAATTAACCCCAAATCTTTTCTAAACCCTCCTTTACATCCCCATAAACAAAACACTAACATGATTTGCCCAAAATTTAGACCCAAACCCCACTCAAATTCAACCCAAAATCAAAAAGCCCAATTTTGACCTAAACTTAAACCTAGCCCAAATGAGCCCAAATCCCAAAATCAAAACCTAACCAAAGCCAAAACCTCTTTGAAACACTCCCATAAACATTTCCCAACATTAATTTTACATCAATTTCAACTCTAGCCCAACTTTGGCCCATGGTAACCCATTTTGGCCCACCTTAGCCTCTTTACCAAAAAGGCCCATATCCAACCCAATTCAAACCCAAATCACCTCAAATTTGTTTCAAACCACTCATGAAGCATCCCTAAACCAAACTCAACAATTATTTGGCCCAAGCCTTTACCAAAATTTCATCCCAAAATCCATTTTAAAATTCAAAAGCCCACTTTCCTAAACCATTTTAAAAGCCCATCCTTTACCACATCCAAAGGCCCAAAATTGGTCCCAAAGCCCATATGACATTTCCCCTCATCATACTTTCAATTAAACTCAATACCTAAGTCCTAAATCCATCATCAAATCATTCCAAATCAAGTTCCATACAAATTTCCATCAAATTACCAAAAAAAATTCCTAAAACCCTTTTCATGAAACAAGTCAACCTTTTCCCAAGCCAAATGGAGCCATGAACAAGCCATTCTCAAGCCACATGAAGCCATGAGGGCTTTGACTTGTCATTAGTCCATTTATGGCAAGAAGAGGGGGCCCTTTCCTAATCCTTCTTAAACCTTTTTTTACCTTAAGCATGTCACACACTAAACCATGCTTAGCCACCTCACCATGGATGGAGACTTCACCACTCCATGGCAGATGACCCAAGTGACTCTTTTCAGCCCAAGACCGGACCTTGGGTGGTGCACCTAGCCCAAAAGGATGGGTTGACCCAAACCTAGCCAAAATGGCCTCTTCCCCATTCCATTCCAAGCCATCTCCTTTACACTTGGCCATTGCCGATCGCTTGCACAAACACCCGCCCCCGACCCACCGACCCCGAGGGTGACCCTTGCCGCCGGCCGACCACCCGATCGCCGGAAAACACCATGGCCGAAAGCTCACATGTGAGCCAACATTGAAATTCTCCATTGCTGACTTGTCCCAACCCAAATGGATAGCATGGTTGTTCTTCCCTTGACCTAAGCAGCTGATCCCAACCATTAAACCCCCCTGGGAGAGCCTCCAGCCATGCCTATTTAAACACCACCCCCTCACGGCCATGAGAGGAGAGTTGCACAAACCTTGCCAAAACTCTGCCAAAATTGTTCCAGACTCCTCCCCATACACAGAGCACTTCATCCCCAGTGAGATCCCCCTGCCATTTCTTCTCTGTGAGCTCAATTTCAGAGTTGAAATTCCACCCAAAACCAGGACACTTCCCCACAGTGGACCAATCCCCAAATTGATTGGTTCTACACCTTCACCAGACCAAGGGAAGGTGTCCACCAGCAAAAGCCCCATCTCCGGAGCCACCCGGTTGCTCCGGACTCCAAGCTTTGTGATCGAGCTGTGGTCGAAGTCCAACCTGAGACAATTCACTGGACCGGAGACTTCATCCGGAGCTTGCCAGGATCCAATCGAAGGTGCAACAACTCTCGGATCGAAGCTTCACTTCTCCGAGCAAAGGTATGAACTCATTCTTCTTCCCGAGCTTACGGAGATTCTCCATTTCATTTGAGTAAATTTCAATGCATGTTTACCGTATGGATGTGTTCGTCTCTTCAAGACGAATCCATGAGAGCATAAGAACACGAAAATCCATCGAGAATCGAGTGAGAAATTAGGGTTAGAAGGTTGACGGTCACGGGTGCACACCGGTCGTAGACGATGACCGGAGCCGTTGGATCGCGCGTGTATCGAGCGGACGGATCGGATTGCGCCGGACCGGAGAACGTTACGTGAACTCGCGGGTCCCGGGACGGCCGACTCGGATGGCGGTGCCCAATCACGGCGCGACACGTACCGCTTCGGAGAGGCTAAGGATGCGGCGGCGCCGCGTGGATAAGTAGAAAATTAGGGGTATTTTCTATTTATTTAATTCCCTAAACTTGGAAAATTCATAACTTTGTGTAGAAAAATCAGAAAAATAAAAGAAAAATACCCTCTTGCTCAGGTGAACGGAGGAGAATAATGTGGAAAAGAAATCATTTAATTTCATCAAGTATTTTATTTTTAGTAATTTATTTACTCTCTGCATACATTTAATTCTCCATGCATTCATACAATTCACCATGGCATGAGACCATAGGGCTTTTGAAGCCTCTGAATTTGGGAACATTCCCTGAATTTTCCAAAGTCAAAGGCCATCCCTATGAAGAGTTATTGATTTTTCAAATTCATGTCACTGTTTTGAGTATTTTAATTCCAATAAATAGCATGTTGTGTAATAAATTCTAGGAAAATTTGGTGATGTTCCTTATGACCAGAGAACCCTAGGAAAAATAGGATTTGAGTTAATTCACTCAAATTAACCCTAATTGGCTTAAACACCCAAAATAGGTCTCTAATTAATTAGAGTTAACCATAGATCAAATTGACTTGAAATCAATTCTCCACTGACCTTTAGGATCAGAGGAACCCACCATAAAAATTTGAGGTCAATTGGACTTGGTTAGCCCCACTAATTGGGTTGATTAAGCCACTTAGTCATTTTAAACTTCAAAAATTCATAACTTTCAAAATATCTTTCAAAAATTCACCAAATTGGTTTTGGATTCTCTCTGATATCAGGGGAGTTTAAGAAAATTAAAATTTCAATTTTCTAAAAAAGTTGATTTTTAATATTATTTTAATATTTTTAATAATTAAAAAATAATAAAAATCACAAAAATAATAAAATTCACTAAAATGTCACATTTTGAATTTTAATCACTTAGGAAAAAACCCCATATTTTTCTCAGGCTTATTTAGTGAGATATTAATTTTTAAAGCTCTAGGGTAATTTTAAAATTAAAAAAATGTATTTTCTAGCATTTTCACTAAAATAATTATAATAAATCAAAGAAAAATCAGAAAATTGTAAAATTTGGTTCTCTAGAATCCTTGATATCAGAGAGAATTTTAAAAATTATAAAATTCATTTTTCAACATTTATTTTATTTTTAAACTAATTAACACTCTAAAACTTAAAATAATTATAATAAAAATAATATAATTCAAAAAATCACCAAAATTAGTCCAAGTGGTCCTCTGGTCATTAGAAATGTCCCCTAATTTTCTTAAGGACAGAAACTTTCCCTTGGTCATGTTATCAAATTTCCCTTGAAAATCTCTATTTTCTACTAAAAATAATTATATAAATAAATTAAATACAGAAAAATCACATTTTCTCCTCTCATGTCTTTATTGACATATGAGTGAAGTCACATAAAAATTTCAAGTTCATTTGAGTTCAATTTAGTGAGTTATAAAATTATTAAGCTTAAAGGGCAAAATGGTAATTAAAATTTTAACCCTTAATTAAAACTTTAGGTTTAATAAAAAATTAACAAGTAAAATATTTGATCCTAACCTGATTTGGATGATTGAAATTTAATAATTGAAGGGTAGAAACCCATTAAGCAATTTAAAATGATTAGACTTTAATTAAATAATTGATTAAATTTGGAAGAATAATAAAATTGGAATTATTAAAATAGGGATATTATTAGGAAGAGATTTATTCTTTAATTTAAAAAAATCCCTAAATTAATCATCTCATTAATATTCAACTCTTAATTAAAATGATAACTCAAATTTAAAATATTAAAAGACTTAATCATTGAACTAAAATTAAATCATTAAACTTTTTCAAAAATTTCAATTAAAATTAAATTAAATTAAATTAAAAATCAAATTAAATTAAGTAAATTAAATTAAAATTATATTAGATTAAATTAAGATTAAAAGTTGAATTAAATTAAATTAAATTAAATTAAATTAAATAAATTAAATTAAATTAAATTAAATTAAATTAAATAAAAATTAAATAAATTAAATTAAATTAAATTAAATTAAATTAAATTAAATTAAATTAAATTAAATTAAATAAATAAATTAAATTAAATTAAATAAACTAAATTAAATTAAATTAAATTAAATTAAATTAAATAAACTAAATTAAATTAAATTAAATTAAATTAAATTAAATTAAAAAATTAAATCAAATCAAACTAAATTGATTTGAATTAAATCAAATTAAACTAAATTGAATTAAATTAAATTAAATTAAATTAAATTAAATTAAATTGAATTAAGTTGAATTAAATAACATCACCTAAGACATAAAGAACTCAAAAATAAATCTAAAATAACTTGAACACTATTCCAAACTTAAATCAGTAATTTGAAATTAAATTTGAATCACAAATCATTAAATATCATTTTGCCCTTAGGAGCTTTTACTATCATAACTCCTAAATGGAATATAAAATGAAATGTTACTTCACTTATAGGATATTCAAATGTCCTAGTTCACTGAGCAAGTTAACAAAAATTGAAAACCTCGGACGATCGATTCATCTACATAATTAAATTCTCTTGGACTTAAAACAATCCTAAGAAATATTGAAAAGATGTTTAGGATCCTTCCTAAGCACTTCCTCAATATGATAGGATATTTATAAGAACAATTGAACTTAGTTATTCTTTGATGAAGAAAATCGTCCTCAAATACAAAGAACCTAGACGTCATAGGAAATGACTAGCTATGGGATTAGGAACTTGGTAGAAAACCATAACCCTTCCCTTAGCTTTACCTAGGAAATTGCTATGAATGCTTAAATGCTCTAAATTGTGTTTTAAGTGCAGCTTGGGATGACGGGAAGACCCTCAGTGTACGCTTTTATTTTATTGCAATTTATTTTATTGTGATTTATTTAATCGCATCGCACTTATTTTTCTTGCATGATAAATAACAGTTGCATGAAAACCTACACCTTTAGGACAGAAACCAAAACTGAAACCCATAACTAAATTAAAAGACACTACAAGATAAAATTCACCTCCACAATATTTCAAAATATAAGACAACTCAAAATTTAATCACGAAACAGAACACAAAACTACAATTACAACTAAATTAAAACGTCCCGTTGGATGATCGGGAATACCTCGGATGATGTAACCTACGTGTTGCTTAACGGGATTTCCCACGGTCTAAATGAAAGTGTGGAACTCATTCAGTTGAGTTTAGCAAATTCATCTGAACTAAGTGAATCCGATAAAAATAATGATGCCGGAAGGATGGAACCGTGGGATCTTAACCGGTGTCGTTATAATCAACTTTAAGATTTGTCTTAATTAAAACACAAAAAAAAAAACACTTGGAAATTAAGACTTCTTTAAACCAAAACACTTTTCTCATCCCCTGATTTATGATTTCTAAAACTAAACCTCTGCAACGACAAGGAGCTCGGAGCATGGTGGGCAGCACGGCCATCGTCGTCAGCAAAACCTGTATCGACATCAGAAAAACTTTCCTAGAATTAAACAACCAAGCCATAGGACTTCGAGGTAGTTTGCCTAGTGCAACATAAATCCTCAACTCTTCGTTAGGCATTTGCATTGCAAATTAAGCCCTAACCGGTCTTAGGATTTCCAAGGTAGTCGTCCGATACGACATAAACCCTCATATCTTCCGGGCTATTTGTATGATTCTATCATATAAATATAAGCCCTAATTAATTAAAATTGGCAAGATTAAAATATTAGATGAACATTAGGACTTTCCTAAATCCAAGCCAAACAATAGGATAGTCGGGAGATTATCGAAGTTCACTTCGAATCCGTAATTTCTCCTACTTTTCTTCCTTCGAATTCCTAAAATAAAATGTTCCAAATTTGATCCATTCCCTATTGAAATTCCAAAATTCAATCCTTGAAAACTTAAACTTTGAAATTCTAGAGAGCGAGAATTATTGATTATTATCGAGAGTTTTCTTAGGTGATTCCCGTCACTTAAGATGTAATTAACTATAGGGGCTTGCCCTTATAGGGAACTTTAAGAACCTGGGTAATATAAACCCCGTTTAATGTTTTTATATTAAGCGAGTGGAATTTGTCGGCTTATAAAATTGGTTCGCGGACCAAACGGATGTCACAAATCTCCTAGTTTATTTAATCGAGCCCCATCATCAAACGAGTGTGTCCATTCTTCGGGATAGATACACGGTTTGTGGTGCGGTGCTCGTTTATATAAACTATTTGGGATGTGAGATCGGTTTGATTTCATATCTTAAAACTTTTAAACTTAAAATTATTTTCAAAATCAAATATTACTTTTCAAATTATTTATTTAAATTAAAAATACGCCGGCAATTTCTGTAGGCGACCTCTTTTCAAAATAAAACACATAACCTAAAAATAATGCCGACAAGGGCCTTTCTTGAAGTAGTCCTTATTTTGAATGGCCTAGACTAGCTGGGCCATTAACACACTCGGGGGGAAAGGGGGGCTGGGGGGGTGGTCAAACCTTGCATTTTTTGGTATACATGCGGCTGCACATTGTACTCACTGATCAGGATGGCACTCTGGTTTCATCCCTCTGTTATCACAGTAGCAAGGACTGTCGACCAATTAGCTTCTTTCAAGTCTTCGATCGTACTCGTTCATATTAATGACGCCATGAAGTGTTCAATTTTTCTGACCGGCAGTCGGATGACTCTGATTTGGTTTTCAAGGAGTCCGCAAGGTCTTCCTTGGTTGTAATGTGGTCGTTAGCCAATTCCATGACCTATGTGAAGGTTTCTGGTTTGAGTATGTTCAGATTTTACCCAAATCACTTGCTGCAGATTCCCTAGTTCAATGCGTTCCAAGCGATGAGGGGCTCTATGTTTTTTTTTATCTCTAGCATTTCTTTCTAGAAGCGAGTGATGTAAGCTCGCAGAATTTCGTTCTCTCCATGTTTGATCTGGAGCAGAGTTTCTGTATCCTTCCTCAGCTTCTGCACATTAGCAAAATGCACTAGGAAGAGCTTTCAGAACTCGAAAAAGGAGGGATGGTTTCATTTGGCAAGCTATTAAACCAGCGAAGCGTGGTCTCTTTCAGCATGGTCAAAAAAATTGATCTGCAAGACTCCAACTAAAAACTTGAAAGAAGCTAGTTGGTTGATTGGGTCACTCTTCCCTTTATAAGGATCGAAGTGAGAAATTCTCAGCTTCATTGGGGGTATGATTTTCAGGAGTATGTGAGAGAAAACACTACTTGCAGTTGGTAGGGCGAGCGCGACTACTCGGTCGACCCGATGTTGGACTACTAACGTAGATAAGGTATTGTCTGCTAGTTGGGAATCCCCCAGTCCTTCAGTTGGTTGACCACCAGCCCGACCATTGGGCTCTAGTGGATTGTCGAGGGGAGCTGTCTGGGGCGAGTTCGCCTAGACTCTCCCTCAAATGGTGGTGTTTGGATGTTCTGTTAAGTCATGGTCGTCCGGAGAGCCTCAAACTGGTCCATTATTTATGCTTACGATGCCTGGACCACCTCTCAACGTACCATCTCTCTATTGAATTCCATGGACGTCATGTCTCTCTGTGAGGATTCTCCATTGTAATTTGCTGCACTTATCGTCTGTGGCATGTTCAAGCTCACTGCACCACCTAGGGCGTTGAATCTCAGATTGTCTTTCGCGAACACACGTCCTGGAAGTTAAAGCTAAGAGAAGGAGAGAGAGAGAGAGCAGTGCAAGCAGAATTCTATGGAGAGGAGTCAGGTGAAGAAGTCATTTTATTTACCGTTAGGTCCCTATTTATAAGAGCCTACTTACGTAGATGATAGACAGTTATGGAAACCATCTTTAATATAATTAATGTGCTAATTAATATCAGATTTACTTTATAATTGCCATATGGTACAACGATAATTGGCAAATCGAGTGCTTTGGCTTGGCAGCCGAAGCAAAGCGACCGGCTGCGTGATGGTCGCTTCTGTCAAGCTAAATCGATCGGCTATTCACGATCATTCGACCTTCTAGGAAGCCTCGACAGTGGGAGCAGTAAAAAAATATACCGGCTAGATCCATCCGTACTAAAAGTAGATTGACTCGATTGTGTTGTTGGTCTTCGATGACCGATTCAGATCAAACTCCTTGAATCCAATGCTTTGATTGTTGAGCAATCATCCTTAGTCGTCTTATCGCTTTGTGATTCGTGCTAACAATTTAGCTGCATGCAGTATCTGCCAAAACTAAAATAAATTAAAACTTGCATAATAATTTTATAAATATTCATCAACATATGCCCAAATATGGAACATCCTACAATTATATTTATAGAAAATGATTAGCGCATAGGTATATATATATATATATATATATATATATATACTAAAAAAAAAAAGGAAATTTATTTACATTAATATATGCTCTGTATTCTCTTACTATTTTAAGGGAATTATTTGCATGATTCAAGAACATTTTGTTATAATTACTATTTGAACCTCTATATGAAAAATAAAAATTGCATTTATGAATGAAGGAATAGATGACCAAACACAAAACAAGCGTGCTTTGAAATTTCCAAAATACTCAAAATGTGAGAAATTTTAGTCATACTTATTTAATGAAGAATAAGTGTGACATTTTCATAATTAAAAAATAAAAAATAAAAAAATAATAATAAATAAAATAAGAACAACAAAGCCTTAATCCTACTAAGTGGGGTCGGCTGCGAGAATTTTTTTTCTCCATTGCATCCTATTTAGTGTCATATTTTCATTTAGTTCTAATAAATTAAGATCATTTTTTTTATACAATAAGTCTAAGTCTTCCTAAGCCTAACTCTGTGATTCTTAACATAAGTTGAGACTAAAACTTCTACTCTCCTAATTTGATCATCAGATGGTCGACATTTAATTTGACCAAACCATCTAAGGCGACTCTCTCTAATTTTGGAGCTACACCAACCCAATCATGTATATATTCGTTTCACATTTTGTCTCTAAGTGTAGAGCCACTCATCCACCTAATCATTCTCATCTCAGCAACACTATACTTAGTATTATGCGTCTCTTTTAAAGGCCAACATTCAACACTATAGAGCATTGCAAATCTCACCACCATCTTATAAAATTTTCCTTTTAGTCTAAACGGTACTTTTCTATCACATAATAGGCTCGAAGCATTCCTCCACTTCAACCAACCAACTTGAATTCTACTATTAATATCCCCATCTATTTCATCATCGCTATGAACAATAGACCCGAGATATCTAAACCAATCACACCATTTAATAATTTGATCACCCAAAGTTACACTTCTGTCACTAAAGCTACTATTACTCAAATTACATTCCATGTATTCAATTTTAGTTCTACTCAAACAAAGGCCTTTACACTCTAATGTAGAACTCCATAATTCAAGTTTTTCCTGGATTTTTTCTCTCGTCTTATCCGCGAGAAGGATATCATCAGCAAAAAGCATACACCATGGCACATCCTCTTGTATATGTCCAGTAAAACCATCCATAACTAAAGCAAAAGGATATGGGCTTAAAGTCGATCCCTGATGTAAACCAACATAAATAGGAAAATATTTGGTCAATCCTCCTTCAGTTTCAACACAAGTAACAACTCTAGTATACATTTTTTTTAAAGATTTATCGACAGTCTGAGACCGCCGATCAACCCCTATAGGTTGAACTGACCGAAGGGAGAACAGCCATTCCAGTTCTGTGTGCTATTCGAATCCTCCCGAATGGAGTAAGATTCCCTGACCCGAGTGTCTTACGCTAAGGGCCGCTACTAATGAGCCAGGGCTCTCGCATATCTTTAAATATAAGTCATATCAACACATTTCTTCTCAAGAATTCTCCAAAGGATATCTCTTGGAATCTTATCGTAATTTTTTTCTAAATCAATAAAAATTAAATGTAGATTCTCTTTATTATCTCTGCACTGCTCCATCAAACCTCTCAATAAATGTATAGCATCCATAGTAGGCCCGCCCGACATAAATCTACGAGAAATCTTTGTAAAACGTCTTAACCTATGTTCAATTACCCTCTCCAATAATTTTAAAGTTAAAAAAAAATAAAAAATAACCAAAAGTACTAATTTTTATTTTTGCAAGTTTAATGATTTTTATAAATTGTTATAGCAAAATTTGCAAAACTATATGACCGAATGTCAAAATTCTATTATAATTATATTATTGAAGGCTGTTAAAATTCTCTTTGTTTCATATATTGAATATATTTTTATTTATTTTAAAATAAAAAAATTAGAATATTTATATATCACTTAATTCTTATGTATATACATATCTAACATCTAAACTTCTCTTTTTACATGCACACCTTACCTATGCGCTAAAATGGTGCATTTTATTTTTTAAAAGTTAAAATGATAATATTTTAATATGATATACAAATATTGACCCGTTATATATATAAAAAATAAAACTTTCTGGTTATTATGTAAATACCTAGGAGTTCAGTGGCCTGTTTGTAAATCTTCCTTAAAAAAATGGGTGTAATCGAGCGAGCGAGCCCAAGCTTAGCTCGTGTTCGGCTCGTTAAAAAATATCTCATTTCATGTTTGGCTCTTTAAAAAATATCGCTGTTCGGGTTCGGCACTTTAAAAAATATAACTGTTCGTGTTCCGCTCATTTATATTTCGAATATAAAAATGTGTACGTGTTCGACTCGTTTGCATAGTGAGCCAAACACGAACTGTTCAAGAATAAATAGTCGTTTTAACAAATGTGGAGAGTTAGAGCAATATTTAAATCTTATTGCTTATATTAAAACAACATTTAAATATAATTTAATATATTTTATTCAATTTTTAAATTAATAATTTTAATTTATTATAAATCTTTGTAGCCTTTAGGCAATTAAATTTTTTAAATGTACTACTTATATATATATATATATATATATATATATATATATATATATATATATATATATATATATATATATATGTGTGTGTGTGTGTGTATGCGCGCATACACGCGCGCACGCTCACGCGAGCCGTGACTCATTGGTAGTAGCTTTTGGTGTAAGACACTGGGTCGGGGTTTGAATCCCACCTATTTTGGGAGAATTTGAATAACACGCATAACTGGAATGGCGGTCCGCCTCTCGGTCAGTTCAACCTATATGGGTTGATCGGCGGTCTCTGACTGTCGATTAATCTTTTAAATATATATATATATATATATATATATATATATATATATATATATATATATATATATATATATATATAATTGATGAACAGTATTTTGAGTCAAAACAAGCCAAACACAAAAGTGTTCGACTCGTTTTTATATTGAGAAACACAAAAGTGTCGCACTCGGCTTATTAACTTAGCAAATGAATCGAACACGAGCTTCTAAACGAGCGAATACAAATTGTTCACGAACAAAGAACCATTTTGACTGCAACAAAAATAGTTTGCATTAGAAAATATAAAATAAAATTTATCGTACCGGCAGTGACAGCCAAATATTTTTTACACGTTATAAAGAAATTGGTGGCAGTTAACGTACGCATATATTTGGCTATTTGAAATATGACAATAATTGTAAGTTTTCACTTTGGCCTTTAGGTTAAATTCTATTTCTAATTACTTTCCATTGATGTAAGTGATGATAACGACCTATTGATATGATTTTAAATTGTGGAAATTACATATATAACCTTTAAATCATGAATATTTATAAATTTAACATCCTTCTATTTTCATTTTCTTAAAAGGTGTTCACGATGAATGTTACTATTTTACATTTATACCGTCAAAATATTTCAAATCACATAAGAAATGTTATTATTCTAACTTTTAAATGTGAAATATACCTTTTAATGAATAGATAAGGTATTTATGGAAGAAATGAAGCTTAGGTGTTAGATATGCAAATATGTAAAAGTTGGGTGGCATGCGTGCTAATCTTCCAATTTAAATATATTTTTCCTTGCGCTTTTCTATATTCCAATCACAAAAATCCATTGTAAGATAATCTAAGGCTTTGCGCTCTTAAATAGGAAGAGAGAGAGAGTTGATTTTAAGGCAAGCTAGAGAGCTAAAATTGTACTCCATTGACTCGTGCGTTGACTTCTAAAAATAATAGATGTGCTTGGATGAAAGACATTTGCGTAAAGCAATCCAAGTCAACTTATTATTAGAAAAAAAACTAAATTAAAATATATATATAAATTCTAATCATTTTAGTAAAAAATATAGCTAACAAAAAAACTATATATATATATATATATATATATATATATATATATATATATATATATATGCGTGTTTCATGCACTCTTGTTAGAAGCAACCTCTTTGAAGATCGTAAGTCTCCTCGAGTCACGGGTTTGAATCCTCTGTGGTACTAGAATTTATAGCATACCGCATCGGCCCCCAAATCTAACGGGTGTTACAGCAAAGAGGTTAATCAATGGTTCTGCCCGTCGATCAATCTTTATACCATATATGTGTGTGTGTGTGTGTGCGCGCGCGTGCGCGCGCACGTGCGCGCCGCCAGCTGTGATATGTTAGTAGAGGAGTCTCTTTGAAGTGCGCAAGTCCCCTCAGATCACGGGTGCAATCTCTTTGAAGGACGTAAGTCCCCTCAAGACAGGTTCAAATCCTCATCTGGCCAGTTTAACAGTGGTAAGGGCGGTCTTCGAATAGTTAGGCACATGAGGGTTATTGATGACTCATATAATATCCTTTGGCCCATTCTTTATATATGTATATGTATTGAGAGAGAGTGAGGGAGAGAAAATAGAAGAAAATCGGTGGCTCTTATCGCATACAAAAAAGGAGAAAATATTATGTCCGGACGAAAGACATGTAAACGACATTGTGAATCGTTCAGCATGGCACAATCCACTTCTAGATCTAATTTTCTCTCTCAAAAGAAAGATCCGAAAGATGTAATTTTGACTATTTATTAATGTAAGTAAAATTCCCAAATTAATAACACAAATGGATCTAATTTGACCAAATTTAATTTATCTTTAGTCAAGTAAAACACTCTTAACATTAATTGAGCCAATTCATTCCATTATATTTTACATAAATTGGTATTTTTATTTCAAGTATAATTTAAGCAAAATCCAACTTAAATTATACCAAATAGAATTTATAAATTTTGAATCCTATAAATTATAAAAGTTAATTTCAATATCATTATTCATTGAATTCATATTTCATTATTTAATATTGATAGATTGAGTGAACTTAAAGCTTTCTCTCTCTATATAATTTTAATAATAAGATAAATAATAAAATAATTCATGATAAATAAAAAATTAGTGCTAAATAGAGTCATGAATTAATCTTAATAAGGGCACAAATGAAGGTCTTACTATTCAAAGCACCAAATAATAGGAGTTTTTTAATATACATCAATTGTTAATAATGGCATTAAAATTGTGGGGACTTACAAATATATATATATATATATATATATATATATATATATATATATATATATATATAACACATAATTTTATGATGTTTAATTTAAAAATTAACTTTTTTTATTTACATGAAAATTTTTTGACCACTATCTATTATCTTCCATCAAAAGTCGTTCTTCTCTTTTACAAATATCGAGTGGACTTCAATCAGGAATGGTTAAAAATGAGGTTATGGAGACCATACAGAATAAAAATACATATGTTCTTCGTATATACGAAGGAGAACTATGTAGATGCACGAAAGTCTTTGCCTTTTTTGTTCTTTTTTGTCCATCTTCATCGAGAACGTACATACATTTACATGTACGTAATATTTTTCCCAATTGATTACCGAGTGGACAAAGAGTTTCTAAAATAGCATAGTAAATATGTCAAATTAGTTCAACTGTAACACTATTCTAAATTTAGCAGAATGCATATCTGATAAATTCGGATTTATCAAATTTATTTTCTATAAATAATTTACTAGTATCATATATGGGGGTTATAATTTTAAAATAGTAAGATTATTATAGTATTTTATATTAAAATTGTTATAAATAATAGTGATAAAAATACATATATTTTTCCTTTCAAACATTAGTATTTAATTCAAGAACTACTTTATACAACAAATTCATGAATTTATTTTTAAGAAATTTTTTATTAAAGTAGAAAATCTCCCAAATAAGTCTAAGTTTATCCTTAAAAAAGTAAAAAAAGGGCATAAGTCCTTTCTTTCCCTATAAACTTGATCTGATATGTAGCTCAGATATGAGATAAAATATTCCGTCCGAACATATACATATCTAGACGTCCGTATGACCAACTACCGACCATCACATCATTCGCCAATAATATAAATAATAATGTGACGATTGATGATTGACCATGAAGATGTTCAATATTAGGAAAAAAATTGGGTACGTAAAGCGTACTCAGAGCTGCGTACGTCAACTAAAGGGAGGCCACCACTTATGTATAACTTCTTTGTAACCTTCTTGTAATCTATCTGTAACCTCCAAATATAAGAAGGTTACACGGAGAATACAGACAAATTACAAAGAATATAAGGAAGTTATACGGAGATTACAGGCACACACAAAAAGGTTACATGAAGTAAAATACTAAAATACCCTCCTTATAACCTGTTGTAATCTCCTTATAACCTGACTTTACGTACACAGCGCTGTGTATAAATTTTACGCACTCAAATTTTTTACTCAATATTGGGACAAAATATTTTGTGGCATAATCCTGCCATAATACTCACCGCAAAACAGCCCCCCTTCCAAACTCATTGTATACGCCTTCTGCAGCAAAAAATAAAATCAGAATAAAAACCCTAACATCCTCCCCGATTTCGTCTGCCAAAAGACCATTTTTCACCCCCGAGAAAGCTTCTTCCATCGATCCTATCTTAATGGAAACCGAGTTACCGACTTCAGAATCAGTCGAGCAGAAGGCAGAAGCTCTCGCATCTCTCATTTCCGGTCCCTTATCCTCCTCGGCCTCCAGACTCCTTCGTCGTTCGCGCAACATTCCTTCGGGGAAGGATTTCCATTTCTACAATAACTTCGACGAGTTCAAGCTCCCAGCGAGGGAGATCGCTTCCACGGCCGATTCTTCTCTCGGGGTTATTGCTTCTTCGTTGTCTTTATGGGGTGATCGGAAATCGTCGCCTCTTCCCAACGACCTGGATGAAGCTTATGAATGGCTTGTGAATTTGAACGACGATTTTCTTGAGAAGTTTGGGGTGGCTATGGATGATTTCAGGAGTTCGAGAGAGAAACAGGAGCGGAACGGTGAGGCGGTGGATCCGGGAGAGGGGTTTCAGCTGGTTTGTGGGAGGAAGAAAAAAAGGGAGATTGTGCAGAAGCAGGAAGGGGAGCTGGGTTTCTCCGCTTCTTCGGAGATCAAGATGGTTTCCAGGGACAAGAAGACAACGGCTGCAAGAGCCAAAGTGCCGTTTCACTTGCCGAATATTCCAAAACCGCAGTTAGAGTTTAAAATAATGGTGAACAACAAGAATACTCCCTTCGAACATGTTTGGTTGGAGAGGAGCGAGGACGACAGCCGGTTTATGCATCCCTTGGTAAGGTTTGCCTCTGTATTCTTGCTCTTGTTTTTCTGTTCTTTTACTGTTTTGTTTCCTTTTTCCAACGAGTGGTTAAACTTTTGATCTAGTGCTCTCAATACTCACTTTCGTTTAGCTGTTAAATTTTTTTTTTTTCTGATAAGGTGCTGATGTAGCGCTCTGGCCAGTTGGAATTTTTTTCTATATTAAGTTTGGAGAATAAGAAAATAAACAAGGATGAGATAAAAATATTATGAGATTTGAAAGTTATTGGCCATCGGATAAATTTTAAATTTTAGCTGATTGTTTCGTTCTTCTGTAACTGATAGTAATTGCTTTCTCTGTTCATGGATGGTGGTTTGGCTGTTAATTTTATAGGGTTCAAAACTATCTCTCTTTTTAGTTTTCTCACTAGATTATTCCATGAAGGCGCTATATTCTTCTTATTATTAAACTCTTCATTTGTTTCGTCAGTTCTTTAATTTGAGAGTTATTTTTTGTTTTCCAAAAATAAAATGTGATTTATTATTTTCTTTCAAAAATTTCTTTTTCAGCAGCCATTCTGTTATGAGAATTGTGCTTCTTTTGTATTTCATATTTTGGTTAACAGGAGAAGTTCTCTGTGCTTGATTTTGTTGACAAAGATATTGTTGAAGATGAAATAAGAAAGCCACTTTCTCTAGAAAGCACTCCATTTAAACTTATTGAAGGGGTGAAGGAGTTGAAGGAACTGGCTGCTAAATTACGTGTGGCTAATGAATTTGCAGTAAGCCTCTATTGCTCCTATTTAATGAATTATTACATTTTCATAGGCTTCCAGTCGTTTTTTTTTTGTTTTATCAGGATCATAATACATTACTTCTGTCTCATGTTCTATTTACCTGGTGTTTGTGAGGTTTGCCTATTGGAGTCTTGTTTTTCTTTTAAGCTTGATCTAATAGTTATTCCCTTTCCTGATTTACTTTTTTGATGAAAGCTCATGGTTGCTGGTGAAAAATTATCCACAAGGGCAATACGAGAATCCATGTTTTTGCTGTTTATTATTTACTTGCCTTCTTTCTTAAAGCAGTCCTCTCTATAGATTTGCGGTAAGCTGGTAAGGCGGTATGTTTGTAAAAATTGAAGTTTGGGTGTTGGGTATGTAAATAGATAAAAATTGACTGATTTGTTTGTAAATATTCCTGAGAAATATTAGCAGCATTTCTACTGGAAGTGATACCAGAGTTAACCCAAATGAACAATAGGAAAACAAATGTTATTACCAAAAAACAGATTTGTGATTACAACCAAATAAACCTAAAAGGAAAATACAACAAAAAACACAAGCAAGCATCACTAAAGTGTGTCCCAAGGGTGGTGCAGGTCAGTTTGGTGGATCAGAATGACTAACAGGTGTAGCGGTAGCAAAGGAATTCTGGTAGCAGGGAGGGAGCGATGCAGAAATGCTGAGACATCTAGTGTTGTTAGTGTCCTGGATGGTGGCAGCTAGGAGTTGGGGTGGTGGTTAGTGGTGAAACAACATGAAGGCGGTGCTCCCTTGCTGTAATGGGAGTTGGCAACATGTGAGAGGGCTGGAACAACATGAACAAGGCAGGAAGGGGGTGGTTCGGGAGGAAACAATGTAAGAAGGGAAGGAGAGGCGGCTGTGTTGCTGGTGGCTGCAAGAAAACAATCGGGTGAAAGGGGATTTTGGGGGCGGCAACAGTACAAGACGGTTGGACAACGACGATACCGATGTTGATGGGTTGGAATAAGTGGAGAGAGGGAAGGCGATTGCGATGGCTGGAACTATAGAAATCCAACAAGATATGTGTGCGGGCTGCTGCAGGGAACTATGACGGTGGTAGCAAAAGGATGCGGAGAAAGGTAGAAGGGGATAGTCACCATTTTGGGAGCAAGATACAACCGAAGCACTATTCGACCCTTGGATACAACTCTAGAAGGGAAAGAGATGTTGATGGTTGTCCCAACAAAAACTCACCAAAAAAATTGCAGGCACTAGATAATTAGGATCAGGCCCACTGTTGAACGGAGGCCCCAAATCTAAGAGTAGCTAATCTTCTCTCCCCTTGCCTGGATCGATCTGTCCAGGAGCTGGATGTTGTGAAAAACGACGACCATAAAGCAAAAATAGAACGAGAAAATTACACACAGAAAAACAAATACCAAAGCGACACAAATTTACGTGGTTTGACAAATTTGCATACATTCATGGAACTGCAGAGGATTTTATCACTTAGAGGAATTACACCGTCGAGCGCCTCGACGTTTACAAGAAAAATCTCTATTTTTCTTCTCTCTCTTCCTCTCTTTCTCTCTTAGAGGACTTGGCTTGGCCCTTGCTTTGCTTTGGCTTGAATCTTCACTTTGGCTTTATCTTTAACAAAATGAGGCTATTTATAGAAACTAAGAGAGCGGTAGGTGAGCGGTAGGTGGGATGTGGTAGATGAGCAGTAGGTGGGAAGGTAGGTGGCGGTAGGTAAGATTCTTAATTAGGAAGCTAATTAAATCTCGGTGGATCGGGTCTTCACATTGCCCAACAATTCTCCCACTTGGAGATTGAGACACTAATTACATCACTTATTGGATGCATCATCTACTAACTATACTGACCTTTTTCTCAAACATGATATCCTCCACCTCTGCAACTCAAAGCCTCCGTCTTCATGCCAGAAGACCAGCTGAAGTCGAGCACAACTTCAGCTTCTCACGAGTAACACCCTCAGTTGACATATCACTTTCAACGTAGCCTTATACCACCAAGCTCTTTCCCGGGTTACTCCCGTATCTGCTCATAACTCCCACTCGCATTAAGACTATCCCGCCTCGCTGGAAGCTCTTTCAACAAGTCCAGCCTTGTACCTCTTACTGTCATCAAACACAGTCTTCACCCGGTATATCTACTTGTTGTGCAATGCCTTCTTTCTTGGTAGAAGTTCTGTTTGCTCCCATGTATGATTCCCTGGCAGGGAATCCGTCTCCTTCTTAGTCAGCTCCGACTTGTTCGAATTCTCATCTTGCAAGATTTCTTCATAACTCTGTGGCTATTTATCATTTGTCTGTACAAGGTTCGGTTTTTCTGCCTTTGGCGTTCTGTCACTTTTCAGGAAATTGACCTTCTTCTGCTTCCCTATAATGCACCTCTGACTCATATGTCCAGGCCTGCAATGCCGCAGATCTCTCGTGCTCTCTGCAATTGTAGTAGCAACAGTGTTGAGTAAATCAGTAATCATATATAGTGTGTTAGTTTTCTTACCCCGAGCCAGTACTAATGCTCATTTGGTAACCTTCCAGATGTTATCTGTGAACACTACCGAATGACCACCCTATTTAATTTGCCCAACAAAGATAAATTTTTTTTCAACTCAGGAACGTGTCTGACCTTTTGCAAAGTCCATTTGCTCTTGTTAGGAAGTGCAATATCGTCTCCCATCCCCACCACGCCCAGAGCTTTTCCATTAGCCAAATATATCTTCCCAAAGTCACCTGAAACATAGTTTTGCATCAACTCTCAGTGAGAAGATGTATGGATGGAGCGCTCGAATCCAAAGTCTCAGATAAGTATCAGACCTGAACCGCTAACAATAACGATCTCGTATTTCTTCAGTTATAACATTAGTGCATTCATTTTCCTTATTAGGATTTCTGCAGTTCCTTTTTATGTAACCAGATTTCTGCCATAATTCCAAGATAGTTGATTGATCGATATTTGATTTTGATCTTCCTCTGTTTGAGTTCCTGTCATGTGATCTCCCTTTGGAATCAACAATCAGTACCGAAGTCGAACCCGAGGTCTTGCCAGAATCTTTTCTGCACACCTCTTCATCCAAAATTAAATCATGAATATCATCATATTTAAGTTTAGATTTACCTGCAAAACTGCTAATTGTCATCCTCAGGGCTTCTCAGTTATTCGACAATGAAGCCAACAATATCAGCGCACGTATCTTATCATCAAAATCAATTTCAACAGACAACAATTGATTTGTGATAGTGTTGAAATCATTCAGGTGTTAAGCAACAGACACATTCCGTCATCTTCAAGTTGAATAACTTTTTCATTAAGTGCACCTTGTTATTCGTTGATTGTTTTTTATACATATCTGATAAAGCTGTCATGAGATCTGCAGTAGTAATCTCCTTGATGACGTTGTGGGCAACCGATCTCGACAGGGTTAATCATATAACCCTCAGAACCTGTCGATCCAACAAATTTCATTCCGGCTTGTCCATCTTTTCTTGTCGTTTTCCCAGTAACGGAAGATGAAGTTTCTTCCCATAGAAGTAGTTCTCTATTTGCATCCTCCAGTAACCAAAATATGTGTCATTGAACTTATGGATTCCCGATGTCATCACTTCATCTCCGCCCATCGTTTTTCTTTCAGCCTCGAACCACGGCTCTGATATCAGTTATTGTGAAAAACGACGACAATAAAGCAAAAATAGAACTAGAAAATTGCACACAGAAAAACGAACACCAGAGCGACACACAAATTTATGTGGTTCAGCAAATTTGCCTACGTCCACGGAGCTGCAGAAGATTTTATTACTTCGAGGAATTACACCGTCGAGTGCCTCGACGTTTACAAGAAAAATCTCTATTTTTCTTCTCTCCCTTCCTCTCTTTCTCTCTTCATCTCTTTCTCTCTTAGAGGACATGGCTTGACCCTTGCTTTGCTTTGGTTTGGCTCTTCACTTGGCTTGACTTTATCTTTAACCTAATGAGGCTATTTATAGAAACCAAGAGAGCGGTAGGTGAGAGGTAAGTGAGAGGTAGGCGAGCGGTAGATGGGATGTGGTAGGTGAGCGGTAGGTGGGAAGGTATGTGAGCTGTAGGTGGGATTTTTAATTAGGAAGCTAATTAAATTGCGGTGGACCGGGTCTCCACATTACCCAACACTGGAAGTGCGGAAAGTCGTTGCGCGTGCGTCCCACTCGTAAGCGGGAGATTTTCTCTCACTCTCCCGAGGTTGGGGAAGCTTCATCCTCATCCGTCAAAGGTTCTATCTCCCGGTAGTATCACATCAGGTCAATCTCATTGAAAGTGGTTGAAATGTAGCAATCTCTCAGTAAGTCAATTTTGTAGGTATTATCATTCCAAAGCACAACCTGATAAATTAAATATTCGCTCTCCTTTGGTACAACCAGAATTGGAACTACATGTGGATTGATATCCTCACGAACCAAGTTTCGAGCCACCAATTCTGTAATTAGTTTCTTCCACTCTTTGTGCACTTCAGTGTGTATTTGGTAAACAAGTACGTAAGGAGAAATCAACTTTGAGATAAATCTATAACAGACTGAGCAACTCTCAATAACAACCACTCAAGAACTAAACGTCGAGCCATCAGTTCTGTAATTGGTTTCCTTCACTCCTCGTACTCTTCCTGGGACAAATTTACGAGTGCTTGTTGGCTTTACATGTTCTCCGCTCTGAATCAGTTTCTACTCAGTTGGGTGCTTGGGTGTTCCCTTGAGCTTATTTTTATTATTCTATCTTAGGGTTGAACTATGCCTGTAAGGTGTAGCAATCATCCGATGATGTTATCTCCCCACTTTTGAAGCTTGGGTATGAACATCCAGTAAGTAGTAAACTAGTAGGTAATGACGCTGCATCTCCTGTTTTATCCTGGACCAGGTAGTGATCTTATCTTTTTTGTTATACTGACATAGTTATTTCAAAATTTCCAATGAAATAATGCGCTCTTCTTTAAATTGCTAGTAGCTAGCTTTGCTATTTTGTATGGTGGGATGTCTTGATACTAAAAGAAGAGTATCATGTGCTGGAGTCGCTCGATGAACTTATCTAGATTCAAGTGGCCGTCAAAATATGACAAATCTAGCTTTACTTCTAAATTCAGGTTTCTCTGATATTTTGGGCCAAATCTTCGGGATAGAGGTTCCTTATCTCTGGGACCTCCATGGTGGAAGAAATTCACTCTACTCCTTCGATTTCGTAAGTCGCTATTGAGACTACAAATGACTTGTTCAGATTTTCTCTCCTTGAAGGTGATAATCCTCTATTGAAGTTGGAGGACTTCCATACAAGTTACTGGAAATCTCTTTGCAGATTTCTCATAAACGACATTACGATATGGTCTCCAATAATTGTCTCTTTGGTGTTGTGGTTGGGGTTTGGGTTCCAGTAGGTGGAAGACGGTTTATAAGGATGATGCATGGTGAGAGAAAATTTTTGGATGGCTGGTTTGAAAAATCAATAATGGGAAGAATTTTTTGTGGATTTGAGGATTGGGTATTGGTGGATGTTATAAACCCTAGGATAGAAAAATTGTTAGGTTAGCTTTGATACCAAATAATACTGGAGACAACAATAGTAAAATAAATGCTATTATTGAAAAACAAATAGAGTTATGTTTTGGACATCAATTTTGTCTGCTTTGCTTTTTAGACCGCCAACACAGTTCTGTTTAGGGAATTGTTTTTTGCTGCTTTTAGAAATTTCTGTGGTAGAAAGTTTTTTTTTTCAACCTGAGCTGCTAAAGTATGATGATTGTCAGAAAACTGTAATTTGACTTTCTGAAAATAAAATAAATTTGTAATAGCCACTCCAGTTTTTTGAAAAGTAGTTTCTCACATAGCAGCACTTCATACCGCTTCTTCAACAGCTATAGTTGCCCCAAGCAGACCCAATGTGATTACAACCAAACACATTTAAAAGGGAAATATAACAACTGACACAAGAAAACTCTGCTAAAGTGTATCCTAAGGGTGATGGAGATCGGTTAGGTGCATCACAATGATTGGCAGTGACGCAGGAGTAGGAGATGGGGACACGGGAGCATGATATGGTGCTAGAGCTCCTAGACTCACGTGAGAGCACCCAAATCGCTCGGATGCGGCAATTGCCGCATGGGCTCAGGCATTCCGGGCAAAATTGGGATTGCGCATACCTTCTCAACACACCTATTTGGAGTGGGTCCCACTCCTCTTTACCCTAAGGCTATTTATATTTTATTTCTTGTGTTTAGGTCATTTTTTGTGTGTTTTTATCGGGACAGCCACCGTTGTCACTTCTTCCCTTTTGGGGTTGTATCCTAGGGTTCCAACTGGTGTTTCAGCTGTATCTTGGTTTTCAAGTGGTAATTATCATTCCTACCCTTTCCCGCATCTCTCTCACTTGGCTCCCATGCCTCACTCATCGCTGCAGCTGCCCCATCAACAGTCCCATTGTTGTCTTCCTATGGTTCCTCGTCGTCTAACCATCCTTCTCGCTGCCGTAGCCCTTGGATAGCCCTCTGGGATGAGGACCAGGTTCCAGTTGAAGATGAAAATATGCACATAATTTTTGTTGAGCCCTTGGGAGGGACTCCAACTGACTTCACGGTGATTGTCCAAGGTAGTCTTGAGTTCTTGGGACTAACACCAGAGGCATGACATCCTCAAATAAGAGAAATTCAGACAATTCAAATCTATAGACTAATTCCTGAGTCGCACCTACTGATTGAGGTGCAACATGTCAGAATTGGGGCTTTTATGTGCCTTGTTTAGAAGATATATGTAGTTTTTCAAATGTTTGATTCAATTTAGCATGATATTCATCATCAGACGCCCAAAGAAGAGGGATGAAACCCAACCTTTAAATTTGTCTTAGGAGCTTGATGGAGAAAAAATCTTCAATGGGATCCAGATCTTATGAATAGAGATGTCTTTCTTGGGTGGTTGCTAGTGAACGTGATGCAACCTGCCATAAATTTCACTAGGGAGTTGATTTCTCCTCACATATTAGTTTATTAACTACATTCAACTGAGTATTTGAAGTGGATGAAGAATGTTTCAGACTTAAGGGCTTCATAATTACATTACAGGAACCTACATTTATATGCAGTTTTAGCTCAAGTTGTGTCAAAAGTGGACAGACACTTATTCTACCAAAATGTGTTTTGGAATGACAACGCTTATATAATTGACTTACCAAGAGATTGCAACTGTTCCACTACCATCAACTTAGTTGAGCTAAAAGCTTCGACATATGAGGTCGAAACTCCCCCAACTCCGATAGACTGACACGAGAGCGGGAGACGAGGATGCAGGATCATGAAATGGCGTTAGAAGCCCCTGTGCGGAAGCCCCCATTCTCTCGTGGGAGCGCCCAGACCGAGCGGGTGCAGCATTTGTTGCGTGGGCTTGAGTCGTTCCGGGCGGAATCAGGATCAGATAGAATTCCTTAGTGCGTTGCTCCTTCCTATTTAGAACAGGTCCCACTCCTCTTTACTCTAAGGTTATTTATGTGTTATTTCTTGTGTTTTTGGTCAGTTCTTTTGTGTGTTTTGTATTGGGGCAGTCACGGATGTCTCTTCTTCCCTTCGAGGGTTGTATCCTAAAGTTCTAAGTGGTGCTTCGATTGTATCTTGGTTTCTAGGTGGTAATTATCTTCCCTACCACTTCCAGCATCCATCTCACTTTGCTACCATGCCTCCCTCCTTGCTGCAGTCGCCCCGACAACAATCCTATTGCTGCCTTCCTGCAGTTCCTCACTGTCTAGCTATTCTTCTCGCCCGCAGCCCCTGGACAGTCCTCCTTTGGCTGTCCCACAGTCTCACACCTTTACTACCGCTGCCACCTCCATTCCCTTTTGTTGTCGCTACCTCATGGTTGTTGTCTGTTGTTCAGCCACCCAACCAGTTGTTTCTCTCATTCTAGCTCGCTGCCATTGCCTCAACATCTCCCCCTACTGTTTTCCTACTGTCCAGCGCCCCAAGCAACCAGTTGCTGTTGTTTTGGATGCCACCATTTACTCTCCCGTTGTTCCTCACCCATTGCCCCAAAACCCCTTCCTTACCTTGCCATATCCCACCAAGCTCTCTAACCGTCACCACCTTCACCCTAGATCCACCCCAACTTGTCGTGTGTGTTGTATTTTCTTTTTCAACTGTGTTTGATTGTAACACGTATTTGCTTCCTGATAATATTTGCTTTTTCAAATATGGTTTTGGTTAACTCCATTTTCAGACGAGTGTGGAGACAATAAATGAATACTGGTAGGAGCGAGGGGGGTGAGAAAATGCAGGGACAACAAGTATGGTGGTAGTGAGTTGCAGTAAAACAACATGAAGTGTTCCCTAGCTTTCTTGGGCAGTGACGCTAAGGAGTGAGGGCTAGAATAGCAGGAGCAAGGCTTGAAGGAGATGGTTTGGGCGGCAACAATGCAGGAAGGGAAGGTGGCTACAAGAAAACAACGTGACGAAGGGGCATCTGGGTGGTGGCGATAGTACAGGAAGGTAGGACAGCGGCGACAACGATCTTTGTGGGCTGGAACTGTTGGGATGGAGAAGTGGAGGGAGGGGAAGGTAATGGCGCCGGCTAGAGCTGTAGAAATTCAGCAAGATATGCTGTGCGGGGCGGCTGTAGTAGGGAAAGATGATAGTGGTAGCAAAATGAAGGATGTGGGGGAAAGTTAGAAGTGGATAGTCGCCAACCTCAGAAGCGAGATACAGCTGGAGTACCACTCGTCCCTTGGATACAAGCCTAGAAGGGAAAAGAGATGCCGACGGCTATCCCGACAAAAAACTCACCGAAAAACTGCAAACCAAGTAGTAAATATATATGCTGTAGATAATTAGGATTGGACTCACTGTTGAAAGGAGGTGTCAAACCTAAGAGGAGTAGCCGATCGACTCTCCCCTTGCTTGGATCTGTCGGTCTAGGCATTGGAATCTTGGACCAGGCACTGGAATTGGGGGAAGTCCTCTCTCGTGCCTACGTCAGAAGCAGGAGACTCTCCCTTGTCCCGCTAGTAGGTGGGAGATGCTCTCGCGTTAGGAAGTCTTGAAGCAATGCATGTAGTGTGAAACTTGAATTGTTGCTTTTTTTAATCCAAGAGAGTTTTTTGGTTTAATTCTTGAACGCTCATTGAGTCATCAGGGATAGCATGGTCATCTTATATTGGTTGTCTTGGGACTTGAGCTTCTTACTTTGAATTATTTGCTTTTCTAAGTCCTATTTTGTGCTATTTGAAACGAGGTTAATGCACTCATAATAAGAGTGGGGATTTCTTGAATGATTCTAACATCTAACCTTTTATTTCATCAAAATTTAAATGAAGGTTGATTTGGAGCACAATCAGTATCGATCATTTCTTGGACTGACTTGTTTGATGCAAATTTCTACTAGAACAGAGGATTTCATAGTCGACACACTTAAACTGCGAGTTCATATTGGCCCATACCTGAGAGAAGTCTTTAAAGACCCATCGAAGAGAAAGGTGCAATAAGTTAAACTAATGATATTTTATGATTTTTCTGTCATTTCTTACCAACAATTTTCTCAGTCAGGTCATGCATGGGGCTGATCGTGATATATTTTGGCTTCAACGGGACTTTGGCATATATGTCTGTAACCTTTTTGACACTGGGCAGGTATTTATTTCTAGTTATATTTTGTTCATATACTGTACCCACTGATATCATGGCATTTATAGTTCAGGAGAAGCCCCCTTTTTTATTACTTACGGCTTTCTGGATGTTTCTATATATATGCACATATGGTGATGTAACTAGTTTGGCATGATTGTCATTAGAATGTTACAACCAAGGCTTTCGAATTGCAAAACACAATGTGTTACACAAAGTGTTGTTTTTTGCCTCAAGTGTCCATTTGCAAAGCACAATAACAATTTTGCTAATGAAAATGCTGATAACTTGTATTTTTCTTAAATGCACTATGTTTGTATCATAACCATTTCACAACTACATAAGGTAATGATTTTTAACAAATATAGTGACATGAAATTTTAAAAATTAATCAGGGATGCTGTAAGAATTGTGCCTTAAAAGTGAAGTTAAAATTGAAACGAATTGTGTAATAGGTATCTACTTTGAGGACCGCATGAATGACTCAATGGTGCTTATCTGCATTATATCTAACAACTAGAAATTTAAAACTTTAAGCTCAACATCAATGAGGGAAAGCTCCAAATTTCAGACTTTTTTAATATTTGTTAGCAATAACTGGATAAATAATATCAAATTATGCTTCAATGCAATAATCAGCCTTAAGAAGTCACTGGCTGTTGCTGATTTTCGTGGATCTTGGAGTGGAATTTTTTGTTCATTCATGTTCACCTGTGCAGAAAGCTTCAATGATTGCTTCATCCACCTGTCAATTCAAGGATTTGCTCCTTTATCTTTGTGTATCATTTAATGCAGTTTCAAATTCAAATATTCACATCCTGCCTTATTGATTTTATTTCTAGTTGTTTTTGTTCAATAAAGTATTTTTGCTATTCATGGGAAAACCATATATTATCTACTTTATTCATACATATTATGTACTCTGTAATCCTTGAAGGATTGAATTAAGAAAATCTTCCACTTATTAATTCATGGTATCCGAGTAACTCTTTTTGATCTTTTAATTTTTTTCTTCTAATTTCTCTTGCTCCCAATTGTTCTGATTGCCCCTTCTCATGGTTGACAGTAGAGGAAGCGCATAATCCGAAATATCGTGATTTTGATCTATTTATGGTAGTTAGGAAAGGTTTTATACCTTATAACAAACATCTTACTATTGACTTTGTATTATATGACATGTTAGCTGCCATCAATTGTCCCTTGTTTACTTAATTAATGGAGGTTTAAGTTCCAAGCAATATATGATGGAAGTAATTGAAAATATTTAAAGAATTATACTTAAAAAATAAATTGAATTCCAGAAGGAAGAGACCAGTCGTATGTAAGTGAATTTTCTCTGTTAAGCTCAACATCCATGAAAGCGTAAACAGATATAGAGCTTAGTTGTTGGCCAAGGGTTTCACCCAGTTCTGTGGATAGCTTATGAGGAGATATTTACCCCATTTGCTAAACTTAACCAACACATTGTACTATTTCCATTTTAACAAACCTGGATTGTCTCTACCTACACCAATTTGATTTTAAAATTGTTTGTGGATGGTGTGACGTGGGTGTGGGGCTCTCCGGTGTTGGTGACGGCCGCAGACTGGGCTGTCCGGATTGTTTAAACACCGTTCCAAGGAGAACCCAAGCCGCTCGGTCTGGGCGAGTTCACACGATCGAGCGGCATTTGGGAGGGCGTCACTGCCAGAATTCCCTTTCCTTTCGTACGTCCAGCCCAAATCGAGCAAGTGGCAATTCTGCTAGCCCCTTCTCCTCTTTCCTTTTCTATCTTGCCTGTTGGAGTCTATTTGGATGCTTTTTTGGAGGATTAAGGTTATGTTGTGTGTAGTCTCTTCCAGATTTCCTTTTAGGAGCTGTGTTCCCCGGTCTAAGGCTGTATTCGAGGTGGTGGTGCTCCGGCTGTATCCTACTCCAAGGTGGTGTTGTGTCCTTCACTTTCACCTTCCCCCATCCTTATTCTCTCCTCCTCCTAGCCGTTGGCTTGCTGCTAGCTCCTCCAGCCATTGTTTTCCTCACCAGCCGCACTCCCACGATCTTTTCCATTGCTGGCTGCACTTCCCCGCTTGCTGTCCACCCTCTAAAGTGCCCACGAATTTCTCAGCTGCTGTCCTGCCTTCCCAGCTTGCTACTCCGCCTTCCAACCTACCTTCCAGCCGCCCCTTCCCGCTGTCGGACCATCTTCTGCATTCACCCTTGCTGTCCCAAGCTTCCAGATCCACCGGACCCACCTCCACCACCCTTGTGATACACTTTCGAGGTGTTTGCATGTATCGTTCTGTATTTTGTATCATTTATTTTCTGTTGAAGTGTTATCGATTTATCCAATTTCAATTTCAATAATAATATTTGTATTTCTTTTACGGTTTGGGCTTCCTCCTCCGGTATAATGGTGATCTTGAAAAGAAAGTCTGAATGAATGTTCATCACAGGCTTTTGATTCAAGTCAACTGACAAGGTATGCAAGCTTCAAAAATACTTTTATGACCTTAAAAATCACTGTTTACATGATTTTATTGATTTTTAAGGTTGGCTAAGATGCATGGTTTCTGTTGTTGCTAAACTTATTGCTCCATGTTCATAAAATAAATGTCAATTGCAAGATTGCTTTATTGATCACTTTTGCTGATGACATTATTCTATGAGAAACAATGATGGAGAAATAATCAACTCGAATAATTTTTTGGTGAAAGAATTTGATGATAAAGACTAGGGAAACCTTTGATATTATCATAGGTATAAAATTGCCTTATTAAGGGATTCATCTTTGTATCTTAGTTGAAGTATGTTCTCGATTTTTGAAAAATTGAGTTTTGGGACATATACCAATGAAAACACTATGGATTTAATTGTTATGATGGTTATCGAGGATATATGTCCTAATGAGAAAAGAAGATATTATAGGCATATGTTTAAGTAGATTTAGTAGACATGTCAGACCAAATATTTGGTTGTCTGTTAACTCGACCAACATACTAGATTAATCCCAAGGGCACAGATGTGGCTGATTTTCGGATCCTTCAATATTTGAAGAAGGATCCTAGCAAATGACTATATTTTAGGAAATCTCTTCACAAAAATGTGGAAGTGTTAGTTGATGAGGATTGAGCAAGTTTTGTTAGTGATAAGAGATCAACTATTGGATATTGCACATATATGGGGAAACCTAATCACATGGAGAAGTTAAGGAACAAACTATTGTGATGTGAAGAAGTGCTAAAGCAAAATTTAGGGATATGCCGCACAAGATCTGTGGAGAGATTTAATTGGAGATAATGCTACAAAAATTGAAGTTAATGTCAAAATAATCTAATGATGACAATATTAGCATCATTTTTATATAAAAAGCTCGATCCTGAATAATTGAATCAAACATTTATTGGTTTATTGCTATTTTACCGAGGAAAATTTTGACGATAGTTCCATCCAACTTATTTACACTTATTCAAATCTTCAATTAATTGATATTCTCGTTAAGTCATATTGAACTCTTAAGTTGGGTATGATGGTTATCTACTACCCAAAATGAGGGAGAGTATTTTTTGTTGTTGATGTTCATAATCCTGGAGTCCTTGGCTTTTGCTGTCTCTCTGCATTTTTCCAGAAGGATTCTAGGATTGCTTCATCCATCTCACTAATCCATGGCGTTGTTTCTTCTGTATGATTAAATATAATAAAATCTAACTTCAAATATTCAAATAATGTATTATTATTTTTCTCCTTTTACTTTTGTTCAGGGAAGTATTTTTACTGTTTATAGAAAATTATGGATCGTGTCTTCTATATTTATACTTGATTTGTACTCTAGAATCCTTGAAGAATTGAATTAATAAATCAAAGGTATCAATATTTGACCAAATCCAAAAAGTCTGGCTTGAACCTGACTTGAAAAAAAAATCCGTGTGAGGGCCAACCCATGCAATATTTGGGTCAAGCCCAAGTGACTTCAGAAAATATGAGTTAGAGTTTGGGTCAACCAAAAAATAATGATTTAATTATTTTATACTTGTATAACGGAAAACTCATTGCTAATAAAATTTATTGTTTTTTTAATTGAGTTCTCACGTGGAAATGAGGTAATTGTGTTCATTTTGGGTTAGGTTGGCATTAGGCTATCACTACTTAACTTTCGGGTTTAGTCAGGCTTTGTTGAGATTTTTGACCCTTTTATTAATGGGCTGGTTTTGTTTTGCATCGGGTAATTTTTATGTCCAAATCTGAATTGCAAACTTGATATGCAACCCTTATAACAAGTCTTTTGTATATATGTAGAGAAATAATTCTTATTCTTTTATATAAAATGCTGAACGTGTAAAAATGCTACTAGTGACAGTCATAGGCTTAAATATGGGTACACACAGCCACGCACACTTATTGTTCATCATCTCATAATTGCCTTCTTTTTACATTATTTTGAGGTTTTTGAGATGTTTGTTCTATTTCAATTTTACAATGACATTTTATGTGCAACTTTACTATAGCAGGAATCTATTTGCTGTGCTACTCTTTTGTCTTTGATGTCACTTACTATTTTATCTGCTGTATTCTTTTCCTTGTCACTTCTGTTCTAGAATAATTTCAGCATTTTAAAAATTACAGCTCGTATGAAATTATAGTGACTTTAATATTTGGATGGTTACCAATTTGATGCTTCTGTAGAATCAGTTTTCTTTACTTCGGCGGCGTCCTGCCTAGCTGTTTATGCAGCTATTTTGGAAGGTTGTGGTTGTATTTGACTCCGTGCTTTTTGTACTGTGTATCATAGGCAAAAATTCTTATGACGATAATAGAATAAAACAAAGAGAATGCAAGTATTTAGAGATTTATTTACTTGCATTCATTGAGCTGCTTATTAATAATCCATTGTTATAACACAAGAATTTGGATTAGCAAGTGGTATTTGTCAAGAATTGGAGATAATTTATTTATTGTTTCATTGTGATATTTATGTAGTATTTATCACAATCCTTGGAGAGGTTCTAATAGGAAATAAAATATTAGGAACTAATAATTACAATTGTCCAATGGCTGATTATTAGGCAGAATAATAATTACAATGTTCTACGGATTTATGATATATTAGTAACAATTCTACAGATCACTTGGGTAGCATGGAATGAATAAAAGTGGACAGTTGGGCTAGATGGTAAGTTGATATTGGCATAATTAATGGAAGTGGATTTGAGACAGATTGATTTTTCTACACTTTCTTTCAAGTGAGTGAATAAATCTTCTCCATTTCGAGCTCATATGTTAATTTTTAAAATATTATTTTTGCTAAAATTTTGTAGAGACTTGAGACTATACCTGCTCTGCATCATTGTTGGACCTCTTATATAAATTATGAGATAGAGTGTTGGAACTTTCTCCCTCTCGAGTACTCTCTGTCTCTATAGAATGCAAATGAGTGGTTTTTTCTATTGTTGGGACATGGAGATTAATTGTTTTTGCGTTGCTTCTTTTTCAACTCGGACACATTATATTAGATATTTTTTTTGGGAACAGGGAGATAGTCAACCCGACCTTCGTTATTGTTTTTCTGGTATTAGTTAATCCACGTACAGCCCCAGTTAGAAATAAATATTTAGCTGGTTGACGCTGCAATACCATGATACATTTTACCAAATATTTCTGGATTTCTCCATCATTCTTATGGGCTATTTGGTGTCATTAATTAGATTAATGATCAATTGTTCCATTTAATGTTTGGATTTTGTACTTCAACATAATTTTTTGCCCTGTTTTGTTGTATGCCTTAAAATACACGTTTTGCACTTTTTTTCATAATTGTAATTTTTGTTCCAAATATTTTTTTAAGGTAGTTATTTTGTGCAGCTTTTTTTGGTCTTATGTGCAACATTTGTAAACTGTCATACTCATCTGTCACTCAATTCTTTGTTTTGCAGGCTTCAAGGTTACTGCAGCTGGAAAGAAATAGCCTTGAGTACCTTTTACGCCACTTTTGTGATGTTGAAGCTAATAAAGAGTAATTCCTTTTTCTTGAAACAATAAGTCTTATTTTTCTATTTACGTTTTTGCGAATTTTGAAAATTTTGGCTGTTTTGTAGTGATGAAAAACGAAACACAAAGTTTTCTTCATTAGGAAAAAAAAATCTTTAGTTTGAGACTTTCCATATGATTTTGCAGATATCAAAATGCAGATTGGAGACTAAGGCCTTTACCTGATGAAATGATCAAGTAATGTTTCACCAATTAGCAAAATTTAATTCATATTTAATTACCATCACTTGTGCTTGACCGTAATGGTATCTTTTTAACAGGTATGCCCGGGAAGATACACATTATCTACTGCATATCTATGATTTGATGAGATGCAGGTTGCTTTCATTATCCTCTGATGAAAATGATCTTCTTTTAGAGGTGCAGATCTATGATTAGAAGTTATAAGATAAAATAAATTATAAAATGTTATGATTTTCCTCAATTAATTCTTACTTTCTAGGATTGTTAGTTTTATACTCTGTTAATTTCAGGTTTACAAGCGCAGCTCCGAAATTTGTATGCAACTCTATGAGAAGGAAATTTTAACAGATACTTCATATCTCCATATATATGGGTTAGTACCTTAGTTTTCGGGTTCAATAGACTTGCATGAACTGTAATACTTCTGTCCTACTGCTATTTTTCTTAAATGAATATGTATTGCCCTTTTCTGTCAGGTTGTCTGAAGCTGATTTTGATGCAAAGCAACTTGCTATTGTTGCTGTAAGTTTATTTACTGTTTCTAAGAATGCCTCACTAGCGTGAATCTCGGTTCTGGTTTTTTAATTGGCAACTCTTGTGCCAGAGTCAGCACTGTATTTTGGCAAATTAAATTTTTTTTAGCATTGTTTTCTTTTAATGTCAGCACAAGGTCTATAAAAGCCACAGAGGTAGAGAGAGATGGAGAAATGATATAACAAGAGAGCCCAATTAAAGAAAAATAAGGATAGATGATGAATGTGGTATATAATGGTAGTTGAATTAGGCTTCGATGTTTCTTTTCATCTCCATCTCTGATAAAACTGGAGCTATGATGGAGTTAGACTTATTTTTGCTTCATTTGGTTTCATTTTGCCCATGTGTATTTCTCACAAGTCCATAAACTGTATTCATGGAGACTACGGAGGGTGGGTGTCCTTCCACTCGTTACAGTATTGTGCTGCAAATGTTTAAGCTGATGATCATTAAAAATTTAAGTTGCATATGTTAAGCAAAGTTATTTGAAAAAAATGAATTTCATTAGATTGTAGTAGTTATGATGATTTTTATTTAGTATTTGTTTTAATTTCAGTAATACATAATTCTGATGCAACCATGTTGTGAGAACTGATTTTAGTGTTGATGCTTTGTATCGAATGATGGTAAGAATCATTTGGAAAATTAGATCAGAAATTGGACGCTGCTACTTCCCTTGGTTTATTAATGGTGAAGATCCTAGAGATTTCAATGGGAGAAACATAGTTGTGGAAGCATAATTTCATTCTTTTGTTGAATAAAAAATTAAATCAATCACGAATGATGTTCAGTTGATAACATGGATAGAATTAGAAAGATAAATCTTGAAGATCAATTTGATGAGAGGAAAGAAAATCAATTGGAATTGCCCAAGGAAGAAGTATACTAGTCTTCATTCTAATGATTTTATAGATGATCCGTTTCAAGGTACTAGTGTTGGAAATAATCTTAGAACTGAGATGCATCATTTTACATTTTTATTTGTTGGGATAAAATCTGGTAGTACTGATGAAGCTCTTAAGGATTATTTTTTTATTCTTGCAATGCAGATTAATTTCTATTTTAGAGTTATTCCCACGACTCAATGAGCATAGTATTATTGAAACGGAATGGATATCTAGGAATAAGTTTATTGATTTAAGTTGTTTTGTTGAAACAATGTTAGATTAGCTATAAAGGACAAATCAAGTAGAAGGCATGAACTTCGTGAAATTTTTTGCATCAATAGCAAGCTCAAGATTATTAGGTAGCAGCCTCCTACGTTTGAAGATATCAAACAACTTGTTTATGTTTGTAAATTGAAGAAGATTTGTATAATTTGAAATGCATTCCCAAAATTTGGTATGATAAGTTATTTTTTCCTGAGTAACTTCATTGAGGATAGAGTAGATAAATTTATTTATCAAGAAAACAAAAACTAACGTGATTATTGCCAAGTTTTGTGTTTATGACCGTGGGAGTACCTGTGAATCTATGTGCTATGAGTTTGTAAAGATGATGAGTCGTGATTTTAAGATAAGAATGGTGGAAAACTCAATTTATTTTTGGGTTTTTAGACTAAGCCACAAACGGATAACTCTTCATTTATCAAATTATGATTTGATGAGCTCATTTTGAAGATCGTGAACATTTGATTGAAGTTACTTTGCAGTAAGTGTTACAAACTCATAAGTTGGTATGGCTCTCGATATGTTTATTGGTTTAAGATCTGGTGACCCAAGGCTTCTCCAAAATGAACTCATGCAATGAAGATTCTAGTACAGTCATTTAGAATAAAACCTACGATCACTCATTTTCATGTATTTTGAAGTCAAGTTTTTGTGTAAAATAATAGAATGAATCATTTAGAAAAATAATTTAGAGGAATGAAACTTGGTCACTCATTTTCATATATATACTTTTTTAGAAAAAATAATATAGAGGGAAAAAGTATAAGGTTACACATTTTCTTATATTTGGATGTTTAAGTTTTGTGATGAATGTTATAAGCAAACATTTATAAAATTTGATCGTAACACGCATCTTGTTATTTTCCTTGAATTTTATTCTTTTGAATATTCAGTATTTCCTTAGATTCATATCACATTATATGTCATCTCTTAAAACCTCTAAGAACTAGCCATAAAAGTATGGATAAAACAATTTTTTTTTTACTTCTTTTTTTAATGATTTTGACAGGAATTTAAAAGTTTGTCGAGTGATTTTATTTACATTATGTAGAAAATTAATACAATCCTCTGAAAAGTTTATTATGAAACTTACAAAATTGAGGACTACAAATTTGAGATAAAAATAACTACAAAATTATGTCAATAAGAAAGTCATATTGTTGAACTCAACAAAAGGCACATCCAATCGTTTTTCGTAAAATTGTTGTAAGAACTTTGAATTGACGAATCACTGCTTAAATTTGATTAGCATGAACTAAAATTTCCTTGCTTTCCTCAAAATCTTATGAGCTAAGCATTTTTCAAAAGTTTTGATCTAGCTTGCTATTTATTAATGCTTCTGTTCAATTATTTTACAGGGTTTATGTGAATGGAGGGATAAAGTCGCTCGTGAAGAGGATGAAAGTACTGGATATATATTACCAAACAAAGCTGTACTTGAGATTGGTACTTGAACATCCTTTGCTGTAACTCAGCCTTGTCATTGCTCGTGTATTAATCAAGCACTTGATTTACTTCTAATCTTCTTATGGATAACAGCTAGACAAATGCCTCAATCATCTGGAAGTTTACGTAGGTTAGTCAAATCAAAGCACCATTATGTTGAGTGCCACCTCAATGCTGTCTTGAGGATTATTAAGAATGCAATTTCTAATTCTTCTGCTTTTGAGAGCGTTGCTGAAGAGATAAGAAAGGGCCGCGCTGAAGCTGTAAGTGAAACAGATTTGATCAACTTAGCTTTTGTATTTTGTTTAGGGAAATTTACATACGCAGCAGACAATTCTGATCTATTTACATATCTCACACCTAAACTTTCATATTTACATATATAGCACTTTGGTGCTTTAAACCTATGTATATGAAAAGGTGTATTACACTTTTAAAAAGTGGTAATAGTGTTATTTTTAATATGATATTACAGATTTGAGTGTTAGTGTGTAAATATAAAATTTTACTTTTGTGATATGTAAATACATAAGAATTGTGTCCTATGTATGTAAATGCCCTTTTTGTCTTTAGACTCAGGCAGTGAGATGATCCGATTATGCAGTTAGCAATGCAAATTTCAGAAGCAGAGAACTCAGAATCTGTTAGTCCTACTGAGCATGCTATGGACTGCACAGCTGCTGAAGGAGATGGTAAAAGTTCCAATAAATTGGATATATTATTGGGCGCAGACAATATAATTCCTACAAGCATGAATCAGTCCATTGATCAAATCACTTCGGTTAGCAGACTTCAGGGAGAGAAGAAAATTCCAGAGTTGTCATTATTAGAAATTAGCTATTCATCCAAAATTGTTGATGCAGTTGAAACAGCTAAGAGGGAATTGATTGGCAATGAAGCTGATTCATCTTCCCAACCAACCAAAGATGTAAGGCAATACATATTTTTTAATTTGGAGACCATTTTCTGCCTGTATTTATAATTTGCTGATAACTATTTGCAGGTTACACCTACAGCTTCTGTTCAGGTAATGAAAAAGCCAGCATGCGCTTTTGGAGCTCTGTTTGGAAACACTTCGAGGAGGAAAACAAAACCTTTGAAAGGGAATGATTCAGAGCAGGTATGAGATATATCTTATGGCTGTGTTTTAAGTTTTTATTTAGGGGCATTTGCATACATACCACACATTTCTGATGTATTTACCTACCTAACACATAAACATTCATATTTACATGCATGCCACTCAAATCTTTAACATCACATAAGAAATACCACTAGCACTACCTTTTTAAAAATGAAATACACCGTTTCATGCATACATTTATGACACCAAGGCTTTATAAGTGTAAATATCAAATTTGGATGTTAGATATGTAAAAACATGAGAATTGTGTGATATCTATGTAAATTTTCCTTTTATCTCCTTATTTTGCTATGAATTTTTTACTGATTAATTATAACAGATGGATATCAAAATTTATTTTCTTTTGATTTGCATGCTAAGTTGTGAGGATATTTACCTTTGTTGAATTTTTCTTTTATTGTTATAAAACATGGATTTTTTTCCATTTCTCAGCTGTTTTTCATTCTACTTCAATTTTCCGCTGAACTTACACTGAAATTGTACATACAGTTGATTGTGAACTTAAATTGAAATTTGAACCTGAACTGTTCATATGAGCCTAAAATTCTAATAAAAAAACCTGAATATTAGCTTGAAGTTTTAAAAGATTGAATTTGTTATTGAATGTGTGCGTGGTGAAGTTGACGAGTCAATCGAGCAGATTGATAAGTGAATCTTAAATGTTAAAAGTGAACAACTGAAGCCTTCTAAAGATGATGAATCAATTGAGCAGTTTGATTTTAATTCTAATGATAATTATAACGAAGTTATTTCTACTCCTGAAATTGAAATTGATTTATTTTTTGTTTTTGGTTCCTAGACCCACAAATTCACATACAAAATCTTAGTGAGTAAAGTGTAACTTGAAATTGATTTTTGCACACTAGTTTTCCCACGAGATTGTTCGTGATCTTACTCTAACCTAAGATGATTGCTCTCGATCTCTCTCTTACTAACATTAAATCCACCAATCTGTGTTTAGCAGCATGATATTTGTTGTTTATCTTTTATGACATTCTATCTATCATGGATCAATTGAATCTTTTGATTAGCATAATTTCTCAAATCAGCTTTAATTAATTTTATTTATTTTGTCCAACAAAGAGGAGTTATGTATTTCCTTTCATAGAGTGTTTCATATGATATCATACCAACACTTGATTGAAAATTATCATTGTAAGCAAATTCTATTGGTAGTGGATGTGATTCTTAGCCTCCACTAAAATCAAGAACACAAAAGCTCAGTAAATCTTTAAATTTCGAATTACTTCTTTTGACTAACTATCAGTGGAATGCATTACGAAAAGCCTGTTTAGTATCTAAAGATTCATGATTCTTCTTTCACAATTTAGATGTAAAACTATCATCCCTATCTTAAATTAGACTTGGCACCCATGCAAGCCTACAATCTCATTCATTATTAGTTAGCTAATTTTTCAAAAGAATCATTTTCTTTAATAATAACCCATATAGTATCCCAACCATTTTAATTTTGGTAACTCAACACAAAAGAATCTATGGCTATTTCATCCCATTTTCATTTTAGCACTGGCAAAGATTGTAACAATCCACTTGATCTTTTGATGTTCCGTTTAACCATTTAGTAAGTAGGATAATTTGCTCCAAATTCTATGCACTTATTTATGTTCTGGCTATTAAGAATGTTTTTAGCTTGTATTATATTTTTTTACTTCTTGAATGGATAGTATAGTTGAATAAATGCACTTATAAGATTTTTTCCTTAAATAATTAACATTTGGAATGCAAACTATGGGTCTGTTTGGGGTAGCTGCAGCTTAATAATAAGTTGTTGCGGATAAGTTGGTTGTTTGTTTGTTTTTTGTAGTTTGAAAATAGCTCTGCTGCAGTTGTTTTTGGACAAATGACCATTCTGCCCCTATATAATAATGTTTTCTGCAACAAAACTGTTCACACCGGTACATTCTATACTTTAAAAGAAAATATTCAGTGTTGAATATTACAAAATAAAGGTAAATATCTCACTAAATAGTGAATCGCATGGCTATCAAAATTAAGAAAATGACTACTAAAACATTAATTAATAATATGATAATATTATTTTTAAAATGCAGACGCGTATGTCACGAGCTAAGCTGTCCTCTAGGGACTCTCCGTGTCCGATCACTCTAGGTAGTGGAAACTTCCAGCCCATCTGTCTATCAAAAATAGTCATAGTTTTCTGTGATTCTCCGCGGGCACCTGTAAAATTACCTCCCGTAGCTATGTGGCTGACATGAAGTGAGCATGGAACATTAAAGTCCACAGTAGCAATGCAATCCTCTGGAGGTACTGAAAATTCTCAAGTTCATTATCCTAAAGGCTTAAAAAAACATACCCTTAAACATTACAATTAAAAATTAATAACAGAAGTAATTAAATAAAGTTTCATGCAGCTGTGAGGTGTCATAGAACTCATTATATAAATCAACGAATCTGTCACTATAAGAAGACAACATATCTTACAAAAAAGAATTCTTGGTTGCTTTGACCCACATAATATTGAGCTCGTGTGTGTCACATATGTACCTCTCCAAAAAGGCCATCCTGAAGAACCTCAAAATCTATAACCGAAAAAAAAGAGAGGGACTTGGTTGACTTCATTAGAATTTCACATATGACACCAATAAATAGTGACATACAGATTATCCAAAATAACCCATAAGTTCAAACGTCTCATTTCAGACCTCCAAAACTCATCAAAAGAAAAAAAAAATGCAAAAAGAAAAACATACAATTTGCATAAAAATGCAATACAGTAAATATCAAATGCATGAGAAACAAAAATATATATGGATTATATAAAATACAGATATAATAAACAGTGAACGTCTTAAATACACTATAATTAACAAAAGTAAAAAATTAACATTCCCTCCAATTACCCTTCAACTATAGCATTCGTAATTGGTTCTCTCAACTCTGTCATCTCGCTTGCACCTTCTCCATTTTGAGTGCAAGTCTTGGGAACATCATTTTTTGCCTATGACAAATATAGTCCAAGACGGTACTCGTATGCCTAAACAGGGGCATACATGAGTCTTGTCTGTCTTACGGAAGTCGATGTTGTTGCGAGAAGATTGCCATCGAATATAATTGTGGAGAGCCATCATGTCAATCACAAGTTGCACCTGTTTGGGAAATGGGTAAGACGACATATCGTGAAGTATAACTCATTTCTTCTTCCGAACACCAAAGTCCTCTGTCACACCGCGTAAGGAGGAATTTCTTTTGTTGAACATTTTTTTCCCCCGTGTAACATTACTGGCTCTCTCAAAGTCAGGTATGTGGTATCTTATATCAAGATAGAGCTTTAGATACCCTCACTACAATGAATATCCAACATCAAACAAATGGTATTTACTTGATGTGAATTGAATGATTAGTGTTGAAGGAAAAAAAATTAGAAGAGTAACTCAGTCTCAAGCGAACTTATGGGTGGATGTGAGAAGCTGTATTTTCTATTCCGTGTTGTAGATTTGAAAATTTGGTTGTCATGTGTAGTGCCTTTCCAATCGACTATGACAAAAGTCAAGCCCATATTGAAGTTGCATATCGCCTTGACATTTTGCGTCGGGGACCCACAACAGTCGATGATGCATGTGTTCTGTCGACCGTTTCAATATAATTATAGAAAGATAACAAAGGGTTACGCAATTATGATATTCAAATGAAAATTAAATGCAATAAATATGAGAAATTACTTTAACATATGACATATACCGCGCATCATGCGAAATCTCTGTGGGGACCCCTTCGAATGTACGATATGTTGGTTTTATGACTTTTGAAGAAAAAACAACGGTGCATTCAACTCTACTGAGAAGTATCTGCAAATCGTTTCGTAAGAGTGCTGAAATCACTCCATAGCTCATCACATTGATTTATTCTGTGATAATATGTAGAGAGTTATTGCTTACACCTCTAGTGAAGTTATCTTGGATGAGCCACGAAATATATTATTTCTTTGTAGTTCCTCCAATAGATCGGTGAATATCGCATGCGTCATGCGAAATATATTGCTAAAACTTGTTCGATGGTCCGCTCCACAACCCATTGGTCGACAACATACAATGATGTTATGCAAGGAGAGCACTATATGTACGAGTTAAAATAATCATACATCAAACATACTGCAGCTGCAACTCTCCTGTGCCTTTCTCTATTTACATTCATATATTTCAGTATCAAAGCGGTTAACACATAAGCATCAATGAATTAGCTACAATCATATAAGGTTAGGAACAAAATCAACATAAGAAAATATCATAAAAAATATAACGAGGAATGAAAAATTCTCAAGTAAAGTGACACGTTGAAAGCAGCATAAATATTGAAAGCACCATGAAAAACTATAAGCAAATAAAATATCTAAAGTAAATAAATAAATAACAAATACGAAATGTCCCACAAGAATTTAATAAAAAAATGTGTCTCTCAAACTTCAGTGCTCTCATGAAAATAACGTAGGTAAGCCACCCTACGGCCAGCGGTCATCGTTATGAAAAACTTACTAGTTCGGATCTTCAAGCAACTTCATTAAGAACAAATACAACGATATGTCCTCGTAAATTTCTGGAGTTGTCTCCAAATCACATGGCCTGCTGGATTTGTGATGGACCAGAGTCATTGGTCTATGAAGCCACTAACTATGATAATTGACTCCTAATGAAATCAGGTTCCCATTTTTTCTTCTCTATTATGGGCCGCTTTGATTGATTAGTGGATTCAACCTCATTTCGGTTCGGGCTAGGGCCTTCATTCTAATCACCTGTCTAATTATCTGCCAAATTTGTTGAGATGCCGCCAAATCCTGCCTCATTGGGGGCATATGCATTCTTGCCCGTGGTACACCACCGAACATACAATCCAAATTCTCTTCACCTTAGGATCGATGCTATTGCATTTAATTTTTTTTGCAGCTGATGCTAAAAACTCTGCTTTTAGTGATCTTTATAATATATTAAATACTAAAGAGAGTGAAAATATATATATATAAACTAGCCAAACAGAGAGAAAAGTAAAAATTAACTTTAGTAAAATGTATTAAAAATGCAAACCAGAAAGTGTTTTTCTTAGAAAACAATATTCAAAATAGGTGGGTGAGTTATTTTGATAAAATTTTTATTAAAGTTTCGGAAAATACGATCGATCTTAGCGATCTTAATATCGTTAATAATAAAATGTTTCATTTTTACTGTCGCATTAGTAAAAAAGAAGTTGATGAGGATTTAAAGAAAACTAATAGTGGAAAGTCTGTAAGACCCGATGATATCCCAATTGAAGTGAAAATATTTAGGAGATTTGGGAGTTTTTTGGCTTACTAAACTCTTTAATATTATTTTAAAACTAAAAAGATGCTTGAGGAGTGGAGGAAGTATTTTAGTCCCCATTTTTTTAGAATAAAGAGGATACACAAGAGTGCAAAGTATAGAGGAATAAAGTTAAAATTATGGGAGAGGGTAATTGAATATAGGTTAAGACGTATTACAAAGATTTCTCATAATCAATTTGGATTTATGCCGGGCAGGTCTACTATGGAAGTTGTACATTTATTGAAAGGTTTGATGGAGAAGTTCAAAGATAATAAGGAGGATGTACATATGATTTTTATTGATTTATAAAAAGCTTATGATAAAGTTCCAGCTTGAGAAGAAATGTGTTGATATGACTTATATTCAAGTCTTAATGATATGTATGCAAGAGTTGTTACTTCTGTTCGAACTGGAGGAGGATCGATCAAATATTTTCCTATTTCTATTGGTTTACATCAGAGATCGGCTTTAAGCCAATATCTTTTTGCTTTAATTATTGATGGTCTTACTGGACACTTACAGGAGGATGTACCTTAGTGTATGCTTTTTGTTGATGATAACCTTCTTGTGGATAAGTTGAAAGAAAAATCTCAGAAAAAACTTGAATTATAGAAGTCTACCTTGTAGTCTAAAGGCCTTCTTTTTAGTAGAACTAAAACTAAATACATGGAATGTAATTTTTGTAGTAGTAGCTCTTGTGATAGAAATGTAACTATGGGTGATCAAATTATTAAAATGTGTGAACGTTTTAGATATCTTGGGTCTATTGTTCAAAGTGAAGGTGATATTGATGGGGATATTATTAGTGGCATTCAAGCTGGTTGGTTGAAGTGGAGGAATGCTTCAAGCCTTTTGCGTGATAGAAAAGTGCTGCTTAGACTGAAAGGAGAATTTTATAAGATTTGGGTGAGACTTGGAATGCTCTATGGCGTTGAATGTTGGCCTTTAAAAGAGAAGTATAAAAATAAGTTGAGTGTTGCCAAGATGAGAATGGTTAGGTGGATGAGTGGCTTTACACTTAGAGACAAAGTGTGAAATGAATATATCTGGGATAGGGTTGGTGTAGCTCCAGTGACGGACAAAATTAGAGAGAGACTTCTTAGATGGTTTGGTCACATTAAACGTCGACCTTCTGATGATCTGATTAGAAGAGTAGATTGTATAAAAAATGATCTTAATTTATTAAAATTAAATGAAAATATGACACTAAATAGGATGCAATGGAGAAAAGATTCATACAATCAAACCCACTTAGTGGGATAAAGGTTTTGTTGTTATTGTTATTGTTGTTGACACCACCTACAAATGCAAATGACATGTTGATGGACTTGAGAAAAAAATGAAAATTTGAAAAATGCAGTGGACATTCTCACTGTTAGTCTCTCAACCGACCACTCATTGGAAACATCAATTGTATGCTTTATCGAATCACAACCCAAGCCCGTGGTTTCTCTCTTTAGTTTCTTTCAGATGTTTCCAATCCTATTTAAGCCGATCCCACTTATTTTTTAACTGCATTATATTGTACTCTCTGTCAGTACTTTTTTTGAATTATTTAATAATATTTAGCCATCCCTCGTTAAAATAGGTTGTCGGCCAATTTTCATTTTTAACCTCCTTGGGACAAAGGTCGCAAAAATATCATTTTGGTATCCTTATCCCACATTGCAGATGAACTAACCTCTTTGGTCTTAACCATTATATATACTAGTATGAAAAAACCAATCAGCATAAACATTTGCCATAATAAAATACTTGCCATAAAACATTTGCCAAAAAGAGAAATAAAATACCACAATAGCATCACCACTGACCCACCACACAACACCACATACACTTCACCGTTGCCACAACCTCCACACACACAAAACCATTACAATTGCTTCCGCACACACAACACATCCACAACAGTACTACCTGCACACACCTCAACACATTTACCTAATACAAACACAACCACACAATCACCTCTACTATGCAAGCACACCCACACCTTAAACACACACAGGCACACCAACACCTCCGCCATCACCTCCCCTACACATCCACAAACACAAACACAACCACACCAATAGCTCCTTAACCACACACAGACACATTCACCATCACCAATACATCCACAACCACAAACCAACCACCACCACCTCACCCACACACAAACACATCCACCAACACATACATATCAACACAACAATCATCCTACCCCACCACCTCCACGTCCACGTCCACGTCCACGTCTACACCAATCACCCTTCACCACCACCTCCTCTTCTTTCAACACAAAGGCATCCACCCCCACATCCACCACATCAACACCATAAGCCAACATCAACCAAATGTACATTGATTGAGCAAAAGGAAAACCATAATCCATTATTTCACGTGCATTCAAAACCAACACGTACTATAGCATAATTCATGAACATAAAGGAGTAATAATAAGCATTTGCCAAATCGAAAATCCCAAAAATCCAAGCCATTGCACGTGGGATCCCCAACAATTCCAAAATCTAACTTCAACCGAGAACCAATGAAGCATAAGCATTTCCAAATTGATAATCCCAAAAATCCAAGCCATTGCACATGGGATCCCCAAACATCTCAAAATCCAACTTCAACTGAGAAGCAGTGAAGCATCAATATTAGCCAAATAAAAAATCACAAAATTCTCTAGCATAGAGAACCATACCAACCCCAAGAGGAACCACCGCACAGAGAAACCCACGGTTGGCTCAAAGGCACAAAACGAAAAGCCACACAGTTAGGGTAAAGAAACCATCACACAAAGATTACCCAACTCGAAAAAGAACCACTTCACAGAGGAAATCATGAAATATCAGATACATACACATTTCTAAAATCAAAGACAGTGACATAGTAAGGTAGGGAATACCCATGAAGAGGAACCACCGCACGGAGAAATCACAGTACAGAGGAACCACTGCATAGAGGAGCCATCGCACAGAGCACCGCACAAAGAAGCAACCCCTCATGCGGATCAAATGATCCCAACAGAGCCGTCGAGGAGATAGAGGAGATGGAGAATGTAACTCACCGAGAGAGGCACAACACCTATCGTGAGAACTGTGAGAGTGGGGAGAGAAAAGGGCTGCTAATGCAAAGCGAGAGCGAGAGAGGGCCGCTAGGGCAAGATGCGAGAGAGGATTGCAAGAGACGAGGGGCAGCTAGGGCAAGACACACGAGAGAAATGATTGCGGAGAGTAGGAGCAGCCTCGTCAACACTATACTAACGAACACAGGCCGCAGGGTTAAACCGCGATCGCGTTTCGTTCAGATTTTTCTTAATATCCGCCACGCTGTCAAAACCAAACACAAGGCGTCACGTTTTTTGGCCTCGCAGCGGTAAAACTGCTGCCTCAAACGATGGCAAAGTCACTATATCTTTGTGATTCAATCTCATCAATATCATCTTCTTCCATGTTTCTTGCTTTTATATAATTTATTTTTATAAAATCAAATTTTGGGCTAGTGTAGCTTGTATTTTATCATCGGGTTTAATCAAATGACGTACGCTGCACATCATGACATGTTTCTCTACATCTCACACTAATCTAAGTTATAATGCTTTTTCACTATGGAAAGGTTTGTCTGTTCAAATGTCATGCCATTTTTCTATAGTGATACTCCTATAAGATAGCTTCCCCGAGTGACTACTATGAATGGATAACTATCAAATCTATGATAGTGCCTGTATGGTATATCTTGACAATGAGTCCAAATCTCTTCATTAGTGGCATACAATTACTTCAATGCATCGATGCCAACTATTTTTTATTGCATAGTTGTGATCAGTAAGTGACGAAAACTCAATGCATTAATTAGCTTGTTCTGGCTCCCCATTTTATTCTCAAGCCCAAAATAAAAAGAGAACTCAACGTAAGGGACATTTCTCCAATTCAACTTGCTATGGTTGTTAATGAATCTCTGAGCCTCGTGATCAATATAAAGGGTAAACTCATTGGCTAGTAAGTAGTGACTATAATGAGAGCTCTCATAAAAAAAACATAAAATCCTTGTCACAGGTGGAATACTTCTGCTTAGATGCATTCAAGTTCTCACTAAAGAAGGCAATGTGATACTCTTCTTTACTTGTCATAGCTCTAATCCCTACGTTGGAGATGTCACACTTCACCTCTAACACTTGATTGAAGTTTGAAAAAATTAGAATATGGGCTTGAGTAACCCGTTTCTTCGAGTTGTCAAAGCTAGCCTATTTATCTTTCGACCATATAAATCTGCATTGTGAAGCTTTCTTGAAGGGTGCCTCTATAGAGCTAATTTTTTTATAAAATTCTTATAAAAATAAGTAAATCCATGAAATTGGCGTATCTCATTAAATGATTGTGGATAAGGCCATTCAAGATAGCCTCTATTTTTGTTCAATCTATCTAAAGTCAGCAATTGAAACAATATTTTCGAGGAAGTACGTTTGAGTTGTTAAAAAGTGACACTTCCTCTAGTGGTTAGACAATTACTATGTTCGAAGAATTCCAAAAGCTTGTCGTAGATTCTATAAATGCTTTTCCTTTGAGTAGTTGCACACTAAATTATCAACTAAGTACACAACCACAAATTTTCCAATAAAGGCTTAAAAAAACTTAGCTAATCAGCCCCATAAAAGTACTTGGTACATTAATCAGAGTAAAATGCATGACTGCCCACTTATACAGTCCATCTTGCGTCTTAAAAGTGATTGTTCACTTATACATAGGTCTCATATGAATCTAGTGGTATCTACTGCCCAAATATATCTTAGGAAAAGATGCAATCTCCATGCAATTTATCCAAAAGTCATCCGATCTAAAAATGGGAAACCATTAGTTGATGGCGATTTTGTTCATTACCCTACCATCATGCACATACACTGCGATCCATTATTATTGGACACAATAAATTCTGATATAACAAATAGATTATTACTCTTATGAACTAATCCTGTAACCATCATATCCTCAACTTGCTTCTGCAGCTCTTTATATTCTACTAGTTGCATCCAATAAGTTGGTCAGTTAGGGAGCACTTATGCTAGGACAGTATCTATGGCATGCTAAATGTCATGTAGGGTGATAATCCATGTGGTAGGTTGTTAGTCAGAATATCTCGAAACTCTTCCAATAGAGGCCACAATACCTATGGTATTGGCTCATCTGTCTCTTTGCCCTCTAACATCACCTAGGCCAATCCCACTGACGCCTCTTTAAAGCCTATAAAAATATAGTATGAGGCAGTAGAGCTCTCATCTCTATCTGATTACTCATCATTGTTGCTCCTTCAAAGGCAAAAATACAATATGCTTCTCTTCTTTGATAAATAAGAAGGTATTTTTTGTGGCCATTATGAAGTATACCTCTATCATACTTCCACAGTTTGTCTAACAAAATGTGGCATGCATCCATACACATAATGTCGCATCACATATGATCCTGTTGTTTGTCTTCAATGGAGAACTCTATCAGTTACCTCATGAACAGGATCGAGGAATATGGTTGAGAATGCTTCTGGATTGTGAGGATCAATTTGTCCACCATTTGTATTGACACCACATTCTCAAATTGCTTTCATGTATAATGAGGCTGCAACCCTTTTCCTTCACGGTGGAATGAGTATGAAAGATATTATATAAGCCATTGTTGCTCTCTTGGGTTCAGTCTGAAAATCTTGTCGAATCACAAGCATCTTTCCATCATCTCCAGGCAATTGATATTCCTTCCCGTTTTTCTCATTCATAGAATTTCTATCTATTTTTTTCCACTGAACACTGCTCTATAAATAATAATAATAATAGTAATAATAGTAAAAACTCTTCTCTTTTGACAGTTAGATGTATTATATTTATGCCCATGGCACTTGAAACATTTTTTATTTGGGAATGTTTTGGGAATCATTCCTTTTTTTTTTTCCTCTTACATTCTCTTCGCGATGGCAGGCTTAGCAATTATCAGTGTCCTCTTGTTGTCCGACCCCATGGTCGAACTCTGTTTGAATGGTAGAGTGGATTTAATGCTATTGTGTTGCTTCTCCGTCTTCAGGACTATAGATTTGTACATCATGCTAAGTCCAGTAGGGATGTAACTGCAATGCATTGCTAATAGGTCTCAGTCCTTCATGATTTCATGCTTGTTATTTTTTATTTTTTATTTTATTATTTTTTTTTTCTGATTTTACCAACTCACACTTCGGTTTGAGTTCAAATTTAGTAGTATACTCTACTAATAGGTTTTTGTGATGTAAATGGTGAAGTCTTAAAAAATTAATTTGTTTATAATTTTTTGGGAGGTACTTGTGCTGTATCTTCTTTATCTTATATCAGGCCGAGATCTACTCTTTCCCTTGTAATGGCATGGACACTTTAAATTCTCTCACAAGTTGTAAGTACTCTTTTTTAATTTAATGATAACTAACTTCACCATTATGTCATGTCAAATGATCTTCTACTCAAAGTTTCATTCCGTTATCTGGAGCAACTCAACGAATTTGTTTGGATTCGTACAATTGTCAAAATCCAATAAATCAATTTTCACTCCACAATTATCCTCGCTCCTATACCCACTTCTGAACTGATGGGGCTTCCGCTCTTCGTTGCTTGATCCTTCTTAGTGACAAGGGTGTTCATTATCTTCTCCATTCGAGTAGCACCCTTATTGTTGTGATTACTTTCCAATGTTAAAGGCACGTGTCCTCATGTCCGCATTGGTGCATCCTAATTGGGGTGTGTGCTCTATCCATAAAATAGATCCTGAATCTGACTCTGTCTCATGTGTAAAAAAATTCGCAAAAAGCTGAATGCATAGCTAGCAAAAAAAACACGAAAACTTAGAAGTGAGAAAGAAGACAGAAAGGTTTTGATATTTCTTGCAGAGGAGGTCAATGGATAGCGATTCAAAGGATTCATGGAAGGAAAGGATTGAAGGAGCAAAAGGCGAACTAATAAGTACTAGAAATATCAAAGTTTTTTAGGGCTTGTAGTTTGTAAATTTTGATTTAGTAAACTTTGATTTTAAATATTAAGATTTTTCTTTAATTTGATTAAAAATTAACGGTGATAATTTAAGCATGGCATAAACCTGGTTTTTCATCCAAATCAGAAATAGGTTATGGGTTTAATCATCATCCTGCTTTTTAATAGTTTTTGACAATAGTTTTGATACTACTCAAATATATTGGGAATTGATTCACCGTTGGAACGGATCAGGCTCCCTGATTTGATTCAATTTTTAATCCTTGCTTATTCATAATAATAAGAAATATCATTGTGATATATATATATATATATATATATGATTCGGCCATCCTTATTCATTTTCAGATTGATTATTCAATGATCTCATTTTCCTTATTCTAAAAATTCATCCTGCTTTCCTTTCTTTCAGGAGAAGAATGAGCAGAAGGTGGAGCAGATCAAAGCTTCCGTGATACTCCCATTCTATTCCTTTCCCAGCAAAGAAACCATCCCTGAACCAATTCCTACAGACAAGAACATTGTTCCCACACAAACTGTGCGAAGCCCAGATCAGGATTCACTAACCACCACATTGGAAGAAGTAATCCCATTAGGAAACAGCATGGATGGCTCCGAGTCCCCAGCCGAAAGCCCCAATACCATCGATGTCTTCAATGGTGATGCTGAAATCTCTAAAGCAGATGCCAATGCAACAGAACCGCTCATGTCTCTCTCTGATCTTCATTTCGGATTTCAGCAGTCGTCCCAACACTTCCACAAGAAGAGCGGCGTGCGAGGGAACAGCAGGTCTTCTACACAAGTTTCGCCATTCGACTATGTGGCAGCAAGAAGATCTATGAAATTTGGTGAAGAAAATGGAGGCGAAGCTGACGGTAGCACAAGCGATGGGGTTCTTATAGCTTCCAGAGGTGCGAAGAAGGTTTTTCCGTCGAGCGGGGAGCGAAGGGAGGGGGGAGGACAGCCTCGGCGGCGGCAAGCATTTCCTCCTTCCGGCAACAGAAGCACTACTTACCGTTGCTGAGAGGTTTGTTGTAGTCTCGAGGGTTTTAAGAATAGGGAGGGTAGTATGTTATTAATGCTTTTGGCTAAACCTTGTAATGAGGGTGACTTTTCTTTTTTTCCTTAATCATGGTTGATTGGATTCTATGCCTCAGCTATTGTTTTGGAGAAGTTCTGTGCATGAGCCCCTTACAAATGAAATTTGATGGGAGACAAGTAAATCTCTATGGATTTAACCTAACTTATGTCTTAACCACAAAAATCAAATAAATCCAATCAAATTTATTGGAATTGACTAAATTGCTTTTATTTTAGAATATCATAGCTTAATTTGAACTTTTTGAGAGTTGATATAAATGATTTGATTTCAAAAATTAATAAATTCAAATAGAATTATGTCATGAACACCTCTAGTAACTCTCCAAAGTGCTAGGATCCATGCTTTGAATGTTAGGAAGGAAATCAATAAAAAGAAAAAGTAAAAATTTAAATCAATTATTACAAATTCATTCTTAACCTATGCTTTATTAAAACTTAATAATGTTCCTTTATTTTCTTTCAATCCAAACATATAAAAAATTTAATGAAATTATAATAATTTGCAAGACTAATGTTTCCCTCTATTATTGTTGATTGCCCAAAGCACATGTTTGATGCACACAATATTCTAGGGTTTGTTGTGATTTTTTACTTTTATGAAATAGTAAATCCTATAAAAATAGATGATAATTTTGTCATTATTTTTTATTTTTGTCTAAGAAATTTAGTTTTAATAAATATATATACATACATATATGTGTACAAGCCTTGGCTTGTTGGTTGGTAGATTCACTGTAAGTCCCTTCAGGTCAAGGGTTTAATTTTCCATGACGTAGGGTTCTTAATATTATAGCACATGACGTAAGGCTTCTATCAGGGGTTGTAGCGTAAAGGGGAATCGATATTTGGCGCCCAGTGGAGTCAAATACTACTTTCTTTACAATATATATAATTTTATTTTATTTTCTAAAGATTAGTTGACGGACGAAATCACCAACCAATCCCTTTAGGCTTCACAAGCATTGCTAAGTAACGCGACTCGGATCCCATGAGCGAGAAATAATTTTAATAGACTATTTAGCCCTCAAATTTTAATTTTAAGAGTGAAATCATTCAAATTTGATGGCTAACTCTAACAAAAATAAATAAATAAATAAAATATGTGAAATTCGACTCCACATTTAACAGTCTACCACTTGGAGTCAAACCAAATTTTTTTTTAATATATTAAATGTCATGCTTAAATACATATATCTTCTGCTCATCCATGTGGATCCACCAATGCTCATAGTGTGGCGCCTCCATTATCATGATTTTTTGAGGTCAATTTAGGTCATACATAACCTCGGTTTTCAGATGATCACTACCTTAGTTAGCTTGTCTATAATATTTTTTGTTCCATGAATCTTATCTAATTGTAGAGCTCCATCAACAATTAGCCCTCTAATGTGATCATACCATAGTCATATATTTTTTTTCCTTGTATAAAAATTGGTTCTTTGATAGATGGATGCGGCTCTGACTGTCACTAAAGAGTGTTGTTGACTTGCTTACCTAATTCCTTTCGAAAATTTTTTAGTCAAATAATCTTCTTGCTCTATTCTAAAACTGCCATGTACTCATATTCAAAAATATTGAGACACTCTTCTGTAGTCTTGACATCCAACTAACTGTAATTCCTCCAAGCGTGAACACATAACCTGATGTGTTTTTGACCGTCTAAATCTTCTCCAAAATTTGCATTTGAATAACTTCGTAAGACTAATTCGTTTCTTTTAAAAGAATTTGTTATACTTGAAGTACCTTTCAAGTATGTTAAAATTCACTTCACATCTTTTCAATGTTCCTCTCCCGAGTTAAAGTTAAACCTACTGATGACGCCCACTACATGAGCAATGTACGATACAATACACTTCATAGAGTAAATCAAAATGTTGATTGTAGATGTGTATGAAACTTTGTTCATGTGCTCTTATTCTTCATCAGGCTATGGTGACTACTCTTTAGATAGAATGAAATTATCACCCCAAGGGTGTCTTTCTTGGCTTTGTATTATGAGCATTAAATCAGTTTCTAACGTTCTAGACATACTTCTCTTGGGAAAACTCGAAAATCACTTTGGATCTATCCCGAGTAATCCTCACACTAATTATTTATTTTATTGTTCCCATGTATTTTATTTTAAACTCATTTGATAACTGATATTTTAATTTATTGATCTTTGTCATGCTTGTACCTGCAACTAGCATATCATCAACATAACAAAATGATATAAGATTTTTCAAATTTCTTGATAAAACAACTTTGGTCCATCTCACATCTAGTGAAACCATTTTTACACATGAAATCCTCTCCTTTTTTTGTACAATTATCTTGATGTTTGTTTCATCCTATACATGATCTTTAGAAGTTTGCAAATTAAATTTTTTTCTTAGAATAGCAAACCCCTCCGATCATTCCATATAGCCCTCTATCTCAAAATATTCGTGAAGAAATGCAATCTTTATATCTGGTTATTCTAGATTTAACTCTTTAACCTCAATAATTATTGACAATCATGATGGCAGTCATCTTACCCTTGGTGAAAACACTTTTGTAGAATCAATCCCACATAGATGTTGAGATCCTTAAACCACCCTTTTATCTTTTGGTTCCATCAGATTCTTATATACTTTATACACCCACTTATTTTGTAATTTTTTTTTTGCCTTTGGGTGATAGTTCTAGCGTCCAAGTTTTGTTCTTCTCTGGAGAGTTCATCTCCTCTTTCAAAGCTTCTCCCACTGAATTGAATCTATAGTTTGAAATACTTTCAAGTAGTGTTCTAATTCTTTATTATTTGTTCATAGTAAATAATAACATAGAGAATACCTTCATGTGGGTTTAGGCTGTCTATTAGACCTTCTTTGTGTGGAGTAAATGACTATGGTGTCTCTTATGAAGAAGCTTTTATATGAATGCTAGGATTCCTGGGTGAGTTCTTCATGCTTTTCCTTATGCTTTTTAATTATTTAAAACCAATCCTAAAATAGTCTTTGCTCATTGAATGTCACATATTTGGCTCTTATGACATTTTTATTTTGGTTATCCCAAAATTGATAACAAAAAATAATTTAAGTCATAACGAATGAAGTAGGACTTTTAAATTTTTGCATCAAGTTTGTCCCTAGATTCAGAATTAATATACACACAGCAAACACAACCAAATAATTTTGTGAAAACAGTACATCCTTTCCACTTCACTCTTCTTCAAAGATTTAAAAAACCAAAGATACAGACAATTCTCTGTTAATTTAATAAGCTCTTGTTTTGACAAAATGTCTCTAAAATATCTTGGGCAAGCCAGTGTGATATCATGCTCCTCCCAATCTCATTTAGGGTTCTATTCATTCTTTCAGAGATGCCAAGCTATTATGGAGTTGCTTGAAAAGTTTTCATCATGTGGATTACATGTTTTGAACAGTGAGGTTTACATTCTTTGCTATCATACTCCCCATCATTACACTTAACTTTTCATTTCTGAGACTTTACTTGTGCGTGTCACTTCTTGAAAATAGCAAACACAACAAATTTATAAATAAAAAAAAACTCATTCCTTTCTAATACAGTCGTCAATAAATGTAATTTTGTATAATGAATGATTAGTTCTACTTTTTTAGATTTAGAAATTTTTTTTTTTTTTAAGTGACTTCCTCTGTTTGTCAAGAATAAAAACTTTGTTGGTTAATGTTATGCGCAGAGGACTCCTTTGGATCCCCATACAACAAAAGGAATCCAGTGATGAAAATAAGCTTTCCTTCATCGAAGTATACCCTCGCGATGAAAATCATCGCCTGAGGCTGGTTACAGCCCTGACGGTCTAAATTTCAATTTTATGTCTGGATCTCCGTAGGAAGTTTTTGGCCTATCTGGAAGCTATAAAAAATTGTATATCACTAAAATATGACCCTATAACTCGTAAATAAACATGTTCGAGGTTTCAAATTAGAGATTTTGGTGCATACAATCGTCCTAGACCCCTGCACAGGTGGGGCGAAATGACCCCGAATTTTCTCAAAAACACGCGCGGGAGAGTTTGATGACTACCATTAACCATGGGAGGCTCCAAAATGGCAGTGTATGGTTTCTAAACACCAGAATGGGTATTAAACATGTCTCATGTCAGAGTTAACATGAAATCTCTCGGGTAGGGCTAAATCGGTACGAATCTCAATTCCATGCTCAAGGCATGTACTAGGAAGTCCTATTGGATGGCTTGGATGATGGGAGACTAACCACAATCTCGTACCATTTATGCAGACACCTCGCTCATGTGACATCAAAAATTAATGCCAACAATGAGATAATGATGCTCCATTTGACAATGTCATTTTGCTCTGGTCTATATGGATATGTATATTAATGTTGAATGCTCCATTGTTATAGAAGGTTAGTAAAGTGAGTCTTGATGTGTTCTTTACCACAATCAATGCAAAGGGTTTTGATACGAGTATTATATTGATTCTCAACAAGAATTTTAAATTCTTTGAATCTATTAATAGTTTCTTTTTCATGTTGAAGCAAATCTACACAGGTGAACCTAGAGTAGTCATCCACAAACAAAACATAATATTGATAAGATTAATTTGAAGCAATATGGACTATACCTCAAACATCATAGTGATTATTTGTAATGATTGAGAAGCAAGAGACATAGAAGTACAAAAGGATACTTGCAACATTTAGCAAGATTACAAGAGTTCCAAAAAAAGGTTTGGTTACATGTTTCGAAGTAGGAGTTGATGCCAACATTTAAAAGTGGAGTTCCAATGTTTTTTACAAATTTGACAAATGAGGGAGGAAGGTTTATTCGTGGTATTATTGGGACAGGATCCTAAAGTGATTAGATTCATGTTATCGACGAAGATGAAGCTCTTTGATCTGTCACAACTGAGTACAATTGCGAGAGTTGTGTTGACTGATTATTGATTTTCTTTGATTGTTTTTTTGAGTCAAATTGATTTCCTCACAGCCATAAGAGGCTATAGATATAGTCGAGGTTGATGGGTTGTAGGATGGTTCGTATTGAAGTCATTAATGAATGAGAAGTGGAGAGGAGACCATTAAGATTGTGATGAATATATCATCAAGATTCAAGATAGCACCAAAAACTGCTAATTTGTGAACTTTGGATTTAATTTTATATGAATGACAGGTTGCAGTCTCTATATTCTATTGTGTTGTAGATTTGTCTCTCATAGTGTCATTATGCATTTCAGCATTCAATTGTATAACTAGAGACCAATAAGTGGACTACAATCTTCTTTTGATTGAGGATCAAATTTCTAAGCAAGTATTAAGATTAAAAATGTAGAGGGTAAGAGGGAAGATGAGATATATAATAGTGTATAAAGAAAATGCCAAATTTGGATCGATTAAAACTCATTTATGGTAGTTGGAATTGGGTTTTCTTGATTGACTGAATTAAGAAGAAGAAATTATGGTCTTTGGCATGTAAAATCAAGAAAAGTTTTGCATTTGTTTGCAAGAAATAGTTGGAGAACTTGTTCCTTCCTTGTAGGATGATTGTTAGTAGCAAGGGTAATGGAAATGATACATTTGATGTTAGCCATTAGAAACTTGAAATGGGTGAGAACAGGTTGATCTAGTTGTATGAAAGTGAAATTGGCGGTAACCACTGCTATCTTAATGAATGAGGAGCTGAAATTAGAATTCATGATGAAGATGTGAAGCTAAGAAAGAACAACGAAGATGCTCACCTGTTGGAGACAATAAGGAATCGATGAGCAAGTAAGAAGGAGCATTGATTCTTGGACGCAAGGATTAAAGCAAGTGGCAATGATCATGAAGTGGACAGCATTGTGGGCTACTATGAAAAGAATATTGAGAGAAAAAGGGAGGGAGAAAGAGAGGAAAAGGCTAGTAGATTGTAGTGAGGCCTAATGCTCTAATACCATGATAGAAGACTGGACATCCTTGATTGTTTTGAGAGTGCCTAAAAGAACAACAGGTATAAGAGGAAAAGGAAGAAGGACAAGGATAGAAAAATTGATTTTATTAACCACTTATATACATTTACGACTGGTATATACACATGTATTTATAGACACCTATTGGTGTCGTACATTAGCAGGAGTAAATAACAGTAAATAAAGAAGCTGATAGATCTTGAATTAGATATGGTTGTTAAGCACAATAAAATACATGAGTTGTGGCTTATCAGAAATGATATATAGATTGGATTTCCAATTTAATAAAATTTTATACTGTAATTCATTTTTCTCACATCAAATTTAAATTCTTAATGGCATGTATTTGAAATGTAGTACACATGTTTTTGTGGGAAAGCAAATGCCCTATGAGATGCCTTAAAAAATAAATAAAGAACAAAACCTACATTAGAAATTTTTATGAAAAGTATTTCTTTTCTTTTCAAAATTATTATGATTTTTTTTATGCCTATATATCTTCTTTTACCAATTCTTTATCTTATGTAAAGGTTTTCACTTCAAGTAAGCGGTCAGCCCGAGCAGAGTAGTAAGTGTTAGGAACTAACCCTTTAAGGAAACCGAGCTGGCCCAAATTCATTTCTTGATCTACCTAATTAAAAATATATATAATTTAGTGCTCAAATGTGTAGCATATTAGTTGGAAATAAAATGAAGTCTCAATGTGCTTAGTTCAAGTGCACACCATCTCTCTGGAATATATATATATATATATATTATTTTCATTGAAAATATGTACATATATATATTGATGGTAATTTTATGCAATTTAATCACATATATTATAAGATTAAATGCAGACGCGTAAGTCCAAACAAGCTTAATAGGCCTTTTGGATCAATTTTTCAAAAGATCCAATTCAACAAGCAACCAAATACAAACAACCAAGCATGAGCGGTCTAGTACAATTCGACGAGCATGATTGGTAGAGTACGACTAGATATAGGGCTGTAAACGAGCTCAGGGTCGGCTCGTGTTCGGCTCGTTCGATATTGACTCGAGCTCGAAAATCGGCTCGTGTTCGAAATGGCTCGTGAAAGACGTGTTCGTGTTCGGCTCGAATTAAATATTCTTGTTCTTGTTCAGCTCGTGCTCGGCTCGAAATTGGCTCGTTAAAATTAATTGGAAAAAAAATATATGCATAGTGTAAGATTCAAACCCGGACCAAATGAATGGAAACAAGACGCTTAACCACGTTACCACACAATCAATTATGATTTAAACTTAAATATAAATACATATAATATATTAATATATAAATAATATATATAATAAATTATTATATAAATAATTATATAATTATTTTTTTTTATTTCGAGCTAAAACGAGCCGAACACGATCGAACAAAGAGTTGTTTGTGTTCGGCTTGTTTGTAATACGAGCTTAAAACATTTGTTCGTGTTCGGCTCGTTTACTTAATGAACGAGCCAAACACGAGCTACTTACGTAGCCGAACATGAAGTGTTCGCGAACAAATAGCTTTTTTGACAGCCCTAACTAGATATCGGCGACCGCCTGATGAGTACCACTCTTATGAGACCAATCGGAGAAGATTCCATTCGACAATCTCATTACCTCACTAGAGATCATACTACCATTCTCAACAAAACTATAGAATGAGAGCCTAGTAGCCACATGGTCGAGCCAGCTTTAGGGCTAGCTCTAAAGTATGAGCCCAAACCGGCTAGGTGTTGGATATGACTCAACGAAAATGTGCATATGATAGAAGATCAAAGAAAATACCAATAATTGATCGGGCTTCAAAAATAATATAGTACATACACCCCTATATATATATATATATATATATATATATATATATATATATATATATATATATATATATATATATATATATATAGCAAATTCAGCAAACTTAAAACTTATCATGATAAAAAATTTAATTAAACAAAATGACATGGTATATTACAATAGAAGTTCTAATTAAAAATGCAACATACAAGAAATCTTTTTCATTGCTTAGTTTTTGCTATTATTAATAATAATTAAAAAATTAAAAATAGTATCATACAATTAATTTTATTGACATATATTAAACAACAAGTCCTTTGTTAATTTTCTTAAGTTCATTTGAATTCTTTTAATTGTATATAAAAACTTACAAAAACTACCTTTTTTTATATATATAAATTCCAATTAGAAGTGTCATATTATTAATTACTTTCATTGATTAATTTATGATCTTATTAATAATAATTAAATATTATAGGAATCATTGTGTTTTGTGTGATGGGAAACATTTGGGTGGTATAAATATTAAAAAATAAAGTTTAGATGTTAGATATGTAAACATGTAGAATTAGGTGGTATGTATGTGAATGCCCTGTCTTAACTTGATGTATTTATAATTTTTTATTTGTGTTACTTGAAAGCATGACCATTGTATTATTATTATTATTATCCTCTAAAATTCTAAGATTATTTAAGATAAAGTTTGATGAAATTAATGGATTGATTTGGGCTATAAATGGGATGGATTCATCTAACTATAAAATTAGCTACAAAATTACAATAAAAAATGAGATGTTAAGAAAACTCTTGTGAGATTTATAAACATTCTCTATTTAAAATAAGAAGTCTAAAATATTTTTCTAACTAGTTCAAAGCTCTAGCATATCCAATTATGAAAAATGTCATGATATGTTGAAATAGCAGGAAAATTATAACCAAATATGTGTGGCATCAGCAATTTCTATAAAATAAAACTATGAAAAAAATATTCCACATGCATTAAATTAAATTCTTACTTTGAAAAGATGCCAGTTTTCTATTATTTTAACAATTTTATAGTATTTATACACTTATCTTAGTCTAATGTGTGTGTGTGTCTCTATATACATATGTGTGTATGTATATATATACATGTGTATAATATATAATATATATATATATATATAGAGAGAGAGAGACACACACACACATATGTATATATACACATATACAGACACACACACACACACATATATATGGACGCACACATTAGACTAAGATAAGTATACATATACATAGTTTTTACATGAATAAAATTCTTTTCAGCATGCTCTATTCGAGACTGGTAGGAGAAGAATCGACTCGGTATTGTAAATGAATCACCCCTTCTTCTTATATATGTATACTTATCTTAGTCTAATGTGTGTCTATGTATATATATATATGTGTGTGTGTGTCTCTCTCTATATATGTGTATATATACATATGTGTGTGTCTATATATATATATATATATATATATATATATATATATATATATATATATATATATATATATATATATATATATATATATATATATATATATATTATACACACACATATATATAGGTATACATACATATATATACACACATGCATATATACATATATACACACGTGTCCGCAACCGTGGTCTGTTGAAAGACAGCTTCAGCGTAAGTCCCCTCTGCCACTGGTTTAATCCCAACTAAGTTGAATTAGCACATATTGGGGATAGGTATTTAGAGGACAGAATGATACGTCCACCCTAAGTATCGATTCTTTATATGTGTGTGTGTGTGTGTGTGTGTGTGTGTGTGTGTGGCCAGTTATTACCTGTTGGTAGAGCAGCCACTTTGAAGATTATAAGTCCTCTCAAGTCACATGTTCGAATTCCCTTCTGACAAGTTTGCTGGTAGTGAGGGAGGTCCTTGAATAGTTAGACACATGAGGGTGGCTGGGAGCTCGTATAGTAGCCTTTGACCATTCTTTTTAAAATATATGTATGTATGTATGTATGTATGTATGTAGATGTATATGTATGCATGAGTTTATGATTAAATTTGTATAAAACACCACCCTAAAAAATTACAAGATAAATAATTTTATAATAGTATAGTATGGAATATAATCTTCCACAAAGGATGTGAAGAATTCAATATGCTATTTTTGTAGAAAATCTTATAAACATTATTTTATTTCATGCATCATGGCATCTCTCAACATATCACCAACAATATCAACATAGTGCATGGCAAATCTAATTATTTGAAGTGCTTTGTGAGGTATCAAAAGATTAAAAGCTGGTCTAAATGACATGAAAGGAGATGATACTTATAATATGACTTTCTATGAATATTATTTATTGATTTTTTATCCCAATTCATGTGACATTCTTTTCATTTAAGAGAAGATGGCCTGTTTTTTAAGGAAACAAGCCCCAAAATTAATTAAAATGTTGTGTTGATATATATATATATATATATATTCAAGAATTTTGCTTATTAAATAATTTCATTAATAAATAACTCCTAAAGTGATCTGAATTACTATTTATTCTGATTTTTTCTTACTAACATTTGAATGGAATGATATACTTAGTTTGAGCAAATTATTTAAAGAGCTTCCTTATTCTACATTTCATTATCCATATTTAAATCACTTTAGTTCAGTTCATTAAATGACATAAGTATTTTTCTTCAATAAGATATTGGTATCATAAAACTCTATTATAATAGTTCAACCATCATAGCACATTTATTCATATTACATATGATTTAATTAATTACATGTAAAACACACATAGACACACACATAATGTCATAATTTTTGCAATTCAATCTAAAATTAAATCTAATAGGAAATTGAGAAAATGGGAAACAAGTTGATTAGAAGCATCAAACTTATGCAATGCAATGATGAAAAAAACAAAGAGGCTTTGAAGCATGGATGCTACAGGGAATCTATTCTCACTGCATACTTCTTTATAAAGTAAAGTTATTCGTCCAGAATTCATGAAATTATATTTTCACAATCAAAACAGTAAATCATCCACTAATAAAAACATAACTCAAATTATTATTAATTTTGTTCATTTGCAGCCAAAGTAAAAAATATTAAAATTTTGAAAAAAAAGTATATTTTGCAAAATAATAACTGCGGGGAAGAGAGGAAAATTATAAACTTACAAATTTACTAAAGATTGTGTCTTTAGTTCACCACTATGCTGAGGAAGACGAGTTCTGAGACAGATTCCATAGATTTGAGGGGAATGAAGCCTGGTCCGAAACCACCAATATGATCCCAAAAATATAAATAAATAATTCTTGAGGGCTCTCTTAGAAATAAAAGACTTCGAACCACACAACATTCCCCTCAGGTTTCATGGAAAATTAAATCTTTAAATAAATATATAAAGAATAGAGAAGAGAGAGAGAGAGAGAGAGAGAGAGAGAGAGAGAGAGAGAGAGAGAGAGAGAGAGAGAGAGATTGGGGTAAAGAGGTTGAGTTCTTCACAACTTGGCCATGCAAAATAGTTTCACAGATGCTTTTATACGTAGAAAATTTAGAGGGCGGGTTTCTCTTTAAAGTTATGATTTGTAGTCATGCTTTTAAACGCCTTTCACATTATAAAGATAACCACTATATATATTAGTTTAATGATGCAAAGGAGCCATTAAGAAAATGGTACTTTTGTTTAATGGGTAATTCAATCAAATTCATAATCATAAAGCAAGGTGAAATGGCACATAGCTTAAGGTCAACTACTAGCTAGTTTGTCTACACTTAGCATCTTAAATCTACTTTTGTGTCACTATTTGTAGTTTCATAACCATTTTGGTAAATAATAGCTTTTTGGAATAGTAATGCTTGAGGCCAATCTCTCCTTTCATGGAATATAGAATCCAATTGATGTCATATGCACTGTATAAATGTGTCTTATCAGTGTATGTCATATCACATACAAACTTGTAGGCTAATCTATATCACCATAGAACGATTTTTTTTTTTTTTTTGATGGTCGAATACATATCTACGAATTAATCCCCCATGAAGAACTACAAAATTAAGGCTTGACAATGATTTGCACATCACTTTATATGCAATATTCCTATATCATTTTCTCCCCTTAGACACCTAGGTATGCTAATGGGGATCTATACCTATGACCTTCTTGAATAATATTTGATGTAGGGTAGGTTGAAGAACTAATCGTTCTAAACTTCACATTGATGGAGAAGACAACAATGACTTCATAGTCAAAGCAAAAAATCACTATTACAATAAATCTACGCATCTATGACTCAGATTATCAATTGTGGTTCATTACATACCCCTCACTCCGTCACCTCTGAACTTAATTGTTATCTTATTCTCTTAATAAAAACGAAACCATACATGCATCGACATGAGAAAACTTATTTTAATGTAAATGGCAACAAGAGAATATATAATAATCATTATATTCTTTGGTATGATTAACCTTACTAATCAATGTTTTTTCTTTTTTTAATTTTGCATAAGACTAAGACCCTAATATAAGAGGAAGAAGAGCATTGACAATGGGTTTTTATTCCCAATCAAAGGATTTATCTTTTGTTTCCCACTGAGGAAAAGGAGAGGGAGAGAGGAGAACCTTTGATAAATGGAATTGAAGCCATACGCTAAGTTGTGATTCCAAGCTTAAGTGCCAAGCAACAAACACCACAAAAATGGAAAACTTGAGAGAGGGAGTGATTAAAGGAGAGTAAAAGAAAGAAGAGATACTTTTAGTTGATTTATTGGCCTTCAAATTTTGTCAGAGGATGGAGGATATATATATATATATATATATATTCAAAGGAAATCGATATTTATAGTTTACTGGTCCAACTACAAATATCGATTTCCCATGTGCCTATCCGACCCGTCCGCACCACGGTAGGGATCGAACCCGGGACCTTCGGGGGACTTACAGTGAACCCCGCCCAAACCACCAGGCCACGGCTGCGGCACAATAATCAAATTGAGGTTTATAAAGGTGCTGCAGATTGATCAAATTTATATCCATATTAATGGACAGAATGATCAATTTGGGGTCACTTCTGGATTGAGGATGCTTTGGAAGGGATGCCTGTAGTTTGAGGTGCAAGTGAGCCTGAGAAAACTAGAGCTTGACATGAACTTGAGCTCGAGCTTTAGCTTGTCAAGCCGGCTCAAACCGGATCCTAGTCATGTCGATGCTTTCTCTAATGAGCTGCTACGACACTTCTCCTACTCTCCCCTCGTCGATCCCTTCGATTGTTTCTCTGGGGAGCTCCAATGAAAATACACAGAACAATATATTAATTATACAAGTAAAGGTAAATCTTTAAATCGCTATTAGTCTCTAGCTCAGCCGGCTGAGAGCCTCAACCTTCTGTACGAAATTTAAAATCCGGGATCAGCATAAGTATAAATGTATGATATGTTCTTACGCTTACAGACTCGAGTTTCCCAATATTTTAGTACAAAAATAAAATTCCAAAAACTTTAAATTTTAGGAAGATTTACATACATACCACTCAATTCTTATGTATTTACATATCTAACACCTAAAATTCAACTTTTTTAAAAAGTTAAATCAGTGGTATTTCAAATGTGATATGAAAGATTTTGGTTGTATAAATATCATAAGCAAAGTTTAGGTGCTAGATTTGTAAATACATAAGAATCAGATGGCATGTACATAAATGCTCCATTTAATTATATGCGCTCAAAGCTTATGAAATACAATAAAAATAAAATAAAACTTATTTGTGGAGGAAAAAATATTATGTCCCGTAAACCGGCCGTGTAGTCAACGGCGTGGATCGCACCATGCTGTCAGACGTAAGGTGTGATGCAATCACACCGTCGTCTGCACGTCCGCACTATGGATGTAATATTTTCTCATCACACACGGATATGTGGTTGTTCCCACAAAGTGAAATTAAAATAAAAAACAAGAAAAAAAAAAGAAAGAAAATTAACACATTCTTTCTTAAAATTATCCATATAAATAACAATGCAAATTATATTTTATCTAATTTATCACACAAACATGAGCTGGATTCATAGGCTGTATTATTTCCAGGAATATAACAGCCAGGCTAAGATAAGAATAGACAGTACTCATCCTTCTTAATTAGGAAAAAAAAGCATTATGATTATATTGGCATCTGACATCAAACCAAAGTTAAAAATGTAAAACTTTATTCCAAAAAATCTCAACTTTATTTGGTTTTCTGCTCCCCCATTCACTCAACTTGCTCACTTTCCCTTCATCCCTTTTAACATGAGAACAGAATCCATATCTTATAGTGAAAACACCATGATTAATATTAACAAAATATATATATAAAAAGCATTAGATTTGCAAAGCAGACTGTAACATCTTAAACAAATATGCATAAAAATATTGTGGTAGAGGAACAAAAACAAATGAAATATGAGATCACAAAGGTTAGGATTACATGGTAGTTTCTGGAGTTGTCAGTTCGGTCGCATTTTGATTATTTTTTTCTTCTACTTTGGATGATGGAGTTCCAATCTTGATGTTTTGTCGTGATTTCTTGGCGTCCTTGGGGCCGTCGAAGGCGTGAATTTTGCTGTTGAAGTTAGTGAATGAAGGATTGTATGCTTCGCCGTGGCTCCTTCGCCGGCTAAACTTCGGCGACTTTGCACGAGTTACGGGTATCTGGTCACATGAGGGAGAAGTGAGTAAGGGATGACTTATTGTATCAAATTCGAAGAAATGTGAATTAAGTAGGAGCTTGGAAAAGAGAAAAATGCACTTGGATGTAAATGAATTTGGTGAGATAATTGAAATTTTTTGATATCATTTCAATATAATATAGGGGTTTCTGTATGCATGGAGCATGAAAGAAATAAAATAATAAGAAAATGATGGATAGATAAAAAGGAGAGTATAGTGAAGGGTTTCATTCAAAATAAAGAATGAATGCTGAATAATTATTAAGTTTCAATTTGATAAAATCTCTGCAAACAAATTAAACTGTGAGTGTTTGTTTATATACACACAGCTTACTACAAAGATTGGATAAGCAGAGTTATTCGAAAGAGTTTCAAAAAAATGTAAGCCAACTAGTTCTGCTTCTGCATCGGAGTAATAAAAAATGATGATTTTATTTGATAGAATAGTATCACTAATAAGGCGGTAATCTACTTCATTGTTTTTTAAAGGATTGAAAGATAATAGGTATGTGTTACTCGGTGATGTTAAAAGTGCGTTTCAAATGCAATGCAATGTGAAGCGCCTTAAGCCCCGCAGTTCCGCGGTTTCTGTGAGCGAAGCGCTCGTTTTGCACGTGAAGCAATCCAACACGCTTAAGCAAAGCGTTCGTTTCGCACAAAAAGCCCAGCACGCTGAAACGAAGCGCACTGGTCCAGTTTAGTGAGAGAAAATAAAGGTAAAATCCTATTTGACTTTTTCAATATTGTGTTCGAGAGGAGCGCAACGGAGCAGAGGCCTCTTCGATTTGGTTTTTGAGAGGAGCTTAAGCGAGCAGAGACACCAATATCCTCTTCAACTTTGGCCTAGAGTTAGAGAGGAGCGGGAGAGTTGTGGTCTTCCTTCCACTTTGGCCCAGGTTTCGAGAGGAGTGAGCAACAAAAGTAGGATTATGAAGTCAAAATTCAAATTACAATAGGTAAGTATGGGTTTGAATCTTTAAATTTCTTTTCGAATTAGTACTCCAATAATAGGATAAATCCAAATACAATTATCTTTTAGTGCAAACTTACCTTGGTTGCAATTCTAGATATTTTTCTTTTCCTCTCCTATAGAGTTTTTCATTTACATACACAGGTACCGTAGTATTCTCCCACTAGTACCATCAAGGGTGCTTTCATCATAGTCAATCATGCACATATAAACATCCAATAAAATATTACTTCCTAATAATACATATTCATTTCTCATTTGCATCGCAGTCAATATATTTATAACTATTCAATATTTATGACAATTTAAATAATATTGAGTACACATATCATCAATACAATATGAAAAAAAAAACTCGCTAGAATTATAAATCTCAAATTTGCAGTAATTTCAATATAACTAATGATAAACCAATAAATTTATTTAGTCTAGAAAAAGCAAATTATTATCATAGTACAAGAACATGAATCCTCACATCGATAACGATTAATTTGTTATTTGATTTATATTGACGTTGATTCTTCTAAAATTTGAAACCTAACATAAACATGATAATTTATTATTTTAATTATATAAGCATATACCTATATAGTCATCCAATTTCTTTTAGTTTTTTAATTAAACGTATAAGCAATTAATTTAGCCATTTTTTTAATTTTAACATTAAACTACCTCATATATTTGTATTACTATATATTATACCATATTTTATTTTCCTAAACTTTTTAACATGCTTAATTGGAAACATTTAAATTGGCTTGTACAACTAATTTCAAATAGAGAATAATTAGACAATCAAATTAAGCTTCATACCTGAATTTCTTCCTGCAGCACAATTTTCTTTTTCACCTTTAACCTTTTTACCGATTACCTTGAAACAATTGATAATAAAATTGAAATCAATTTATTATAAATTTTTTGAATTTTCATTTTAATTAATCAAAATGACTCAAATAATTAAGCATCTTACCTTACCCTGTCACCCTAATTCATTCGAACCGAACGACAAGACTCGATCGAGCCCTATGCCCCGCAGAACTGTCTTCCTTTTTTTTAGTGTGTGAAAGGTCCGAAAATATATCCTTCCTCTCACGAGAACTCCTTTGATCGCATTTTGCATGCGAGAGCTCCCTTACAGAAACGCAACGTCTTCCGCGAAGCCTCCCACTTCGTTGGCTTGATACCTTCCCTCCTTCTGCTACAGAGAAACCCTGGCTTGTGCTCAATCTCTCGCACTCTCCGATCTCCTGGTAAGTAACTCTTGCCTATGTCGCGTCGTTTTATAAGCGAACTCATCGCGTAGGCTTCTAATATCCTCGTTTCAATTTCCTGACTCCTCGCTTCATCTCCCACATCTCTGGCTTCCTGATTTCTTGATTCATCTTCCTTTTTTCATTCACTTCCCTTGTTTCCTCTCCCCAATTAAAATAACGGGACGTTGGTGGAGGTTGGCTACAATTGCAAAAAGGCTGGGACAACAAGTCAGTGGGTGGAATGGGTGTTACGATTAAGGCACTAGAGCAAAACAACGGATTTGCGTCTGAATTAGCGTCAGAAATAATTCGACGTTAAATTAACGTCTGATTTGTGTTTGTTTAATGTCGAGTGTTGTTTCTAGATTAGAAGTATCGATGCAGACTAGTCGTCGAGCGGGCAATGCTAATTCGACAGAATAGTGTCGGATTAGTATTGATAAGCGTGGGTCGTGGGCATTAGCAGACGTAAATCTACTTATTAGCGTCGACAGCCAATGTCAACGCTAATTCGACTGCAAAGCCCTAAAGTATTCCTTCGGCGAACTAAGGCCACAGTTTCTATTTTCTTCTTCCCCATCACGATCCCATCTCCTCCGACGCTCATCCTGGTTTTCAGTGTTTCCGGCTCATTTCCACCGTTCTAACTTCGTCCAAGATGAGAATCTCTCATCCACACCTCTAAGCTTTGATTTTACATAAGTTCCAAAATATTTTTTTGGTTAGAATTTGGATACATTGGTGTTAGATCTGAAAATACATAAGCACCACTCAATTTTTTTTTTTTTGTATTTCTTATTATATTTGCAATGCATAGCTATTAGATGGTTCTACATAAGATTTAAGTGCCATGTGCTTAACTATAAAAGTTTAAGTGTGAGATATGTAAAAACATAAGAATTTTGTACTATGTATGTAAATGCACCCAAAAAATTCGAGTGCTATGTGCCAAAATATAAGAGTTAGGTGCGAGAATGTAAATACGTAAAAATTTTGTGCTATGTATGTTAAGTGCACCAAAAAAATTTTAATAGTTGAGTGTTATGAGCCCAAATATAAAAGTTTAGGTGTGAGAATGTAAATACATAAGAATGCGCGCCTAATCATATTAGAATTTAGTGTTATGTGCTATGCGGTTAAATATATGTTTGTGGCTTACGTGTTTGTGTCTTATGTGTAAAGGATTTATGGTTAATGGTTTTGTGTTTAGGGGTGTTGGGAATTTTTTTTTATGTTTAGGATTTAGGGATTGAGGGATTTTGAGGTAGGGCTTAAATATAGTGTTAATTTTCAAGATATAAGGACATTTTTTTCATGTTTTTCTAAGGCTTATAGGGTTATGGGGGTTTAATTAATAAGGATTTAATGTTTTAGGGTCCATGTGCTTATTCACATCATGTGACGATTATATAAAGACTTATGTTACATAGATTTTGGCTTAGAGTTTAATATTTAAGTATTTAGAGCTTATGATTTTTTGTCCACAAAAGACAAGCATATGTATTTTTCTTCTTGGTTTAGTGTTTGAATGAAAAATATGATACTCAGTAGAACACAATGACATTGTACTAATCTATAGAATTGAATCTATGATGCAGATGGATATCTGAGATATGAGATCATGAATGTATAATAGATTGTCCAAGAAAAAAAGATCATACCGAGTTTTTGGTTAATGTTGAGAAACTAGTGCAGGCGGCGCCGCAACTCCTTATTTACCTCTCAGAAGGCAAATTTTGATGCCCCTATGTGAGGCACAAGAATCAAGCGTACATGACATCTGACGAAGTGAAGTTGGATCTATACCGTAGGAGATTTATACTCAATTATCAATATCGGACTTCACATAGTGAATTTGAACCAGATGTTCAATACGGTTATGCTGGAGTCTTATCAAATTACACCCCTCCAACTGTTCACGATTTTAGTATGTATAAGGAAATGATTACTTATGCCAATAGAACTCATTTTGTTGGAAGAGTGCCCGATGATGATCAAGAACCAAACAATGATGTGCAACAATTTATTGAATTATTAAATGTTGGTTGACCTGAGAATGTTGAGTATCAAATATGATTTCAATATGCTCAGTGAAGGCTTCAATCAGGTAGCAACATATTAAATGAGACGAACCCTACAGATAATTTAGTTCCAGAAGATTTATACATGGCTTAAAAGTTATGTGAAGGCTAGGGCTGCTATCTAAAAGATAGATTGATGCGTTAACGACTGTGCGGTTATATTACAAGGAAAATGCCCAGGAGAGGAAAGGCAAATTTTGCGGTGCTTATAGGTTCAAACCAAAAGGGAGAAAGAGTAAAATTCAGAAAAATATTTCTTACAAACGACTCTTTTACTTTCCTCTCATTCCATGGCTTCAGCGGTTGTTTGTTTGTATGCGCACAACTTCTCACATGACATGGCATAATAGCGGATCTGCCGGTGCTAATACGATGACTCGTCCTTCAGCTGGTGAAGCTTGGAAACACTTTGATTGCAGTTATCCTGATTTTGCAGCAGAACGACATATCTTTAGACTTGATTTATGTGCAAATGGGCTCACACCTTACAGTCACGCTGCAACACTATATTAATGTTGGTCAGTTATTATCACGTCATATAATTTGCCCCCTGATATGTGTATAATTATCGTTCTTATTTCTAACGTTGATCATACCAGGTCCATATAACCCAAAGGGTAAAATTGACGTGTACTTACAGCTTCTTATAGATAAGCTACAAGTATTGTGGGAAATTGTTGTGTTGACTTATGATATTGCAACGAAACAAAAGTTTCACCTTAGAATTGCTCTTGTGTGACGATCAATGACTTTTCAGCTTATGGGATGTTGAGAATCGGTCTGTCCCTACTGCATGGACATGTCCAAAGCATTCACATTGAATCATTGAAGAAAAGATTTTATGATTTGATTTTCATCGAAGGGTCTTAGCACCTAAACACCCATTCCGAAAGAATAAAGATACATTTTTTTAGAAAAAGAGTTGAAAAATCAAGTCCACCCCCAAAGATAAGTGGAAGCGATATAATACAAATGATCAATGAAGTGTCAAAGATCACTGAGAGACCGAAACTAGCCTCAAATCGTCTTCCAGATTTTGGCATTACACATTACTGAATGAAGCGAAATTTTTTTTTGGATCTTTCATACTAGAGGACCAATCTGATTAGACAATTTAGATGTTATACATATTCACAAGATTTTTTTTGATATTATATTTAATACTGTTTTAGATATTAAGGGAAAAACAAAAGACAACATCAAAACAAGATTAGACTTGAGGGAGTGTTGCTAGAGGAGGGGGTTAGAACAGCAAGAGACAAATGCAGGTAAAATAGTAAAGCTAAAAGCTACATATTGTCTCACATTAGATCAATGAAAAACTATCTTTGTGTGGTTGCATTCTTTAAAGTTTCCGAGTTGATGTGTTGATATGGGGATGGGGAAAATATTTGGTATGAAGAGCCACAATTGTCATATTTTCATGCAATGCTTATTACCTACTGCATTTAATACTCTGTCAAAGTCGGTACTTACTTCATCAATTGATCGAAATCAATACATTCTTCAGGGAGTTGCGTGTAGGCACTTTAAATGTTGATTCTCTGAGAAGTTTTGACGCGAGTATTCCGTTATTTATTCAAGCTTGAATGGATATTTCCTCCCGATTTTTTGACTCAATGGAACATCTGCCCATACATCTTTGTTATGAGAATATAGTGGGGGTGGGGGGGGGGGGGTTCAGTACAATACAGATGAATGTATCTCTTTGAGAGGTATGTCTTTTATTTTAGAGAGAAGTAATATCTTTTTTTTTTTCTAAAATGAATCAACCGTGCAGATTTCTACATAAAATTAAAAAGACTGTTAAGAATAAAGCAAGTCCGGAGGGATCCGTATGCAAGACATACTTATTATAGAAGACAATTAATTTTTGGTCTTATTACTTCGATCAAGGGTAACATACGCATGAAACTGTCGCCGAGATGCATTTGCAACAAGAATTATTTATATTACAGATATCAGGTGAATCATTAAGTAGGCATGGTACGTGCTACCAAAACGATAGCGAGCTTCGAGCAGCTAGATTGTATGTTCTACTGAACTGCGAGGAAGTGCAATCATTCTTATAGTAAGATTTAATTTAATCAAAAATTTTCTCAGTTATTATTCGGACTGCTCTACCAATTAACTCAGACATACAATTTACAATGATGTCTGAGGGTTATTCACTGAGAGCTTGAACATAGGGGTTGACTCGCTTATAAGCAGAAGAACAAAGAAGAATTTCTCGAATGGTTCAAATCACACGTCCGTTGAAGTAACTTTTCATTTCACTGTAACCAAGTAAAACTAGTTATGTTTTGGAACTTCTATTAGGTTCATGATAGAAGCAACAGAATCAGGGATCAGGGCTTATTAGATATTGCTTGGAGACCTAATCATAGTGTTCTGACATGACAAATATTTGAAGCGAATAGTTATAAATTTCACACGAGCTCCTGGTGTGAATGAAAGCGAACTTATAATTGTGTTGTTTATGTTAGAGGAAACACACATAAAAATAACAAAATTGGCTATTAAGACATACTAAATAAAGTAATTCAATTACAATAAACAGGTTATGAACGTCGTGTCTACTTGTTTAACTGTGAGTGGTTTGATCATGTTCCTAATCAAGGAACACGGACACTCGACCCGTATGATTTGACTGAAGTTAAAATGAACATAATATATATATACAAAGTATGACCCATTTATGCTGACACGTTAAGCTAGTCAGATTTATTTTCTTTGATATCCTAATCAAGCAGGAGATACAATTGATTGGGTTGTTGTATTGAAGAATAAACCAAGAAAAATTGTTAAGATGTAAAATGTTATCGAAGCTATTCAACAAAAGTTAGTTATGTCTGATTTTCGTGTTCAACTTAGCTCAATCGATGAGTAGTTACCCTTAAAGGATGCCACGAGGCTTAATTATACGTATACTTGCGTATACGAGTAATTGCTTAATTATTAAATTGATCTTACTGTGAAACGAAATTGAAACTACTTTTTGAAAATTTACACTCGTAGCAGCACCGGTCATCAGGCGGGTCATAATGATGAATAAAAAGCTCTGACAGATACATGAAGGCCAACAAATGGTTGCAGATAGTCTATATTGTCTGACGGTAAGTTTTGATTGTCGGAGCAAGCGGCATATGAGTGTTGTCGAGGAGGATGAGTATGATGATGATGAGGAAGAATGGGATTTTTAATGTGTTTGATGATGTTCCCCACCAGACAGATGGGTTGATTATATGTTTTTATCATTTCTGTATAATAGAACTTTCAGTTAATGTAGTTGTGAACATTGAACACTTTGATCAGTTTATCTTTAATTTAATAAGATATCATTATTTAGATATGTTAGAGCATTCTTTTATCAGTTCTGATGATATATAAATGTCATGTTATTTGTGTTTGTTTTGTGCAGATATGTAGAAATCTAATCGTATGGTTGTATTTTTTTTGTTACAGATTTGTGTCGGATTAGCGTTGCAATATTCCAACGCTAGGTACTGCAATAATCCCTTCGATAAAGGATGACGCAAATTCGACGCACTTGCATTGACCATAAACGATGCTAATTAGTGTGGGTCGTGCTCGACGTAAAAGCATTGTTAATCCTACGTTGCCAGTTTTTCCAACGCAAATTTAGTGTCGGAATTTTTTGACGCAAATGCGGATGCAAATAAAAATCAAACGCATATGCCGACGCAAAATGATTTAACGACGCCCATTTTAACAATAGAATTTTTTCGATGCTAATCCGAGTATTAGCGTCGGAAAAATGCCCAATTAGCGTCGGAAATTTCGAAAATTTCCAACGCTAATTGGGCATTTTTCTGTAGTAAGAGGAAGTAAGGTGAAGAGAGGGTTGCGGAGGAACAAAGACTAGAGTGGAGTTGCGATTGTGGGAAGCTATTAGGAGGGGACTGCAGCGTGCAACGTCCAGAGTGCAGCGTGCCCATAAGGGGATTTATGGCAATGGGAAAACTATTAGAAGGGGACTGCAGCGTGCAGCGTGCCTGTAGAGGGACTTACGGTCAGGCAGCTGCATCTGGGAAAGGTGGTAGGGTGGAAGAACTACTGGCGATAAGGCTGAAGACTAGAGTGGTGTTGGGAATCAGAATGATGAGGGAAAAACACATTGGCGGCAGAGAAAACACCTAGAGCAGGCGGCTAAATGCAGCAACATGCGGGAAAAACATATGGCGGCCAGGAAGGATGGCGGGGTTGGAAGTTGAAGAAAATAATCACCACCTTAGATGAGGGATACAGCTGGAGCACCAACCAATTCATCAAATATAGGCCTCGAAGGGCAATACGGATGTCAGCAGCAGTCGTGACAAAAATCTGAAGCAAACTCTCAAAACTCTTAACACTAAACAAAAACAAATTACATATTTATAATAGAAGATAAGGAGGGGGAGGCCCCTTCCTTGGGTGGTAAAACTAGTCCTCTTGGACCGACCGGTCCAAGCAATAATAGAGCTGATCCAACCGGTTCAACCCTCTGGCCCCGCATCAATGTCTCGGGGTTGGGGAGCTTCAACTTCATTTGTCATTTTTACTAGATCCTCGCAGCACGATGTCAAGTCACCTGGTAGGTAGATCATGTAGGAGTTATCATTCCATAGCACATTCTGGTAGAATAGGTATCCATCTACCTTTGGCACAACCTGAACTGAAAATGTAGATAGAAGTATCGACCCATCCCAGTTGTAACCTACTTCTTCCACTCTTTGTACTCGACTCAGTGCAGCTGATAAATTATTATGCGAAGAAAAATCAACTCCGAGGTTGCACCACTCTCACTAGCACCCACTCAGGAGAAATCTCTTCTCTGATAGAACCTGGATCCAATTGAAGAATTTTCGCCTCCATCAAACTCCTCGGGCCCATTACAAAGGGTTCATCTCTCCTATCGGAACATTTGGTGATGGGTGCACTGCTGAACTGAAAATAACCTCTAAATAACTTTACGTAATATTCCTAAAATGGCACAAAATGACCCCACTTCTGACATACTGGACCTCTCTCCATAGGGATCTCACAAAGGAGTTTACACATTTAAAAAATATGTATTTCTCTTATTTGTGGTGGCCTTATATCTGATGTCGGCTCCTCAAATTCATGCCCCTTTTGGACATCCAAGATTAGTCCCGCTGATGTTCTCTCAACACCTACAAAATGCTAGCTTGAGGCACTATAATCTCTTACTCTGCCAGAATACCCATTACATCAATCACTACCTTCTAGGACAATTACTGTTACCTAAGCGGGCATCTCTATCTTAGGGTCAACTGGAATCAATTGTGTCTCTTCCTTGTTGGCTGAAAATTGAGAATCCTCTCTGAAGTCGGTATCTTTTGGATCACCGTTTATCTCTTCAACTAGAAGTTGGTCCTCCTCTCTTGTGTCCTCTTCAACCAGCTCATTCACATACTTCGGGAGCAAAACACCCTAGTCGGTGTCCTCTCCAAGCTCGCTACTTCGACAACTGGAGATCTCTGCAAAAGAAGGTGCATCGGCGAGATACATTTTCCTAGCATTCAAAGCCCATGGATGATACTACTTATAGATGACACAAAGGAGTCACATTGGATGGAAGTCATCATCTTCGTCCTCTAAAACGAAATGCTGCCTAATGATGCGACTACATTAGTTCATCTCCGGGACATGGATGTCAACCTCATCCTTATTGAGGATGAACTATATAAAAAGACATTTGTAGGTTCATATTTCAAGTGTCTTTCCTCATCTGAAGCTAATTACGCTCTGTGAGAGGTTCATTCTGGAAAATGTGTGAAGCATCTTAGGCTTCGTTTGGGGCCGCTTAATTGCTGCAACGTGGCCCCGAAACGAGAAAAAAGATCGTTTGGCACTCGACTTCGCTGCGAGAGGACGCCGAAGCTGGCGAAATGCGGGCCGCAGGATAAACCCCGCGGCCCCAGCTTTCGCATCTACGAGGTGCGAAATTGCCCCTGGCGCTCTTCTGCTTCCCGCGTCATCTTCTTCCCGCGCCATCTACGTCCCGATCTTCTTTCCGCCAGACGTCCACGCATCAAACCCCGGTTGCGATTTGGGTCGACCTCACACATAACCCTTCTACCCCTTCTCACAGTTTTTTCCTTTCCTGCGAACGCTGCTCGCCGCCACTTGCCACCGAGCTCTCGATCACGCTAATCCCTACGATTTCTTTTTAGTCGAACGAGATGAAGAAGCAGAAGTTTAAGAATCCTACTCGAATCAGAGGAGGAAAGAGGAAGTCTATACCCATCTCCAATGGCGATGTTTCTTTCTTCGAATATGACGCGAAGCAGAGTAGGTTGGAGGGGAGGGTGATGAGATTGCAGTTGTGAAGAAGCTTGAAGAAGAGGAGAGGGTGATGAGATTGATATGGAAGAGAGGGAAGGGAGGAGGGACTCTCTTGTCGCTGAGTTACTGCAGAAGGATCAGCTCGAGGCAAGTGGCCGTATTAGACGGTTGATACCTTCAAGGTACCAACCACATTTATTTTCATCTTGCAAAATTTATCTTTGTCTGCAATCGATATGTTTTTTTGAGAAGGATTTGTTATTTATTTTATCTATAATCCTTAATTATCTTAATAACTGTTGTAATGCGGGTAATGTGGATAAATGATTTAGATTTTGTGTGTTGCTTTAAATGCATATGATTGATCATATCAAATTGCAGTTGTGAAAATGTGCATTTTTGTACCTCTGTGCTTGCTTAATACTTGTGTGCTTGCTATAAGGATCTTCATGGTTGAGTTTGATAATGTGCATTTTTTTGCCTGTTTTCAGTTTTATTGTAATTTTTCTATTATTTTTTCCTCTATAAAGCATATTAATTTTGTTGTTTCAAAAGAAATCAGGTTGATTTTATTGGAGAAATTCTTTTTTTAAACAGTTTTACTCAATAGGGGTAAATTTGTCATTTTTTCAGAAACAGCTGTTTTCACACAATATCGCACTAAATGTATAACTAGCTTTTCCTCATTAATCGTTTCCATCAACAATTTTCTACAGAACAGTAATTGCAATTGAAAGTTCGAGAAGCTGCAGCTGCGCCAAACAGAGCCTTAGGGGTAGAGCTCTTGCTCTTAAAATAATGAGACAGTTTCTACTAGCCTACGATCAAGCAAGATGCATTAGAATTTGTGCAAAAGTGCAAGAGTTCTCAACTACACTCCAATCTTAAGCATGTATTGCTAGTATTTTCCAACTCACATCATTTATGAATCATTGGTTTTTCGCCCAATGAGGGATAGATATCATGAGATCATTTCCACAACTACTAGATAACGAAATTCATCATCCTAGTTGTCGACTACTTCACCAAGTAGGTAGAAGTGAAGCTGCTCGCTAAGATCAAACAATTTATCTGGAAAAACATTGTCTGTCACTTTGGGCTCCCCGCGAAGATTATCAGTGATAACGAGACACAATTCTTTGGAAAGGTCTTCATATTATTTTACAAGGAATCTCATCCAGCCGGTGCACACTGTCGTGGCACATCCCCAAACGAATGGACAAACAGAGGTGATGAATCAGACAATGCTCAATGGGTTGAAGACTCGTCTTGAGAAGGCTAGGGGGCATTGGCTAGAAGAGCTCCACAATATTCTCTGGGCCTATCGCACTACCATGAGAACTTAAATCAGAGAAACTTAATATAACTTGTGTTTCGGCACCGAGGTTGTCATCCCAGTTGACATCGGAGGTCCAAACCCATGAGTTAAGATTTTCGAGTCAAATAGCAATGAGGAAAAGCTTTGGCAACATTTAGATCTCCTCCCGAAAACACGCGATTTTGCCCACCTTAGTGCTGCTTCCTACGGCCAAAGAGTTGCTCGTCACTTCAATAAAGAGTCAAGCCTCAACATATCTCCATTGGTGACCTGGTCTTGCGTAGTATTAAAGACGTCGGTCGTGGTCCCCAACCCAACAAACTGTCCCCATTCTGAGAAGACTCATATATCGTGGCTTCCATGACCAAGTCTAGAAATTTCAAGCTCAAGAATTCAGACGAGAAAATCCTATCCCAGACTTGAACTACAGAGAGTCTTCGCAAGTACTACCAGTAACACTAAAATCATGCAGTCCATGTCTGCTATTACATCGCATCTTGCATACAGTGTCAATGTATCTCAAAACTTATTAAATGAATATTATTCACTTCTTTTCCGCTACATTGAGAATATATCTAAAAAGTGTAATAGCTCATTCATAAATCACTTTATGCTCTCAACCCAAGAAATACACAACTTTGATTGCATCTTAGTCAGAGCACGATCAATTCCAGAGGGATTTGTGCAAACCTCTTCCATATGAGTTAACATCGCCAAGCTTTTATTCTGATAAACAGCACTGGATAGGTTAACAGTCATTGGTAGACTGCACCACACAAGTTCGTAAGCGAGCAATACTCTAACAAACAACCTCGGCTGGTTAAAAAGTCATTGGTGCACTTTTGTGTCTCCCATACAATGTAGTATCATTGAGTAATACGTTGATGCACAACCCCAGGCAAGTCAAAGGCCGCTGGCAATTTATCCCCACGGCAACCTCCTCATATACTAGAACTTCTATCCACTGTGGCATGAAAAGAAAACATGTTCTAACATTATCACAAAAAAAAAAATATTATAGGGCAAATAACCAACAAAATCAAATAACTAAACAAGATAATCAACATTGATCGCTCATATATCGTTTTGACAAAAGCTGAAAAGAAATAGCTATATCTGTGTGGTTTGAACATGACAAAGGCAAAGACACTAAAAGCATATAAGGAAGTGTAGAGTACCAATCGACATCTCCTCCGCCCCTCGTCGTCAGTGGAGAACACTTTTAATTCACTTTCGATATCCACACCATCAGAATCTGAGGGAGGATCCTCTGAAGCTAGACTGAGAGTAAGCCCCTCCACGATAATCATAGTTCGACGTTGCGTCGCTCGACTCCCCTTCAAGAAACCTCGGATGAATTCTTCCTCGATGAGCCGCTTTTGCTGCTACTTTGCCTCAACATCAAGTACCCGATCAAGAGCCTCCTGGACATGGTGTCGAATGATGGTCAAGAACTCAAGCGAGTTCTTGAAATCTTTGACCATTTTTTGCTTAACCTCTACAACATCAACATCCTTCATTGACCTTAAAAGTCGGATCTCTTCCTCCTGGTTTGACACCGTTGACTTAGGGTCTGTTTGGGATAGTTGCAGCTTATCCATATAAGTAAATTATCTTGATAAGTTTGCTGGCTGTTTTGGGCAGTTGTTTGAAAATAGTTGATTTGCAGTTGTTTATGGATAAATGATCATTCTGCTCTGTTAAATGATGTTGTTTGTAACAAAACTATCTTGGCAATAAATTTGAAAATAGAAAAGCAGAAAACCTTCATTATATAATTAGAAATATAGTTTATAAATAATATATAACTATTTAATTTATAATATATAAATTAATATTTATAAAATTATTTATAAATTAATATATAACCTTTTAATTTAATGTATATAGTAATACAAAATGTTATGTATAAAGTAAATTAAATTAATTTAAGTATTATAATTTTAACTTTATGTTTAACATTTTTATATTTTAAATTAATTTAAGTATTATAATTTTAACTTTATGTTTAACAGCAAATCAAACAAGGATTAGCAAATGGTATAGACAGTGAACCAAATTGACACGAAGGGTCGGCATCTCTGGTTTCTCGGCGCCCTCTGACATGAGCTTACGGACGACCTCCGCTTGGGCCTCCACAGCGGCCTGCTTCTCGGCCAGGTTGCTCTGCAGGGTTTCCTCGGAGGTGGAGACTTCCATCGAAAGCGTAGCAACAACAGATAAATGGCGGAAGATTGGGAGGAGAGTGATAAGGGTTTTGGAATGGATCGGAGATCGAGAAGCGGAGAAAAGTGGAGCAAAGGGAAGCATTCAAGGAAAACAAAGAAATAGCGTGGAAGTTTTTGGGCGAAGAAAGCGCGACTACGAGGGCACGAAGATCGGTTTTGAATTCCAAACGCGGACCGCAGGGTTCAATTCACGGGAGGCGTTTAATACAAATTAAAACGCGCTTATCGCAACACACAATCTGAATGGAGAAATCAAACATACGAGCTGCAATTTCAAAACGCATAAGCTTTAAACAAGTTGTGTCAAACAAACCCTTAAGGGCTTTCATGTTCATATTACTTTCGTTAAGATCGGTCATGCCTCCACCCACGCCTCTCGAGTTCTCTCCATATCTTGAAGCTGCAACGAGAAGGAAGTCGTCATTGTTGAGAGTTCTGTCTTACACTCTGTCAATTGTGATTCCAGATTCATGACTCCGACCACGGATTCATATCGACGTTTATACTCACCCCGGAGATATTTGATTTTAACAAATTCGAAATTCTAGTTTCTCAGAGTCAGACCTAACCTCATCTGGATTTTCACTATTTTATCCATCTAAAAGAAAAGAATTCTGGTTCAGACAGATAAAATGATTATACAGAAGCAGAAGATAAAAGAAACTTACAAAGCTTTGACCTCCAAGAGCCCACTACATTAATAAGATAACACATTCTCAGGAATATAAATATTCGAATGACTGAGCAGGGACTTCTGCGATCCTTTATCCCTCTTATGTTGTTTATGTGGGAGTACTTCACAGTCATTGTTCGTTGGGAGCCGCTTTGAGGATACCACGAGGGCTGGCTTGGAAGGTTTTCTCTTAGATTTCTTTAATATTACAGTCGTCGATCGTTCGGGGTGGAATGAAAGTTTGGCCTTAAAGAATGATTCTTCGCCCATAAATTCATGAATATATTGCGTCTCGAACATCTCAAGTCACGAAATCCTAGCATCTACAATATTATCTCCTCAGTAGTCTGAATAGAGACAGACAACTGTTCAAACCTTCCTCGCCTCTTACGGAGCTCCCAATCGTTCTTTGCAAATAAGAATCTCACGAACAATTATCTTATTAATTCCTTCAGCTGAGAATCCAACGCTTTGCTCAAACATCACACGATCATGCGTGTCACTAAAAAACTCGCATAACCGCACTAAAATTGCTAGTGTTAGTGTCAACCCGAGACTCATGAAGATAAAAGTCAACCCGATAATGACTGTCTGACAAGACAGCTGAGCAACAAAACGCTGAACACCTTCGTGATTTTGATAAACTCAGGTTCCGGCAGAAAATGTAGGTAGACTCAAGGCTGCCTCTTGAACAAAAATATACCCTAAAGGAGGAGAATACGCTCGGTCGGCTGAAGTCGTCAATTTCACGACCATGTCGTTCGGGAAGTAATACTTCTTTCGAAACAAAATGAAGTCGCTCTCCGTCAGAATTGACGCTGCATCCTCCAAGTTCTAGCCCTTCCTCTGGTTCTTAGCGGAACGAGGTTTTCCAATTGTCGTCATTTCCACAACGTGAAAAATCACGTTGCTCGCCTGCTAAGCATGAGGGGGAGACATTCCTCTTGGCCGCAACATGAAAGAATGTCTCGTTGCCCACCTGCCTTTCAGAATTGGGACAACTTTCCTCTTCGCCGCAGCATGAAAGAAGATTCTATTGCTCGCCTGCTACGCACGACGGGGACGGCTTTCCTATTGGTTATAACAAGAAAGAAGATCTCGTTGCTCGCCTGCAATGCAGGACAGAAACGACTTTTCTCTTCCGTTGCTCATCTACTATGCAGGACGGAGATGAATTTCCTTTTGGTCGTAATATGAAAGAAGATCCCATTACTCATCTGTTAAGCAAGACAGGGACGACTTTTCGCTTCGCCGCAACAAGAAAGATTCCGTTACGCACCTGCTATGCAAGACAAGGACGGCTTACCTCTTGGTCGCAGTGCAAAGGAAGATCTCGTTGTTTTCCTGCTACGCAGGACAGAGAACATTTTCTTCCTCTGAAAAATCTCGCTAGCAGAAGACTTCACTCTCATCTCTTCCTATTTTTTCTCTTTATTCTTCTCCTCACTTGTGTTTTTCCCTCTCATCAATGATTTCTATTTATAAGATTAAAAGGTTTAGCATTAAAGACAATTATTAAAAAAAACTAAAATTTACCTTAACTCCTTTGTGGTTTAGTCTTCCATCTTCTATCTTTTGTTCTTGCAGTTTCCTCTTCAAAAAAAAAAAAAAACTTAAAACCTTTCTATATTCTCACATTTTAAGTTTTCAAATTCCCTCATCAAAAAAAAAACATCTAATTAAAAAAAAGTAGCGACTCATTTAAAGAAAAAAACAACAGCTCATTTAAAAAAAAAAACAGCGCATTTAAAAAAATGTCTTAATTTCGGCCCGGATTGGCCATTCATCTAGCCGCCTTGCCAGTTTCCAGCCGGCCTGCCATCCAGCTTTTCCAGACGGGTTGCTCCAAGTCCCGCAGCTTCACGAGCGGCTGGCTCCAAATCCCACTAGAACTTGCGGCAAGCAGCGAGCGACCCGCCTAGTGGCCCAGTACTTGGGGCAACGCGGGCCTACATGCCCGAAATCTAGCCCGATAAAAAAATTCAAATTTTGTCAAGTGTGAGGTTCGAACCTACTCTTCTTATGTTTGAAGCAAAGCCCTCTACCAACTTAGCTAAGTTCAGTTGATTTACTATAAAAGTATTTATTTATTCTATTTAAATATTGATAGTAATATAGTATCAATATATATATTGATATGTATACCCAGAAAAAATGAAAAAGATCTAAATCTAGAAATAGAGGGCAATTGATACACCTCCAGCAAATCTCCATCATCTGGCATTAATCTCGATGCATGAAATAAATCTCGAGGCAATATTTTGAGCAAGAAATATTCAAAGTCATCCAAAACTCCAATTTCAGTAAACTTATAGTCAAACTGGCCGTCTCCACAAGAAAAACCCAATGTTACAAAAATTAGTCTAATCCAAGTCAAATCAAACTCAAATCAAGTCATTGAATCACTCTTGAAAGTTTTTCAAAAATATTTTGAAAGTCAAACGAACATCGAATCTAGCAAGTCTATAGTCGAATCGAGCGTCTCGATAAGACAAATTCAACGAGTCCAAGATTGCTCAACGACATCGTTAAGGCACTCAAATGTCCATCAAACACCATCTGATCTAAGGAAACTCTCCGGACCATCTGATCAAAATGGTTCATATTTCTGCATTAATTGCACTCAGAACACTATAAATAGAGCATACCCCTCTCATGAGGGGAGGGCAAGAGAGAGAGAGAGAGCTTAAAGCCCAAAGAGGAGCTGAAATCCAGATTACTCCAAAGTCGACCACCGCCGATCATCGTCGATCATTGTCAATCGTCGTTAACCACCGCCGACCGTCGTCGACCACCACCTGCCGTCCTCCACCTCGTCATTAGCCACCGCCCACTTCTTACAACAAGTTTATTCATGCACCGACATTTTAACTCCGAAGAGTGTTTAACCCTTTCCCTCCTGTGGGATGAGGGACTGTACAATTAATATCCATTTTATAGTAGATTTCTTCAGCTGGGCTAGACCCAGTGATTTTTTCCCTTTACGGGTTTTTCACATAAAAACTTCTGGTGTCACTATTGGTTGCTTTCTTTTGTTTGAGTATGTGTTGAATTCTAGTGCAAGACTAAGACGATAATTCATTACTCTACCTCCGCAAATTTTCTAACATGCATCAAGCAAGATGTAGAAAAAACCCACTGGCGGCAAGGAAAATGCTTGGAGCGGGCGACTGGATGCAGCATGGAAGGATGGCGGAGTTGGAAGTTGAAAAGATAATCACCACCTTGGGAGAGGGATACAACCGGGCACCACCCAATCCGTCGAATACAACTCTCAAAGGGAAAAACAGATGCTAACGGCGTCCTGACAAAAATCTGAAACAAACTCACAAAAATATAACCCTAAACAAAACAAATGACCAATTATAATAGAATAAAAGTAAGGAGAAGGCCCCTCCCTTGGGCAGTAAAACTAGCCCCCTTGACTGACCGGTCCAAGTAACAGTAGAGCTGAACCAACCAGTTCAACCCCCTTAGCCCCGCGTCAATTTCAATAAAGATTAAGTTTTTTCTTTATTTGTCGGATCTATAAATCATTGGTTGAGAATTAAAACTTACAAGCACATAAATTGGCAAAAAAGATACAAATCACACATCTTCGATAAATTAAATCATGTAAAGAGGGTATGCATATGATGGAATGGAATATACAACAAGTTTGATAAGGCGTGTGGCTGATGAATCAAAATATAATGCTACTTAAAAATTGTTGGTATAGATAGTAAAAACATAAATTAAAATAAATGACATTCACATACATACCACCTAATTCCTACGTATTTACATAACTAACACATAAAACTTGTTTTTTTTGCCATTTTACCACTCAAATATTTCATATCACATAAAAAAAATATCACTATTTTGACTTTTAAAAACTGAACTACACATTTTCATTCAGAGGTAATATGGCATACATATATGTAAAAAATTAAAGTTCAGGTGTTGGATACTTAAATACATACGAATTGAGTGGTATGTATGTAAATCTTCTGAATAAAAGTTACTATATCCATCAAGTAAAACAAACTTTTCATAAACTTTCTACTCAAGAACTCAAAGGTTTCAAAGCGCAATATGAGCGTTCAACAAATTAAAACAAAAAATAAAAACAAAAACAAAGAACTCAAGCGTGGATGATAATGTGGTGGTTACTACTGATCAAGAAGAAATCTCAAAAGTAACTCTGCCAGTGCTATTCAAGTTCTCCAATATAAAAAATACTTGAATGGTTAGAATAGAAGAAATGATAATTGCATTCATTATTCTAATTCAGGACAATATATCATTATTTGTTCAACGAAGTTGCGCCTTTCAACAACAGATGACAAGAATGATCGTAAAGTTAAGCAAGCAAATTCAAGTGATGGCTCGAGAACCATAATAAAATTAAGATCGGTCATAGAGAAAGATTCTCACCGTCACAACAGTAAGAATGAAATGAAAGTTCTGGTAAACAAGAAGATGACTCAAAAGATGAGGATCCTGAGTCTTCTTTCCAAGGGCAACACCAAACTTTAATGTTAGAGGCTAAGATTGATATCCCTATCTTTGATGGTTCGATTGATGTAAAATAGGTGGATGACATGATAGATCAACATGAAATCTATTTTAATCTTTATGGGTATTCTTCCCAAGAGGAGATTTCATGTGCTCGCCCAAAATTCGCTATAACACGTGTTGAATTGGTTGAACGTTCATCTTCGCATCTACATCGAAAGATTACCTAGGGAAAATTCAAAAAATTGTTTGGCCAAATTTTATGTTTTATGGAGGGAAAAAAAGAAAGATGAAGTAAGACACTAATTGCATTAGTGACAAGATCAAATTGTAGAAGATTAAATAGGTCTACCGCAATTTTGAAGACAAACCTTATTGATTGGTGCACCGGCGGAGGCATGTCCATGTTGAGAACATTTTATGGCAGAGTTGCACTACATCATCTCTAGCAAACTTCTGTTCTTTCTGATCAAAGATCTAGATCACATAAACATGTTTGCCATTGAGATCAAGAAAATAACAAACCAAAGGTAGCAAACCTTGTATCGATAAGAAGAGAGAAGTGAAGCTTGGTGAGAAGAATTGGTGACAAGAAGTAAAACCAACAAGGTCTTTTTTTTTCCTTTGAATCAACAAGATCTTGATAAAGGTAATTGCACATACTTCTCTTATTCCGGAAATAACCTCGATTTTGTTCATTGACAAATCTCAAGGTGTGAAAAAGAAAAATATTGGAAGCTTTATCCAAATCTTCTCTCAAAGATTTAAGAACGATCTCAAAAAGAAAAGGTGGTTACTGTATTGGATAGTGATCTAAAGGTGGTGAATAAACCAAACTCGGCCTTTCCAGATGGCAATATTTAAGGGGAAAGAATCAAATACGAAACTGGATCCTGTTGAGCATGAGGACTTGTTCAACCAAAGAATCAAGATGCAGCAGTAAGTGGTTAACGCCATCTTCAACAAGGGGAGTCAAAAAATTTGGTTAAAAGACTAGGCCTTAAGATGACTGGTTACTTGCATCCTTATCCACCCAATGAGATTCAAAAGGACTTAACAATGCTGACTGATCAACAATAATATATTCAATTCGCTATCACTTGAGAGTATATGATGAGATGTGTGAAATAATCCCTCCCATAAAATTTTCGCATATGTAAGTTAAATATACAATGTAAAATATTGAAGCTTCAAATTTAGGTATCTTCTCAAGAAGGTAGCACAAAAGATACCATAAACATATAACAATGGCAACAATAGTAATATGCAGTCCACATACAAATCTTTGAAGGAGACAACATTGTAGGAACTAGTGGCTCAACCAACCTATCGAGAGAAACTAAAAAAAATGATGAACCCTGTGGATTAACATGTGCCTTCATTTGAATAAACGAAGAAGATAATTCGATCTTAATCTCAAGCGAAACCTCAAATGCAAGATTAGTCTCAGCATAATTCTAAGATTAGGATCATTAAGAAGCTCAATTATTGACAATTGATCAACACCATCATCAAGAGAGATCAGCTTCAAAGTCCAGTTTAAATAAGAATTATTTTGTTCAAGTCATGATGTTTCTATTGTTCATCCTTATGATCTCAGACATTTGCAACTTATCAATTTCAAGATTTTGATTTAAAACAATTAAGAAAAAACATAGAAGTGGAGCTAATGAAAGTCACCAGAGTTGACAAGGCAACGCCAACCAAGTTAAGGTTAAATCATAGGACATTGCCTTTGCCCGCCAAGCTAATGATTGTAAAATGAAAAAAAGGCCCCAGTGACCACAAATGAGCAAGTGGAAAAGGATAAGGCAGGGCAGTGTGTAGACAAAGATAATAACCAGGCAAAGTTTATGAGGTTATTTTAGCCTCATGTCCCACTGGAGGCATTAACAATAGGCTAACGTGGTTAAAGCAATAGTTATAGATACAGTCACAACAATGTTCTTATTCCATGGTTAAATTTGATGATGAGAGAACAGTGGCTTTTAGTAAGGATTTTAGCATTATTTCTAACCTACATGCTAGTTGTTGTGCTATCAATGGATAATGATTTTAATGGTTATAACATAATCAAATCAAATTTTGATGATTTAAGCATTTTTATGTTTCTTACGAGGTGGTCCAAATAATTATTCCAAAGGGGCATTTTCCTATCATGACAAGCATAAGCACAAACCGATCATGCCTACATAAGGAATGTGGATGCTTGCAAATCTATTATGCGATGTTAACAATGAGTAACAATGAGTACCTAGGGAGCAAGCATGCCAATGACTGATTAATCTAGTAACTCCATAACTTGGTAACAAAATGTGTTGTTGTAAAGAATCATAGTATTATGGCCCAATTTATGTGGCTTTGTGGTTATACACCTTTAATCTTAATTATGAAACCATTCATTAGTAAATGTATGTAATGGACTTGACGAACTTGGTGGACAGATTATTTTGGTTTATTGCTTAATGGATATATCGTATTTCCTTTATGCATATTAACTGTTGATGGATAGAAATTATAACACGTATAATTATAAGCTTGTACTAGCCTTGATGTTCAAAGGCGAGATAATTCCTACTTAGCCATGGTTTCTTCAGTTTATAATTATTTAATATTTATAAAATATTCATACTATGGTTGCTTAGATTGTAGTAGCATGATTCTATTAAAGTTGCATGGCATTAGCTAGTAACTTCAATTGCTTGGTTTTTCTCTTCTAAGCTTGTTCATTATTATTTGTTTATGGTCTAATAAGGAATTTAATACAGACCATACACACCCTTGCTATAATTTTGAAAGACTGAAAAAAAATCACAGAAGTATTGGACAATAGAAGGCAAAAGCTCAGAAACAAAAAGGGATAATAACAATGATTGTATGGTCAGGAAGATACTGAATCCAACTTATTTTCTTGATAAATCCACCACGTTAAGAAAACATGAAGAATTTAGAGCTTTTTGGGATCAATCTTGTTTTTTCTTTTTAGTTTTCTTTTTTCTTTTGTTTCAGAAACATGTTTGTTTAGTGTATTTTTAACGTATGTTAATTTTTTTGTTTCTAAAAATAAATTAGCATGTTTTTAAAACACTCAAAATAACTTCTAGGTTTTTTGGATGTTTGAAAAAACCATATCTTAATAACGCATGCCAAACATGTTTTGTTCCAAATCAAAACATAAATAAAATAAAATGAAAATGAAAAGCAAATATACAAAAGTGATCCCAAAAATTTTTGTTTTGTGGGACACAATCACTAGAAAAGCAGGGTTAATCTGGCATGCAAGGAAACAGGACAGAATTAACAATGTAGGGTGAGCATATGGGTGCTGTGCCCTCAAAATATTGTAGGAAAGAAAAACCACCTTTTTTAGTTCAATCTTCGGAGGAGGTCCCTTATGGTAGAAGCTAGGCATAGGAGTAGCTTTGAAATTCATGTTTTTCCTTAGTTCTTTTAGAGTTGCCTCTTCTTCTACCTGGAGAATAAAAGTCAAAACATAGCAGAAAATGAACCAAACTCAAGGAAAGCTTTTCTAAACGTATCAATCTCAAGGAAATAATTAAATAAGCTATATACAAGTACGCAGCACAGGAGAGTGAACAATGGTGATTCTAGCCGGTGAATTATTGTTTCTAGTAAGGTAAAGGATTTTGTCCTTGCAGATCTAACAAGATAACTCTAGAAGGCACCTATGGAAGAACAGTAAAATAATTTTTCTGCAGGCTCAAGAATAAATATAATGGAAGTAATACCAGCCATCAACATCAAAACAAACAAATCTCAAATAGCATTGAACAAAAGAGGTACTATGTACCGCAAATTCAAGATATCCTTATGTTGAGACGATAATGATTACCTTCACCAATAGTTAGTCGAAGTAGGGTAATACCCCCCAACCAAACAATTTTCATTGCAGCATTGATTGCTAACTTCCGTCAAATTGGCAACATCATAATTAACAAAAGAGGTCCGATGAATAATATCATAGAAAGGGTCTTTGATCAAATTCATCTTCACACCACCACTTTCTCGTCTATTGCTGTCTATCACTTGCGAAGAAGTGATTGACAATCCACAATAATGGTCAACTTCCTTATAGTCAATGCTACAATGAACAAAAATGCTATATTTGAATCAGCCACTCAATACTCACAAAAGATAGTTTCAACCCATCACGTCATTTTCAAAGTCCCTACATGATAGCTGTGCATTTTGGATTAATATAAAATCAAAAGATTACAAAGAAAAAAAAAAGGAAAAAAAAAAAAAGCTATAGAAGCCACAACAAAAATCCAAAAAGGAGGCTACTAAGCAGTAACACCATAAAAGTTCCGATCCCTTTTCGCAAAAAAATGACAAGGGATGACTATTATGTAAACTTTTAACAACAAAACTATTCTGTAAAGCAAACTGCACAGAAAAATGAGCCACCTCATTGTTAGATCTCAGGGTGAAGGAAAACAGCACCTACCGAAAGTTGGTCAAAAAAGCCACATCGGGATTGTATGCCTATTGTTGTGTCCAAGCATCCCTCTTTATGGAGTGTTGAAGGGCATCCATCACATTTTTGTTGTCACCTTCCACAATAAGACCGTGAGTTTCAAGCATATCCATGGCTCAACTAACTTGCTAAGGTGTAAAACAGCTTCCATCTCAACAAAGGAGTTATCCCAATACATCATCTTAAACCTAGCCACAACAATATATATAATTGCCCCAATTCGACTCGAAAAATGATACCCACGCTAGCGAGACCCGAGGCGAGGAAATCGCAATGTTGAAAGCAGCCCCGACAACTGGCTTGAACAGAAATATAAAATCTGGAAGGTAAAAACTGACCCTAGCCAAAGCAAACAACACCTAGATATAATAGGTATGGAATAGAAATAGAAAGGTGATGGAAAAGGAAGGAGGTAGATAAGGAAAGTGCTAGAAAAGGAAGGGCTAGATTAGGCAAGGAAAAAAATAGGAAAAATTGGGGTAGAAGGGGCGATAACTCCCCTAGGTTGGACCGCGGTGCTATAGTAATGTGTTTGCAGTACTGTAGCAGCTACAGTACCGCATCTCGGCAAGCTCCCGCATCAATCTCCCGGGGTTGGGGGAGCAGTGATTTCATTTGTCGAAGTTTCAAGGTCATCGTTGTACAAAGTCAAATTTGCGACATTTAATGTAACAAAAACATTATAATCTTCTAGTAGTTCGATCTTGTAGGCATTGTCATACCACAACAAGTCTTGATAGAATAAATATGCTTCTTTTTTTGGCACATCCTGAGCTAGAGCAGCATATAGATGTAGGTTTCCACAATGTATCTCTCGAGCCCTTAATTCTGAAACTTGTTTCTTTCACTTCTCGTACTCAGCAGAATGTAGCTGATAAACAAGTATGTGAGATAAAATCAACCCTGGGATGAAATCTATGGTAGGATGCGCCCCTCTCACTCGCAATCAATAAAGAGAGATCTTTTCTTCTTCACTGATAAGACATGGAGCTAATTGAAAAATTTTCTTCCCTATCAAGATCCTAAGACAAACTTCAAGGATGGGTTTCATCCATCCAGTCTGGACATCGGATGGTGGGTATCATGCTAAAGTGAATCTAAAATTTGAATAACTCCAAGTAACCTTTCCGACGTGGCACAAAAGAGCCCCCTTTCTGACATGTTGGACCTTTCTTAGTAGGGTCAACTCGGGAATGAGTTGATAGATCTAAATGGTCTGAATTTCTCATATACAAAATCGGCTCCTCAAACTCATGATCGCTTTGGACATCCAAGGTCAATCCTGTTGATGCTTTTCTCAACGCTGGCAAAATAATAACTCGAAACACCACAATCTCGTACTCTATTGGAACGTCCATTACATTAGAGTCACTACCTTTTAGAACTGCTATTATTACCTCAGATGAAATCTCTATCTTGAGGTCAAGTAGAATCGATAGCGTCTCTTCCTCATTGGCTGAAAATTGAGAATCAACTTCTTAGTTTTTACCTTCTTCCGGATCACCGTTTATTTCAACTCACTATGCCCAAACCCATAACACCTGAAGCACTTCTTGCTTGGAACTAATTTAGGAATGCAGCTTGGTTCCCCATATTCTTCATTATGAATCAGCTCTTCCTCTAACGGGGTCAGCTTGGATGTTCTCCTAAGTGTAAACTGACTATAAGATCCTGAGGATGAACTCTGTCAATAAGATGGGATGCTCACTCAGCAATATCTTCTCTCCATTTCTAAAGCTACGATCTGAACAATCTGTTTGTAGTAAGCAGGTAGAAACTAGTGATGTATCTCCCTCTTCATCTTCGGATTCCACCATTCTCCTCTTCGACTATTCAAATCACAATTGAGGATAATCTCCCCCTAGGTTTCATCATCAATGTCCGTTAACTCCGCTGAAGTCGACAGATCTCTCATTGTATCTCTTCCCAGGTATGCTCGGGCATGTATCTCTTAGATGGCATGGCTAGGGTTCAAGATTGGGAGGTGAAAAAGATAGCATGGGAATAATTGAAGGTGCAGAAATTTAATTTGGGTTTGTTGATTTTAAAACTTAGCGAAGGAAAAATAGGGTTAGGTCAAATTTTGGTTATGGTTTGGATGGTGGTAAGAATGAAAATTTTTTGTGAAGTGGCTTGGGTAGGAGCGGATACTACCAAACCCTAAGATGGGACTAGTGTTAGACTAGCTCAGATATCAAATAATACCGAAGTTAACCCAAACTATAATAAAAATGTGAATGCTATTGTTGAAATTCAAAAGGTTTACAAATAAAAACTCTTGATGTTAGGAAAATAACAGCACAAACATAAAAGATACCTAGTGCAATAGCAAAGGTGGTGGATGACGTCTAGACAACATGTAGAGGGGTAAGTTGGGGTGGCGCGCGCAGCTAGAGGTTGGAATGGTGTGGTTGTAGCACTGAAAGGCAAGGAGGAGGGGTGGCAGTAGCAGGACAGTGGGAAAGAGGGAGGCGGCAGGTGGCGAGGAGGTTGGAGGGTTGGCGGCAGCAGGCGTGGAGGGAGGGAAGGTCTTGTCGCAGCAGACGGCAGTGTTGTGGAAGTGGCGGCGGCAGCAGTGAAAATAGGAGAAGGTGGACTGCAGAGGGGATATGGGGAAGATAGGTATCCCCGCGGCATCGAGTTACAACCAAAACACCCCTTAAACCTTTGGAGAAGATCAACATCTCGGGCGACTTACATTTGGAGCACCTCCTCGCCTTTGGATACAACCCTAGAAAAGAAAACTACCCCGACGGCTGGCTTGGACATAAATCTAAAATCTATAGGCAAAAAATGTCCCTCAGCAAATCAAACAACACCTATATATAAGAAGGAATAGTATATAGAATAAGTAGGGAATAGAAATAGAAAAGTGATGGAAAAAGAAGGAAGTATATAAGGAAAGTGCTAGAAAAGAAAAGCTGGACAAGACAAAGAATCAAACAAGAAAAATGGGGGTAGAAGTGGCAGTAACTCCCTTGAGTTGGGAAAGTGCTAGAAAAGAAAGGCTAGACAAGACAAGGAACCAAACAGGAAAAATGGGGTTAGAAGTGGCAGTAACTCCCCTAGGTTGGACTGCAGTACTGTAGCGGCTATAATATCGCATCCCAGTAAGCTCCCGCATCAAGGAGAAGCCACGAAGTATGAGCAGGAGGAAGTCGAACCCTAATCAAGCAGTTCAAGCGATACAAGCCAAGCCAGTGAGTCGAGTGTGAGCAAAGGAAGAGCAAGAGGAAGAACCTTGCTTTCAAGCTGGAGGAGACATCATCAAACAGGCTAGCCCTCGATGAGGGTGATGACAATAGCAATTAATCATAGTTGCAAGGAAATCACATTTTATTATTATTTTCTAATATTTCAATCATTAAAGGAGGTCCAACGAATGCTTCTATTGAACCATCAAAATTTCAGGAACTTCACAGCGAATGATTATGAAACATCAAAGAATGACTTCACGATCAAGGACAAAGGCACACTAAAAAACAACTTCAACGTAAAGGATGATTTTACATGAATGACGTAATATCATATGATCAAATAGAAAAAATAATAATAATAATAACAAAAACAATAAAGTAAGAACACACCCACATCTCTTCGCCCTATGGCGAAACCCCACGTTAGCTTCGTGGCCAAACCGCAGCGTCGTCGTAGCCCAGCTTGCACGTTCGTTTTGTCGTCGCGTTCTCCTCTCGTCGCCTCGTCTCGTCTCGTCTACTAGTCTTCTCTATGGTGCGGTTCGTCGTCGCTTGTGCGACTTTGCTCTGCACCAGCTGGTCGCGTCAAAAAGAAAGCTCTCATCGCGCTTTGCTGTGACTCGTAATCAGCTGCTCTTCTGGCTGCGGCGCATCCCCTGCCCGACGCAGAAGCTCATCCTGCTCGACGCCGCCTTGCAGCGGTGTCGCCTGCTGCAGTTATTCACTGCAGACAGAACGATTCGCGACACCTGCGTCTCTTTTGCGGGATTTGGCTGATCCCGCGACCCTGCAGGTCCCCGTCTACATTCCTGCAGCGAGCTCTCGACAGCTACAGTGCTGTGAGATGGCCTCCGGTCGTTCTTACGCCGACGCCCTTGCTTGCGATAACCCCGCCAGCGTCCCTTCACGTTCCAACATATTCCCGCAGAGATTCCAAGATACATTCGCGCAAGACGTTGAAATCGGGTTTCTCAAAAAAGCATCACGTAAAGACAGCAAACCTGCAATTTTTTACTGATGAAGAGATCTCCATCTTAGCTGCACCCTGCCATTGTTTCTAATAGGTAAATTCCTCTTCGGTAACCCTAAACTCGAACTAATCCGTAAGGAATTTGAGCAAATGAAGCTGAATGGAAGTTGGAAGATTGGAAGACTGCATGATCGGCACGCTCTCCAATTGACGGATGATAGAGATTATACCCAAGTGTTTGCTAGAAGAACACTTCGCATAGACAATCGGGTGATGAAGGTGCTGAAATAGACGGTGGATTTTGACCATCGCACTGAACCTCCCATCATTCTTGTTTGGCTAAGCTTCTCAGATTTGTAGGTTCACCTTTACGATCCAGAGCTTCTATTTACTTTTGTAAAGATATATGGCACACCACTCCAGACTGATCCGCCTACAGAAAATCTAACCAAACCTTCTAATGCTAGAATATTGATAGAACGAGACATTGCGTCACCCTTCCCGAAAGAGATATGGATTGATACAAAGCATCAGGGTTTTTGGCAACCAGCAGAACTTGAACAGGTACCTCTTTACTGCACCCACTGTCGTATGTTTGGAAACTCTCACCAGCAGTGTTACCACCTGCATCCGAATCTAAAACCACGTACAAATGTTACAGAGCCACACATTCCTGTGACGGATATACCCTCTTCCTTACTACCTGTGATACCTACTGCAACACCCACGTCGGACATGGGACAAAAGTCTAATGATACTGATTCTGAGCAGGTTGATAAGGATCAATTGTTGGAGTGTCAGGTGGTTGTACCTACAAGGCAGGTTGTGGTCGCTGCCCCTTCTTCTCAGCCTTCTTCTCCTGGAGTAGCAACTACTGCGGAGGGCGCTCAGGATTCCCTCCCTGACGTGATTGAACATAGGGCAGAAACGAACATTCACATTCAGAGGACGGAAAATGTGCATACTACTACCGAGGGCGAATCACTGTCAAACAGTAGCCTTGTTACTGCTACCACACAAACACTGGAACCCATCGCTGCAACTGTCTTTCCTCCTATGGTTCAGACCGACAAGTCTTCGGAAGACAAATGGCAAGTATATACCTCCTGGCGGAAGAAGAAGGTTGGGGGTACTATCCACCTTGAAAATTTAATGGATTATATTTTGGTCTCCCCTGACAATGGAGAAACACTTCAGAGTTTGATTTATGGATGCGCTACAAAAACCAGGGGCAGAGGGAAGCATTGGTGACCTCGTCCTCTTTAGTTGCTTGTTTCTCTTTTGTGCTATCTTTTGTATCGCTCTGTTTGAGCTTTATTTGTTTTTTGTTTCTTATGAGTTGAGCTCAACTTTTTGGACCCTCTCGTACTACTTGTTTTGTACCCTTTTTTGTTTCAATGAAATAGGCTCTAGGACTCTTTTAAATAAAAATATATATACACATCTTCACACGTGACAAGCATTACTAAAATAACAAAATAGATTTAAAAAAGATAAACAAATTTCTCATAAATTTATCCTTTCAAGGTGCATAAGAATATCAACATCCAGAAGGTAGACTTGAAGTGCCCTTTCAATTTCATCTCTAGAAGTCCCAACTCTAAAAAAAATGCAGCAAGATAGATCCAGAGCAATCTCCCAATAAACAATACCACATTTAAACAAATGACAAAAATAAATTCGCACCCAATAAGTAATCTGCTTAGACAGATCTGATTCAATAAATTTTCACATCTTCGGTCTTCAAGCCAGTAATTTCTTGGTGCATCTCCAATGCAACTTCATAAGATAAAGTGTAGGGCAACTAGTCATCGCATCAAGCTTTTGTTTTAACTATTGAGCCAACTTCTTTAAACTTAAATGGAGACTTTGAAAGCTTATAATTAATCACTTAAAACAGCATTCTTAGCCTCAGCATGAACTTAATTAAATTCACAAAAGCTTTCAATGAGGAAATCTAGACTAAAAAGTCTTCAAACTTGCTATATGAATCATTACATTTGTTTCGTCTCTTGGAGAAATTGGAGTGGAATTGTTTCCCACAAGGCTTCTTTCAGGTTTAGCTCAAACAAACTCCTCACCCTCAACTTCCTCATCAACAGCCTCTTTATTTCCCTCCTCTGCAACAAATAGGACCATTTTCAATTGATCCTTTGCTGAAGTCGCATCCACAGCATGGCTCTTATAACTCAAATGATTAATTTAATGGAAAAGAATCGATAATTTCACTCACAGTCTCTTTTGGTTCATTAAAATATATGTTCGATTAAAAAAATCACAAATAGTTGGGAGTGTACCAATAAGCACATTCCTTCAGGAACAAGTCTTGATGTATCTGCTATTTACCTCAACCAAAAAATTCAAGTGGCTATAGAAACACAAACGCAAAAGATATACAATAAAAAAAATTTAAGATGCTAAATCATAGTCAGTGTGCCACAGCACCAAGACCAAATTGACTTCCCAAACATTTACACTTTTGTTCTTTTTTAGCCTCTCCAAAAAGGTGAAAATTAGATAAGTAATGTATACCCAAAATCTTCTAGATTAGTACAATCAAGTCAATTTATGAAATGAGATGGATTTAATTTGTGCTAACCTTAAACTAACTCGACATTTATTGAAGTTAAATCACCCAAAGCTTAAAATGGTCCAAAGATCTCGTCAAAGCACGAAGAGAAAAGCTCTACTCACTAATGAAACATGAAAATTGAGTTAATCAATTCAAGAGTGTACTCAATCACCCATGCAAGTGAACTCAGCAAACAAACTCACCAAAATAATCAGATTACTTGTCCCAACATAAATTTACTAGTATTTTGCATTGAACATTAGCCTAACCCCAAAATAAAGGCGTCAGAGGATTAACTCAAGGCATTTAGACAGATTCTGACAACTTCATGTCAGACAAATCATGCAGTTTCTGACACATGAATCTAGATCCTAAAAGCTTTCTCTATTTAGTTATCTCGTAATCTTCTTTCCCTTCAAGCTCGATTTATACTTATAAGTAAGATTCTAGTGTTAAGGACAATTTTGAATCCAAAATATATAGAAGGCAATTTGACGGTAGCAATATCATATTGTTAAGTAGCAAAGGTAACGCAAGTCGTATCCCACGCACGCAGGATTTCCCGAGATGGGAAGCGGATCCCGCTTTCGTGTCTGGACCAAACAGGCCCAGAAATTTTCTTTCTGGTGGATTCGGCCAATCCACTTGGACCATTCCTAATTATCCTATTACTATATATTTGTTTTCCTGATGTTTTAGGTTTGATTTTTGGTATGTTTTGTATCAGGAGAGCCGTCGGTGTTTCTTCTTCCCTTCGAGGGCTGTATCCTAAGGCTTTAAGTGGTGCTTCGGCTATATCTTGGTCTTCAAGTAGTGTGTATCTTCCCTGTACCCTTTCAGGTCCCTCAAGCTTCGCTGCCACGCCTTCCTCCACACTACAGATCGCTCCGATAATAGCCCTTTTACTGCTTTCCTACTGATTTCGTCTGTGCAGCCCTTCCTCCTCACTATCATTGTTGTTCCAACCCTCTACCTTAGCTGTCGCTGCTGTCCAACCCTTCCTCTTTGCAGCCGCCACCATTTAAGCCCTCCATACTTTCTGCCATAGCCCCGAACTGCCCTCCCACATCGCTCCCTGCTATTTGCTCACTGTCCGACACAGAGGAAACAGCCGCATTACTGTTTTCTGCTTGTCAACCTCCTTTTCCACCTTCCAAAACCTCGCCGACCACCACCACCATCACCTTTGAATCTACCCCCTAGCTTAAGTTTTGTTGTCAGTTGTTGCAATTTTAGATTCCCGTATGTTGGTTATAATTTCCTATTTGATTTCCGTAATAAAATTCGGTTTCTCTATTATCTACGGTATCAAAATACTCCTAATAATCTTGTAAATAGTAAATATTCCCTTGCAGGTCAACTAAATACTGAACAGTAAACGATAACCGGACACACAAAATGCATGAAGGGCAATGAATGCTTTCAGATAGATAATGCAAGAGACATAAAGTGGTGACTACAATCAAGATTGCTTGAGTAAGAAAGATTAGTTTGCTTTAAGATAGATGATGCAAGACATTTAAAGTGGTGACTACAATCAAGATTGCTTTACTTTTAGAGATTAGTTTAAATCTAAAAAAGAACCCCAATGATTACCACCTGAATTTAATGCAAAATTCAAAGAAAAAAGAAAGAACTAGGATACAAACAAACAACAACAAAAATAAAATATAAAAGCGCAATGCATGGATAAGCCGAGTCTAGCAATGGAAGTACAACAACAGATATTAAATACTCTTAAAATATGATCCACATCCGGTAAAGATCTAAATATAGCATTTCTCACTTCAAAAATAATGAAAAGCATCACAGGTTTGATAGAAAATTTTAGTTTTACCATTCCAGATGGTAAGTTTAAGGTTCCTATGAAACTACCAGGATGTAAAAAAAAAGGAATATTAAGCATGAAAATATGGTTAGCACCTTACAAAAATTAAAACAGATAAAACCATAACGTAGATTATTGCAACTTGCATTTTTCAATCGTTCTATTGGTAAAGAAACAATATACCTTTTTTCTGGCTTCATACTCAATCCTCTCAGCTTCAGCAGCTTGTTGTTTCTTTTCTAACCTGGAATAAAACTAAAATGATAAAAATAAGAAACAACTTCAGTATTTCTTAGAGACTGTAAAAAACCATATACACAGAACAATAAACAATAAGCTACCTCTTTCCATTTCTCAGCACGCTCACTGACTCTGAATGTGGGAGAGCATGCAACAGTGCTCCTACTTTTAAAAGTCTTCATAGAAGCTGTACTTCTATGCTATTGTTCAGGACAAAATAATAGCATTATTTGCACAATAAATTAGAAACAACAAAAGAATAAAACTGTTATAGCAGTTCTAAACAAAGGATACAAAGAAATGACAGAGCAGACATCTTCTTCAACAATGCGCTTTCTATTCTCAGGCTGAAGAGGTTTCCTTGATTCAAGATGTAAGCTAGCCTACATTGGAGCAACGAAGTAACAAATATGAACCAGTAGCGTATTTTCATAAAGCAGCATTATATAAGAAAACAGTGAAATAAATCCAATAGAAATTGCAGTTCTTTTGCATACAGCATTAAAACTCAATGAGATAGAACCGTAGAAGCACCATTTGTCCTCTCATGATAAGGGAACTAGTAAGAAAAATAGTGAAAAACAGAAACACAAACTTACATTAATATTAATGTAGGGGTACAACATGACTCGAATGGAAATAATAACACAAAACATAAAAAGACACCAGCAAACATTTTAATGTATCCCAATGGATGGTGGAGGTCAGCTAGAGGGATCGAGATGGTTGGGAGGGATGACGGTAGTTCGTGGAAGGCGGGTAGCAAAGGGAAGGTGTGGAACTGTAGGGACAGCGAGTAGAGAAGAGTTGTAGGTGGTCGACAGCGGTAGTGGGGTACTTGGGAGGAAGCTAGAAAGGAGTTTGGTAGACGGGATAGCGGTAATAAGTGTCGAGGTGACAGATGGAGAGTTCAGCGGCTGAGGAGTGGAAATGAGAGGGTTTGGGGAAGGTAGAAAGGGAAAATACAATCACGACCTCGAAGAGAATACAGCCGGAGCACCACCATCTCCTCGGATACAACAGACAAAGAGGAAAGCAACTCTACACGGGAGATCAGAAGACAACTCCACTATAACTGACTCTTCACACAAAGAGGAAGTTCAACGCAAAGAAAAGGGGCGGAAAAGACGGGGAATCGAGAAAAACTCTTCCCAGAAAGAACCAGTGTGAAACAGTCCCCTCTGCATCGCCTAAGTTCGCGATCCTTCTCCCCTACTCTCGCGCGGGTTATTCTGCTATTGCGATTTCGCGCGGGTTTCTGCTCTCACAAAGCTTCGCAGGGCTTCTGCCCATCGGTTCGAAGCACCTGCAATTGTGCACTGCCCTAGTGCCTACGTCAGTCTCCTAGGATCGGGGGGAGCTTCATCTTCATTTGTCGAAACTTTCATTTTGTTATCAGTCACCCCTGGATCCCGCTGGCAACTGTACTGTTCCCGAGGTATCTGAGGGTCTTCCCTAACTCGAGAGTAAATATTCGTATTGATCTGTCTTTCTGAGGTTTTGCACCACAATTATGTTGGTGAATCTTCCCAAAATAACCTATGATCGGTTTAATCAAGGGTGTAGTGAGAGTGGTTGAACCCTTCCCGCACAGCGATGGTGCTGTTGGTACAGCATCGAGCTGACATGACTATATTTGTCCTGTATCAGGGGCGAATGTCTCGAATCTCGTCTGGTGTCATCACTAAAACTAGTCATATTGACATCATTCTGCTAATAAGGGATCATGTGACCTCAGACTCCATCGACGGAAGGAGAGTGATGTGCTTCCAGTCCTTGGTGAAAAAATACATCGTGTTGAGTCCTTTGGTCAACCTTTCACGATTGTCCTAACAAAAAGTGTCAGACATCCATAGGGACCATGTCACACCACACCTGGTCATACAGCTGGCCTCCGATCAAAAATTCTACCAAGCATCTTCGGTCGATACTAACTCGATTCTCCTTATTCAACCAAGTTAATGAATATGGTTGGGAATGTCTCTGAGTTGTGAGTCCTACTTTCTCTACCATCAGTGTCGACGCTGCATTATTGCTGCTTCCGCCGTCGATGATGAGACTGCATATCTTTATGTTCACTATGCAATGGGTGTAGAATATGTTGTAGCGAAGCCACTGCGAACCCCTCGTGTCCTCGATTTGCAGGTTTCGTCGAATCACAAGCACTTCTCCTTCTTCTGGTAGGAGTTGATACACCTCACCTTGTTCTTAAGCTTTCTCCTAGTCGCTCATTCCATGGCACCTTGATCTGTGAGTGTGACTATGTTGCTCGTGGGACAACTAGAGGTTATGTGGTCATAGTCGTGGCATCGTAACACTTTCTAGCTGGTACCATGTTGGAGTTATTTCTTCCTGCTTGCTTTGTTCCATAGTTATTCCCCCGTCCGTGTTTGCATGTGTCTTCTGGGATATCCCTGTCAATCGTGGTGATTGTAGGTGACAGCTTGCCTAAAGGTTGCTACTTGAAAGATGATTGTGGTCTACTCTGTTTTTGTTGTCTTTCTACCTTTAAGGCTAATGTCTGGACATCCACTACCGTCCAGTATAGCTGTAGCTGTACCACATTGTTGATGGCGGGTTTCAAACCCCCAAGATATCTGGCTATCATATGTTCCTCTGGCTCCGTCAGCTCGCATTTCATCTGCAAGTGGTCGAATTGGGCTGTGAATTCCTCAATTGAAAGATCTCTCTGCTGCAAATTATGGAGTTTTAGAAACATATCCTGACGATAGTGGGGTGTGAGGTACTTTTACTACATTACCTTCATCTTCTCCCACCTAGTGATTTTTTCCGTTTCTTCCCTCTTCCTCTGCCCTTACCTCTGTATATTTTCCCACCATAGGGAAGAACTCTTCTTCAACTTAATAGCAGCAAACTTGACCTGTTTGTCATCTGGTACATCTTTATATTCGAAAATTCGTTCAACTGATTGTAGTCAGTCGATAAACTCATCGGAATTCATATCTCCTTCAAATAAGGTGACGTCCATTTTGATGTCAAAGTCCCGAAGATCTACAAAAAGAGCTTCTTCCCTCAGCCTCCTTTGATATTGGAAACCAAAACGATGTAATCAATATTCCTCCTCACTATGATCTTCCCCGTAGAACAGATTCATCTCATCGTCTCTATTTTCTCTTTGACTCTCTCGGTCACACACGAAGGTAACCTTTTCTGGTTTTTGTCATTCTGCTCTGCCAGTCTCCACTGTAGACGATGGATTTCTCATAGGATTGGAAATCGGAAGGATAAATTCAGTGAAGGTGGCTAGGGTAGGGCGGGTGCTAGCAAACCCTAGGATGGGAATAGGGTTGGACTAGCTCTGATACCAAATGATACCGGAACTAGTAGAAAAAATAACGTAAAACACACACAAACTTTCATTAATATTAAAGTATGGTTACAACGTGACTCGAATGGATATAACAACACAAAACATAAAACGACACCAGCAAACACTCCTAATGCATCCCCAGGTGGTGGAGGTCGACTAGAGGGATCGAGATGATTCAGATGGATGATGGCAGTCATGGAAGGCAGGTGGTAGCGAAGGAAATGTGCGAAACTATATAGAAAGCGAGTAGGAAAGGGTTTTAGGTGGTCGGCAGCGGTAGTGGGGTAGTTGGGAAGAGCTTAAAAGGAGTTAGGTAGACGGGACAACAGTAATAATCTGTAGAAAAGGGGAATGGCTGGGTGTCGAGGTGACGGAAAGAGAGTTCGGCAGCTGAGGAGTGGGGAGGAGAGGTTTGGGGAAGGTAGAAAGAGAGGATGCAATCAGAGCACCATTACCTCCTCGCATACAGCCCACAAAGGGGAAAGAGACTCCACACAAAAGATTAGAAGACAACTCCACTAGAACTGACTCTCCACACACATAGGACGATAATTTATAGGTTATCCCAGGACGGAAGAAGCTTCTACAAAAAGGAAATGGGTAGAAAAGACGAGAAATCCAGAAAATTCTTTCTAGAAAGAACCGATGCGAAACAATACTCTGGATCTTGTGAGTTCGCGATACTTCACCCTTGCTCTAGCACAGATTCTCCCGCTATCGTGATTTCGTGCAGGTTCCCGCAAAGCTTCACGAGGTTTCTACTTCGTGGGTTCGAAGTGCCTACATCAGGTACTGTCATAGCGCCGGAAAGCGTGATGGGCCCATAACCCACAGATCCTAGGATCGATACCTAGCTCTAATACCAAATAATACCTGAATTAATGGGAAAATGTAGTGGAAAACACAAACACAAACTTTCATTAATATTAAAGTAGGGTTACAACATGACTCGAACGGAAATAACAACACAAAACATAAAACGAAACCAGTAAACACTTCAAATGTATCCCAATAGGTGGTGGAGGTCGGCTAGAGGGATAGAGATGATTGAGAGGGATGACAACAGTCACGAAAGGTGAGAGGTAGCAAACGAAAGGAGCATAACTGTAGGGACGACAGGTAGGAAAGGGTTATAGGTGGTCGGCAACGGCGGTGGAGTAGTTAGGAGAAGCTTGAAAGGAGTTAGGTAGACGAGACAGCAGTAATAATCTACAGGAAGGGGGAATGGTTGGATGTCCGACAGAGGGTTCAGCGGCTGGGGAGTGGAGAGGAGAGAGTATGGGTAAGGTAGAAAGGGAGGATACAATCACCACATCAGAAAGGATATAGCCGGAGCACCACCACCTCCTCGGATACAGCCCGCAAAGAGGAAAGAGACTCCACACATGAGATCAGAAGACAACTCAACTAGAACTGACTCTCCACACACATGGGATGGCAATTTATAGGCTCCCCCGGGATGGAGGAAGCTTCTACACAAAGGGAAGTGGTGGAAAAGACGAAGATCCAGAAAACTCTTCCCAGAAAGAACTGATGCGAAACAATCCCCTCTGGATCGCATGAGTTTGCGATCCTTCTGCCACGCAAGTTCGAAGTGCTCGCAATCGGGCACTGTCCTAGCGCCCGCATCATCCGACTATACATATGTGATCAATATAGTCTTACACTATCACATATCTCAACTTTAAATCTCTCAAATCAACAAAATTGATTCAAAATAATCCCTCTGGCAAATTAACAGAAAGTGTAAGAAAAAGTGATGCCTAAAGTTAAATTGGAGGATTTTTTGGTAATTCAAAAGTACTTGTGCATTTTGTCTTCTCCTGTTCCTCTAAACCACTCCTCTGATTTCAATTTTCTTCCACTATGCTTACTACTCCGACTGCTCCATTCCACAGTATGCTAGGTTTTCGTAAAATGTTAAATAACTTCACCTGTAAATGGTAATTAGAAAAGAATAATTATAAAACATAATTTATCCTAAAAAAATCCTTCTCCCGCACCTGGTACTACCAATCAATTTATGTCAAATTATAATTATAATTTTAACAAAAAGACCATTGGAGACCGATTCTATACAGTAAATAAACTAAATTTTAGAAAAATGATACTTTAAGACCAATTGATCACATACAAATAATCAGAGAATTG